>JASVEL010004270.1:0-359935 GCA_032618575.1 Nicotiana noctiflora | reverse complement strand
AGATGGAAATAATTTTGTTTTTCACATATTCCAACTTTTATCATATCATTTTACTTAAAAGATGCTCTTAAAAGTTACATATATATTTTAAACAAATCTAAGGGTAATTTTGTCATTTTATTTAAAGAACGGTTTATCAGCAATTTTTTTATCAAACATATATATCCACATGTTGTTACAGTTTATTGCATATAAGTTACTCCTTCCGGTTCACAATAAATGATATTTTTTAGGTATTCAATATAATTTTGGTGCAAAATATGGAGTAAGTGATTCTTTTAAGAGTCGGGAAGATATTAATTTTTTTTAGCTTTGTCTAATAAATAATTTAAACAAATTTCTAATTTTTTTTTAGTACTTCTTAATTTATACTAACGATTGATAAAAGATAATTTAAATAGCTTTCTTTATTAACGTTATTAAGTAAGGGGTATGCCAAAAACCTTAAAAATTAATTACTCCCTCTGTTTTATATTAAATTAGGTACTTTCCTTTTTAGTCTGTATAAAAATAAATGAAATATTTTTAAAGTTGGAAATAATTCATAAACTGTTCATTTTACTCTTTTTACCCTTAATAAGAAGGTTTTATAGCTTCACAAATGGCATTACCGCATGAACCATTTATCCCTTAAGCTTTTAGATCATAACTTTCAAAAGTCTTCGTCATTTTTGTTAAACTCCGTGCCGAGACAAACTACTTCAAATAACATTAAATGGAGGGAATATTGTATATGGAAGGAATTAGGCAGTATTTACAGTTAGCTAACCCAAATTAACTCATGTTTATTAATTGACCTTCAACACCGGGTAGTTAGAAATATTGCCAAAGTACAATCACTTCACCTCGTACGATTGTCACACATCACATATTTCAAATGATCTGCAAAATTATTATTTTATGATATCCAACAAAAAGTATATTTCATAATAAAAAGTATTTTCCTTAGTATCAAATGCATGTTAATACTATACTATGATTTTTCCTTCGCCATTAATGAAACCAACAAACTCCTGCCAAAGGACCCTCTTTCCCACCTAATTCACCTGTATAAAAAGTTACAATATGCTTCCTCAAACCCCCCACAACCTTAACAAAATTAGAAAAATAAAAAATGGAAGCTCACAACTTCAATATTCCATGGTTGATACTAATTATTGTCCAATTCTTGCTACAAATCACTACTTCTTTAGCAGGAAAAGTTCCAGCAATTATAGTATTCGGCGACTCCTCGGTTGATGCTGGCAATAACAACCAGATTTCCACTCTTCTTAAGAGCAATTTCGAGCCTTATGGCCGTGATTTTTATGACAAAAGACCAACAGGAAGGTTCTGTAATGGACGTATTCCACCAGATTTTATATCTGAGGGTTTTGGTTTGAGGCCATTTGTGCCAGCTTATTTGGATCCCATGTATAAAATTTCTGATTTTGCTGGTGGTGTTTGCTTTGCTTCTGCTGGTACTGGTTATGATAATGCTACTTCTGATGTTCTTGTAAGCTCTCTTTCTTATTCTACTAATTACTACTCCATTCTTACCCTCGTTTAATTAATTATGATTTACTCCTTCCGTTTCATATTAAATGAGTTACTTTTTTTTTAGTCTGTTCTAAAATAAATAACACATTACTAAATTTAAACTCTTCATTTTACTCTTTTTGCCTTAATGAGAAACTTTTATAGTCACACAAATGGTATGGTCCTAATAATCTTTTTCTCCTTTAAGACCACAACTTTCGAAAGTTTTATTCTTTTTTCTTAAACTCTGTATCGAGTCAAACTACCTCAAATAATATGAAATGGAGGGAGTATATGAGTTTGTTTGACTCTGCACGGAATTTAAGAAAAAGAAGAAATTTTTTAAAACTAGTGGTCTTAAAACATTAATTAAGGGATAAAAAGTTTGTGGAGTCATAACATTTGTGTGGCAATAAAAGCTTCTCATTAAGGGTAAATTAAAGAGTTTAAAGTTGAATTATTTTCAAATTCAGAATTGTGTCATTAGTTTTGGAACACACTAAAAAAGAAAATACCTCATTTAATATTAAACGGAACGGAAGGAGTAATATTTAATTTGATTGGTCAAGAAATTTCAAAAGATAAATTCAATAAATATTTTATAGCTATTACATAGTACTACTAATTAAGGGTAACTAATTTAATGTTAAATTGTCGAGTGCTACATAAAACAGAACAAAGAGAACAGTTTTTATGTTCAAATTTAATTTATATACACACTGGCGGTGTGCAAGATTAATTACTAATCAGTTTATTTTAATTTGTTGTAGCATATTTATTTTCAAATTATCAATTCTATTTTTCTAGACAATAATATAATCTTTTAAATATTACTCTGATCGGCATAAGTTAATTTTAAATATATATTACTCTGATCGGCATAAGTTAATCATAATTTTTATACAAGGCATAAAACATTTTTATCTAGGGGAGCAAGAGAGAGCAAGAGGGTGAGGTACGGATCCGACCGTACCTAATAATTTGGGTTTAAATTCTATAAATTATTTTAAGAAACTCATTTAATATATAAAAATTATTATTACTTTATATTACTCAGTAATTTAAATGAGTAAAATCTAGAGCTCATAAACTTTAATTTTTTTTGGAAAAAATAATAGTGATATGCTGTTCGTTGGGTGGATAGGGCATTCGTCAGCCAGTCTCGTGTGCACACGAGGTTGCTTTAAATAAAAGGAAAAGAAAAGGTCTTGTTTTTATTAAAGTCGAAAATCGTTGTCCGAATTGAATATTCGTGTTTGTTGATGGAACATAGTGTCCGTTACAATATATTTATTTTCCACATAAGTAGGTGAGTGCGTACATATTTTGTTGAGTTTGTAATACTTATTGTTACATATGTTAAAATATTATTTTTAAAGAGAAGTGGTAAACGTTTAGCATATCAACAGGAAGTAAAGTTTTGGAGTATTATTATTAGCTCTGATCTGCTCTTTGTGAATGATAAATTGATAAAATAATATTTTGAGTATAGAAAAAACTTACGCCCGCACCCCAAATCTTTGCACCAAATTTAATTAATTTAACAGTTAGAAGACAATATTAAACTATTAAAACAAGTGTTCTTATGGTTCGGGTAGTATAGTAACAATTTAATTTAATTTTATTTAAGCTTAATATATTTATTTTCATGGTTTATGGAGTAATATTCATTTCATTTTTTAAATTTATTAACTTTAATCTTAAATCTTCTTTTTTGAGAGATTTTTAAAATTATCAATTAAAAGTTTACGTCAAAAACAATTACATGTGTCATGTATCTCTAGGTATATTTCAAGCATTAGATGTGAGTAAGTTTTATTTTGAAATTAATACCATATGCAACAACATGTTAAAATTAAATTACCTGCATGTCCATTGCATGCATTTTACCAATAAGTAATTATCGAATTACAACACAACTATATCCATATGTCAAGAGTTTAATTAAGTTATATATACTGCCAGTCTAAACATGTACACCATCAGGACATTTATATCTTATTTTTATGACACCATTTTAAGTATGCTTACTTGAATATTTTTTTTTTATCTTGAGATGAGGGTCTATTGGAACAGCCTCTTTGCCCCTCGATCGGGGTAAGGATAAGGTCTGCGTATATACTACCCCAGACCCCATGGATGGAATTACACTGAAATATTGTTGTTGTTGTTGTTACTTGAATATTTCATTTGGGTAACATGATAGAGCGTAAAAAGTTCTTTACACAATCAATGTATATAACTTATATTAATAGTACAATTCTTTTATGGGTAAAAATATTTGATTGGCTTCAATATTTTCTTCCTTTGCACAGAATGTGTTACCTCTATGGAAAGAAGTAGAAAACTACAAGGATTATCAGAAAAAACTAGAAGCATATGCAGGAACCAGAAAAGCCAAATATATAATAGAGGAATCACTATATCTTGTGAGCATGGGAACAAACGATTTCTTGGAAAATTATTATTCAATGCAAAGCAAACGAGCATCTCAATACACAATAGAACAGTTTCAGGTCTTCCTTCTTCAACTTGCCGAGAAGTTTGTGAAGCAAATTTATGATTTAGGAGCTAGGAAAATTTCCTTAGGTGGACTTCCTCCTATGGGTTGTTTACCTTTAGAAAGAGCAACTAATTATATGAGAGGAAATGGAGATGGTTGCAATGAGAAATATAATGAAGTTGCTCTACATTTTAATGTGATGTTGAAGGGTTTGGTTCAGAAGTTAAATGAGGAGCTTCCTGGGATTAGACTTGTCTTTTCTGACTCTTATGATCTCATACTTCAAATGATCAAAAATCCTTCTTCATTTGGTAAGTTTTTTTCTTTTAATTATTTATCCATTTTTTCATTAAATAATTGACTCATAAAATTAGTTTAAGTTTCTAAGTTTTATATGTCAAGATTTTCGGAAAAAATAGCCAGATTTACAACTGGTAATTAAACACAACTTCAAAATGTAATTGAAATATGGCCACTTTTTCATGTAAAGATGGAATCTGAACAAAAACATCCTTAAAAATTTGGAAATATTCCAGCATAATATGTTACCTTTAAGATTCTAACATAGTATGCTGGAATTTCATAATGTGCTGAGTTGCAACATAATATGCTGGAAGTTTAAATGGAGGAACTTCATAATCCAAACATATTATACTGGAACTTTTCGCGTGCAAGAGTTCCAACATAATATATGCAGGAAGTTTTAATGCACGAGCTTCATAATCCAGCATATTATGCTGGAACTTTTCGTGTTTCAGTAAACAGTGATTATTTTTCAATGACTTTGCAAATGCTGACTATTTTTCGATTACTAATCCGAAACTGGCTAGCCCGTGCTATTTTCACAAGATTTTTCCATAGTCACCCCAATTATAACAATAATATAAGACCATGAGAGTGTTCTTTATTGTTGTTTTTTCCCTACTCGTTTCAATTATGAATTGAAGTGGGCGGTAAATACTTTTAAGCTTAATTAATTGGACCTTCCAATTCTTGTTGCCTAAGTAATAATGCATTGCTCCTAAAAGTAGCTAAATCATTCAAATCCTATTTTGTTCCTCTTAGGTAATATTTTATTGTCACAATTGTTCTTCCACAAATAAGTAATTTCTAGCTAGCTACTCGTAATTAAAAATTTAGTAAGTACTTGTAATTTTTAAAAGATCTCAGGGTAATTCTTCATTTCTTCCAAAGAAGTCAGCTTTTTAAATATATATAATTCTCTGCATTCTTGTTTATGAGATATTATTTCTTTTAATTCTTTCCAAAATAATGACACTTGTCATAATTCGTAAATAATGTAATTTAAATTTCTCATTTTACTTCTAATAATAATTCTTATGTCCACAGAAATGTAAGGACATATTTATTAGTATCATTTATCAAAGTATTCATCGCTCTTTTATTTCTTAAACTTTGTACGAGTCAAACTATGCCATATAATTTGAAAAGAATGCAGATATACATTTCTTTGGATTGATTACTTGACAGTCTTCAATTCTCATGATCATCTCTTTTGATATTTTTGGAGTAATTATCTAATTAATAATTTTAAATCAGGATTTGAGGTGGCAGGGATAGCATGTTGTGGCACAGGATTATTTGAAATGAGTTACTTGTGTGATAAGTTAAATCCATTTACATGCACAGACGCAAAAAAGTACGTGTTTTGGGACTCTTTCCATCTCACTGAGAAAACAAACCTCATTATCACCAATTTCTTGATGAAAAATGTCCTTGCTGAATTTTTATAGTTCAACAATTGGATTTTCATATCATGGATTTTGTACCTATGTAGATTTTCGGATCATTATTTAATTATACGTTTTCTTGCTTTTAATTAATTAGTTTATTTAATTTCTACAATATTATGTAATATCCAAGGTTTGAAAACAAATATTTGTATATATGTTAGTCATCTCAATCAGGTGATGATATCTGTACCTTTTGTTTGCGACACGTTAAGTAATGTAATTTGTCTTAGATTCATGTTTGTCTTATTTATATTTTAAAGCTTTTTATTCCTGTGTTTAAAGATATTACTATAAGTTATTATAAGATAGATCATCAAATCGGTTAAAATGCTTTTGGAAATCCAAATGAAGGGAGTATAGTTTTAAAAGAACTATACTCCAAGAAATTAACTGTAACTTACCTCTGAGTTTACTTCAATTGTTAGAAACAAGATTAAAACAAATTAAACAAAAACAAATGTAGTCTCACTTAATTCAACGTAATATTTTGGAAAGTGGGTTTTTATGATCCAATAAAAAATTAAACTTATTTAAATGTTCCTGCTATTTTATATTTCCTTGAAAAAGGGGCTCAACCTACGCAATCCTATATTGTCTTGCTATTTTAAAGGAGGTTTTTAAGGAAAGCAATCCTAATCAGTGTTTTAAAAGGCGGGAGCGTGAGAAGATACGTTTTACCTCTGACGAGGCGAGGCGTAAGCCTTGAGAGATGGGGCGTAAGTCCCACAGATCTTTAAATATTACTATTTCAAGAATTCTAAGATAGCATAAAATAAAAAATAATTATAAAATTACATCAAAATCACAAAATTATAACAAATAATACCGTTAAAATATTTATAAATTATAATTCGATTATGAGTAATACAAAAAGTATGACATATATCATAATAAGCAAATTAGTTGCAACGTCGTTACAACTCAAACATCAAAAGCAATGTATCCAACATGAAATCTTATATGTATCTCTTAAAGGGTAATAAATCATGAAAGAATTTCAATATTATAATTTAATATTTTACTTAAAATACTACTTTAATTTAATATGCTTTCTATTCAAAAGAGATTATATAAAAACATAATTCACAATTTAAATATGATTCTCTAGCATCATCTATTTTAAGTTTCAACAAGTTAATAAACTAACACATAATTCACCATACAATATTATGATAACTAATTATTTGTAAATAGTTACTAGCTACTACTGAGATATTAAATTAATAAGTATTGTATCTCGTAAACGTAAAAAAAATATTTAGAAGAATAATTATAAAAAAATTGTGGACTATTATACAGTAAAGCCATAACAAAAGCTAATAAAAAAATAGTTTTAAAATGAAAGATTTATTTAAAATTTACTATTATAGTAGTTTTAGCGGATAACGTGCAATAATTTTTATATTAGTTATGACATAAAATAGTCTCAACTTAATGATTTATGATTAAGAAAGAAGTAGTTTTGAATAGTCAATGATTTGTTAAGAAAATTCGAGGATTTACAAGGTTCTATTATACAATTGCATAAAGTTCTACTAGGCGAGCCTGATACCTTGGGCGTTGGGCATTGGGCATGTCCGGGGCGTAAGTCCCGGTGACTAAGGCGTAAGTCTCACAGAACTAAGCCCCACACATAAGCCCAAAGGCGTTTTACGAGTGCTCCGCCCCGGAGCGAGTCCCGGGCAAGTCCAAATTCTGCCTTTTAAAACAGAGATCCTAATCAATCGAAATTCAATTAAGGAAATACAAAAAGGGATAGTCATTTGTATATAACTTTGTATGACTTTTCTCTTCTATTTTTTTGTATTTTCTCCAATTCCTTTTCTATTTGTATTTTTTTATCATTGCTTCCATTGAATTCCGTGTTCTATAACGATAAAATCTCTTATTTTATTGATCCTAAAAATAGAAAATTAAGGCATGTCCTTCAATTGGGTGGTTTTCCGTTTTCATTGGAACTCTACTAAAACTGGCCCGATCTGGAAAGTGTTACTCCCTCCGGTGCAAATATGTGATTTTTTGGTCATTTTTTTATGGTCCAAAATATGTGATTTTTTCGGATTTCAAGAATGAATTAATTATTTTTTTCCTATATTGTCCTTGGAGTAAATAGTGTTGAAATATGTGTTAGGAGTGTTTATGTGAGATAATAAAGGTTAATATGATCAATTCTATTGCTAATTAATGCTAAAAAGTGTATTTCTTAATATGTGTGAAATCACCAAAAAATTACTTAATTTGGACCGGATGGAGTAATTTTTTTCTTGGAAAAAAAGAAAGAATGGTATATATGGTGGTCACATTATCATAAAGGAATACAATTATCGAATCTAAAGTCTAACCTTTCATTGTCATAATGTCCCAATTATAATTTTATTTATCGCAAAAGATGCACTCATATTGTCGTGTATTTAAGTGACAGATATACCTAATCTTTTGGGCTATTTAGTTTTGCAGTTGCGACCGAAGTCATGATTCTTATTTTCATTAATTGTACGGCCAATTAATTAAAGCAGCAGATGATAACTTAATGGATTAAGTTATATTCAATAATTTTGTAAATAGTTTTTACATTATTAGTGTGTTTTTATCATACTAGCAAGTTATTTTCTTTACTTTTTAAGTTTCCAAATTAAGTTTATTAGTACCAAATATTTATTGCCGCGGGTTACTTCAACCTGATAGTGTGTATGCAATGCTGGCTGCACCAAAACTTAACTTCTAATTTAATATCGAAGAAAAGTTTAAAACACACACACTAACGTATATTAAGATTTGTAGCTTATGAGTTAAGAATAACATTTTAAAGCTTTTAAGTTATTAGACTTTTAAATTAATTATTTATATATATTTAATTAATTTATTAAAAAAATATACAATTTTATTAAATTACTGAGTTCGGCCGAACCCTTAGCCTCTATTCTCCTTCCGCCCCTGTCCAAAGGCTATTACGTGTGCTAAAAAATCCATAAAACTTAACTTTATATGGGTTTAAAGTAGGTTTCTAACATCCACGAACCATCCAAAAAAGTATCTGCCAAATTCACTTAAATGTGAGTAGCCAAAAAAGAAAGTAAATGATTTTGTCTTATATAAGTTGTATTTGCTCTGGTTCAGTGCGTAAACTATGAGGGCAACAAAGACAATATCTGGACAACAAGGCCATGGCACAAATCTTAACCTTTTCTTTCGTGGTGTTGTTTGGTTTGAAGATAAGTTATATTAAAATTAATTATATTAAAATTAGTTATTTTAATATTATTTTTTATTTGATTGTTTGATAAGTTGCAATATTTTGGGATTGACAATTTTAATGTTTTATTCCGGGATAATTTATTTTGTGATTATTATTCTACCCTCTAGTAGGTAGTTATTTTGCTATTATTTTTAATCCTAGAATAATGTTTCCCGTGATTAATGACCAAACAAGGAATAAGGCAGTATTATCTCAAGACTATTTTTGTTTATCCATCTTACCAAACTACCATACCGAGTTTTAAGGATACATGTTGACATAGTAAGAATTTGTTTTTATTATCGATTTAATTTAATCAAAGGAGGTAATTTAATTATAATAGGTTGTTTATAATTACATCACACCACATATGGTGCGGTCCTTATTTGTACTCTGCATTAATAAGTAATACTTTATGCATCACGTTGCACCTTTTATAATAGATTACTTACTTATTTTCCAGATTAACTTAATTAAGCTTGGTATTAAATTGTACATGTTTCTTTAGGTTAATTTAACCTAATAATGCAAAATTCTATTACAATATTGTTGGAGGGCGGAGCTATTATTCAATTGTTTTGATCTAAACTCTATATTTATCTTAACAAATTTATCAAATATACACAAATTGTTGATTCAAAATCTAATAACTTAAAAAGAATACAATGGCGAACTCAAAAGTTTAATAAATTTTGGCTCAGTCTCTGCATTATTTGTGCACAAAAAATAAACTCTTTCCTTCATATATAAATATTAGATATTGACAATATGAATCAATTTTCAGTCTTCAAAAAAGAGAAAGAAAAGAAAACGAAATGAATTCTGATGTAAAGTTTGTCACCAAATATTTGAAGATATAAAGGGTATCAACCACCACCACCATTTCTGCTCAACAAAGAATATTAATACTAAGTAGTTCTCAAATTAATTATCAACTTCATTCTTTCGGTGAGTAGTTGGTGCTATGAAATTTATAGCAGCTGTTTCTTAACCAAATTGTGACAATTCTCTCAATCTGCATCATATATATATACTCCATTTTTTCTGTTTTGTTGGGTCCCCTTCTAGATTTTTGCGGATGGTATGAATTTGTGGACCTCCAAAGGCAAAATTAAAACACTGTTATTGCTTCTTAAATTAAATGTGGACCTGACTACATCCAAACAAAATTATTTTCTTTATTTCTTTGTCCCATATCTATAACTATTTTTATTTTGACTCCATGAAAGCCATGATAAATACGGCATTCAGTAGGACAGCATACTAACTATTGAAAAGAGAAAAAACAGATAAACAGATAGAGAAAGGTGAATCCAACTTCTACCTATCTGACATGTATTTTTCATCTTCTTTGTTCGTAGTTGTAAAATTATGACAACTTGGTAAAGCTTGTCATGATCCCAAATCCCATTTAATGTGATGACGCCTAACACTCTTAATAGGTAAGCCGGACATAACATAATAAAGAACCAAAATAACAAAATTTGTAGGAATAACATAAGTCTGAAATCTCAACATAATAGAATAATGCTAATACAAGGTAAATCACCCAAAAACTGGTAAATACAGAATCGTGAGCTCTACAATAGAAATGAAGTCTGAAAACTAAATAAACGGTAATACCATATGAACTGAAATAACAGTACATAAGAAAAGACAAGTCAAGACTGTGGCCGAAAATGTAGCTCTACTTCGTCTCTCAATACTCCTATCCAACTGTCACGATCCACCATGGTCGTGATAGCGCATATCGTGTTACAAGGCAAGCCTATTTCCAGAAATATTACTACTAATTAATTTTAAAGATTTAATAAAATAATACCATCATTCAAACTTCTCATCACTAAATCAACTCTAAATATAATTAATATAAAAATACAGAAGCTAGCCCCAAACATCAGGGTATCACTAAGTCATGAGCGTCTAAAACTATGAACTAAGATATATAAATTGTCTAATTGTCCAAAATAAGAAATGATAAATGGAGTAGCAAGGTCCTGCGGACACTAACGCTACCTTGCAATCTCCACAGATAGCCGGCCTGAACTTGACAATCGCCGCGCTCTAACTCACCTGGATCTGCACATAAAGTGTAGGGTATAGTATGAGTACAACCACCTCAGTAGTAACATAAATAACTAAGGAACTGAGTAGTAGTAGCGAGCTAAGAAACACTGTCCAATTATTTATTTTTCACAATTGTAAAAATAACAGGAATAAATAGGTAAATTCCATAAAACCAACAAATACCACAAAGAAGCTAATAGGTAAATGCAGCAAGAACAAAAGTAAATGCAACATCACAGCAATGTCATTCCATCACTCAGCACTCACACTCAACACTCAATACTCAACGCTTAATACACTCAACACTGTGTGCTCACTGAGGATGTGTACAGACTCCGGGGGGGGAAGGGATCTCAAAGCCCAAGCGCTAAGCGCAAACAACTCACGTGCCATCATATTAATACCTAAATCCGCACGGTCAACTCACGTGCTACGCGGACAACACAATCGTTATAGTATCAATACCTGGACCTACATGATCAACTCATGTGCTACGCGGACAACTCACGCGCTATGGTATTAATATCCTCACAACCAGGCCCTCGGCCTCACCATCATCAACAAATAAGGAAACACAGCTCACATCAAGTATCACAGCATACTAACAAATAATAGAGACCGAGGTATACATGTACAATAATTTTTATGACTGAGTACAAAGAATGTGAGCATGAATAAATTACGCCTAAGCATGATCTCTAACATGAAGGCAGAGAAGTTCAACAACAAGTAACTACGTAAACACAGATGATGGCCATAAGGCCTCACGGAACGTATCAAGTCTCAATCCCTCGCGGTGCACACCCATACGCTCGTCACCTAGCATGGCTATCACCACCAAACAATCGCATGATATCAATTTCTTCGGGTTTATACTCTCAAAGCATGAGTTATAACTATTACTTACCTCGACGACATAAAATCCTACTTCGGGATATCCTCGTCCCTCGACTCGATCTCCAAAAGCTTCAAATCTAATCATAATTAGAATACTATTATCAACATAGTCAAAAATAATTGAATTACACAATAAAACTACAAAAATAGGCAAAAAATCTGAAACCGGCCGAAATTCGACCCCTAGGCCCACATCTCAAAATCTATCAAAAATGGCAAAATCAAAACCCTCGTCCTCTCCAAAGTCTAACCATATAAAATTTATCAAAATTGAACTCCGTTTGGTCCCTCAAATCCTCACTTAAAACTCTCCAAAACTCAAACCCTAACTCCCTCAATTTCACTTTGAAATTATCAATCAAATTTCAAATGAAGATAGATTCATAAAATATAACCAAAACCGACTAGAGAACACTTATCATAATCCATATGATGAAAATAGACTCCAAAATTGCTCAAATCCGAGCTTCCCAACTCAAAATATGACTAAATGAACAAACCCTAGTTTTATACTATATTTTTCTGCCAGTTATTCTGCCTCGTTTCTCATGCCAAATGATCACAAAACTCATATTTTATGCCTCTAATATATTCCTTGTGAAATTCCAATCAAGTTAGGCTTTTGAATCACTCAATTTTACCTTATAACGAAGGAGATATGTAGATTTTAATATTTACAAATAGTGCAGATTTTTAAATACGCTGCTAGTGACAATTTCGTAATTACTCTGAAAAATCTAGCAACATAATTCTTAGTAAAATGGCCAGAAAATCCCTATACGATATCCAAATTCAACGATTATTTTTGCTACAAGTTCATAATTACAATACGGATGTAATGCTTCAATAAAAAAAGATATTGGAGCTCATTTGTTCAATATGATATTATTTATACTTGGAGAAATGGCGTCGCAACATTAGAAATATGAGCGCAAAACAACCCAAACCTCTCTGAAACTCGCCGAGGCCCTCGAGACCTCAACCGATAATTTTAATAAGTCATATATCACTACCCGAACTTAGTCAAACCTCCAAAATACCCAATACAACATCAAAATACCAAATTAACCTCGAATTCAAGCCTAAGAATTTCTAAACTTCAACTTTCGCTAATTCAAGCTTAATTCTACCACAGACCTCTAAATTATATTTTTTACACACTCCTAAGTCCAAAATCACCCCACAAAGCTAATCGAATCATAAAAATCCAACTCCAAATTCGTTTACTCATAAGTCAACTTCTGATTGACTATTTTAACTTAGCTTTCTAATTAAGATACTAAGTATTTATTTCACTCCAAGACTACTCCAAACACAAACCTACCAACTCGATACAACTCGACACAGTTGAACAATACACAAAGAAGCAAGTTGGGAGAAATGGGGTTATAAATCTCAGAGCGAACGACCAGGTCGTTACACCAACAGGCAACTCTGCTATTGATCGCTGGTATTGACACATATATCTGCACAATTAAGTGTATAGTGTAGTATGAATACAACCGATTCAATATACTCAATAAGCATTGTAACTAACCTCGGCGAGGTAAAAAAAAACGAGAATTATAAATGATACTTGCTATAATAGGTCACAACAATGTTACAAATATGAGAAATATTATAGCTTAAAGCTTAACATTCAACTCGAGGCATATTATAGCCTAAGCACTACCCCGAATATGAATAAATAACCCGGGGCTCGTACATGGGTTCGAACCCCACATATGCGCGACCATAGCACGTAACAATTATAATTACCTCAAGTAAGTCAAATCACTCCTCTAACAAGCCCTTCCCGCATGTATCAATCTCCGGACAGCTCGAATCTAGCTCGATAGGAAGCGATTCCAAAAAATAAAGCTAAGATCTTTAACTCAAGTCAAAAGGTTAACCCAAAAAGGCAACCTTAGGCCCTCACCTCGAAATTCGATAAAATTCACTAATTCTGAATACCCATTCAATTTTTAGTTCAACCATACCAAAATTATCCAATTCCACCTACAAATCGACTTTCAAATCTTTAAATTTCACTGTCCACTAATATAGTCCAAAATTCCCCAAATTCTATCATAGATTCGTGAAAAATAGGTGTATTAATCAATGGGTATTCAATATCTAATATCCAAACTGAATAAATATAACTTACCTCTTCAATTGGGATGGAAAATGCTCCCAAAATCACCTTAGACCAAGTCCCACAATTCCAGAAATGAGAAAACAATAAAACCCTCAATTTTATTAACCTATCCAACATTCTCACACTTACGCCCCATACTTCCGCTTCTGGGGTCAAAGTTGTGCACGTGCGCAATTCACTTAGGCCTCGACCTTCCACTTTTGCAGCTTAAGTCCCACTTTTACAGGTCTGCTCCTGCGGAACCTCCTCCGCACCTGTAGTCCCTGACCTTGACTGACCTTCTCCGCTTTTGCGGCCCTAATCTACATCTGTAGACTCGCAGATGCGGTCCATCTTCGCACTTGCACCCTTCAACAGCCCTAGCCATCTCCGCACTTGCGATAAATTTGTCCACACATAAGGACTTCCTATAGGCCTCCTCGAGTCGCTTCTCCGAGTCCATGGTCGCACATGCGGTCTAGCCCACCACAAATGCGATTATACCTGAAGCCTTAGAACTTCAGCAATGCATTAAGTCCAAAAATTGATCCAATAACCATTCAAAAACTAAGCCGCGGCCCTCGGTCCCCTATACAAATATACTAACAAGTTCTAAAATAAGTTATGAACTCGCTCAAAGCCTCATATCACATCAAAAAACATCAAAACCACCAATCGCACATCGATTCAACCCCAATGAAACTAATGAATTTCCAACTTCTGAAACTAATGTTGAATTATATCAAACCAATTAGACCTCAAATTTTGCACACATATCATAAGTGACATAGCCGACCTACTCTAACTCTCAGAACTGAAATTCAAACCCAATATCAATAAAGTCAACTATTGGTCCACCCCCTAAACCTTCCCAACCCTCAACTTTCTAACTTTTGCCAAAATGCAACGAATCAACCTACAAACCTCCAAATCCAAATTCGGTCATACGCCTAAGTCAAATATTTTTATATAAGGCTATTGGAACAACCAAAACTCCATTCCCGAGTCGTCTACACAAAAGTCAAACTCCAATGAACTCTTCCAACTGAAGCTTCCAACATTGGGACTAAGTATCTCAATTCACTTCGAAACATCCTCAGAACTAAACCAACCACCCTGCATGTCATATAACCACAAATGAACATATAATAAGCAATAAAAATAGGAACGGGTCTATAATATACAAAACGAACGGTTGGGTCATTACATTCACCTCATTTTAAAAAACGTTCGTACTTGGAGTCTCAAATAGATGTGGATAAATTCTCCGTATCTCCCGCTCAGTCTCCTAAGTAGCCTCTTCGATCAGCTGACCTCTCCATTTAACTTTCTCTGATACATTTTTTGATATTAACTTTCAAACATGATAATCTAAAATTGCCAAATCCACATCTTAAGTCAAATCCTCATCTCACTGATTCGTACTGAATTCCAAAATATGTGACAGATCACGATAATACTTTTAGAGCATAAAAACATGAAACACTGGGTGAACACCCCGATAAACTAGGTGGCAAGGAAAGTTTGTAGGCCACCTCTCCATTTCTCTCAAGCGCCTCAAAAGTTCCAATATATCGAGGGCTAAACTTGCCCTTATTCCCGAACCTCATCACACCCTTTTATGGGTGAATATCTTCGCAAAACCTTCGCACCCACTATATAAGCAACATTAGAACCTACCTATCATCATAACTCTTCTTTCTGGACTATGCTGAATGGAGGTACTCTTGGATCAACTTTATCTTCTCTAAGGCATCACAAATCAAATCGCGCCCCAATAACTTAGCCTCCCACGGCTCAAACCAACAAACTGAAGAACGACATCTTTTCCCATATAATGTCTCACAAAGAACCATCTAGAAACTTAACTAAAACCTATTGTTGTAGGCGAACACTACTTATAGAAGAAACTATACCATGAACCTCCGAAGTCTATAACATAGCCACGTAACATATCCTCGAAGATCTGAATAGTGCGTTCGGACTGGCGGTCTGTCTAAAGATGAATATTATACTCAACTCAACCTGTATGCCCAAATGTTGTTGCATTGCTCTCTAAAACTGTGATGTGAACAGTGTGTCTCAGTTAGAAATAATGGAAATGGGCACGCCATGAAAATGGATAATCTCCTGGATGTAGATCTAAGCCAACCGCTCCACCGAATATAAAGTCATCATCGAAATGAAGTGTGCAGACTTAATTAATCGATCCGTAATAACCCAGACTGCATCATACTTCTTCAAATACCATGGGAGGACAACAACAAAATTCATGGTAATATTCTCCCACTTTCACTCTGATATCTCCAATCTCTTAATTAACCCTCCCAATTTCTGATACTCATACTTCACTTGTTGAAACCCAAACACCGAGAGACATAAGCAACGATATCTTTCTTCATTCTCTGCTACCAATAATATTGTTATAAGTCACGTTACATCTTCACAACACCTATGTGAATGGAATAACACGATCTATGAGCCTCCTCAAGTATGAAATCTTAACCCATCAATATTTGGAACATAAATCCGGCCTTGAAGCCTCATAATACCATCATCATCAATCATAATCTCATTGTCACCATCCCGCTGCACCATATCTTTTAACACTAACAAGTGAGGATCATCAAACTGGTGAGCCATGATACGCTCCAAAAATAATGACTATGCCACAATACCAACAAAAACACGACTAGATTCCGAGACATATGATCTCACAAACTAATTGGCCAAGGCCTGAACATCCATGGCTTGTGGCCTCTCTGCTATCGGTAAATATGCAGTTGCCACTCTCCGTCTTTCTACTGAAAGTATCGACCACAATATTGACCTTTCATGGATGATATAATATAGTGATATCATAGTGTTTAAGCAACTCTAATCATCTCTGCTTATGGAAACTAAGATCTTGAATAGGTGATAGAGATTCCGATAAGTATCGACCACCATATTGGCCTTCCCTAGATGATATAATATAGTGATATAATATTCTTTAATCAAATCAAACAATATATGGCATTAATAACCTTATGCTTGAACATGTGCTAATTCCGATGGTCAGCATAGACCTTACAATGAACACTGTAATGATAGTGCCTCCAAATATTCAATAGGTGAACAATAACTGTCAACTCCAAGTCATGCACATGGAAATTCTTCTCATAAAACTTTAACTGCTGAGAAGCATAGGCAATCACCCTACCATCCTGGATCAATATCACGCCAAGCCCAATACATGATGCATCACAATACATTATGTAAGATCTCAAACCTGTAGGTAATACCAACACTGGGGTTGTGGTCAATGCATACTTGAGCTTTTGAAAGCGCTCCTAACACTCCTCAGACGATCTGAATGGGGTAACCTTTTGGGTCAATATAGTCAAAGGTGCAACAATGAATGGGAAACCATCCACGAAACAGTGATAGTAACCTACCAAATTGAGGAAGCTCCAAATCTCCGTAGTTAAAGACGATTTAGGCAAACTCTAAACTACCTCAATATTTTTTGGGTTTCAGCTTGATCCCTTCAGTGGACACAGTGTGCCCCAAGAATGCCACTGAATCAAGCCAAAACTCACCCTCAGAGAATTTAGCATATAGTTTCTTCTCCCTCAAAGTCTAGAGACAATCCTCATATGCAACTCATTATCCTCCTGGTTGCGTGAGTACACCAATATATCATCAATGAATACTATGACAAAATAATCAAGATATAGCTGGAATACACTGTTCATCAAGTGCATAAAGGCTACAGAGGCATTGATTAGGCCAAACGACATCACAAAAAACTCGTAGTGACCATAGCAGACCCTGAATGCCATCTTCAAAATATCAGAATCCCAAATCTTTAGCTCATGATACCCTAACCTCAAATCAATCTTCAAAAACACTCTAGCACTTAAAAGCTGGTCAAATAAGTAACCAATGCGCGGTAAAGAGTACTTGTTCTTGATTGCTACTTTATTCAACTTCTTGTAATCAATACACATCCATGGAGTACCATAAATCTTCTTTAAATATAGAATTGGTTCACATGCAGGCAATACACGAAGCCTGATGAATCCCTTATTAATTAACCCCTAAAGTTGTTTCTTCAATTCTTACTTTACTGGTGCCATATGATACACTGAAATAAAGATGGGAAAAGTGCCCAACACCAAGTCAATACCAAATTCATTGTCCCTGTGAGCACATGATTTTTGCACCAGGCAAATAATTCCAAAATTAAAATAAATATGTTTTTGAGTGCAATTACTTGTTTTGCTTGAAATTAGTTGTATTTTTGTGTATTTGAATAAGTAAGAAATTAGAAAAATCAAAAAAAAAATAGGCTAAGTAATTAGTTTGTTAGTTTAATTAAAAATAGTTTAAATAGGAGAAAATAAAGGAAAAATAGCAGAAAAATTGCAAAAAATACTAAATAATTAGAGTAGGTAGGAAATTAGGTTTTATATTTTTCCATAAAAGAAAAAGAAAAAAAAATATAAAAGAAAATACATAAAAATAGATTAATATCAGAAAATATAAAAAATTGGTAGTAAATAAAACTGGGC
Source organism: Nicotiana noctiflora (assembly GCA_032618575.1). NCBI lineage: Eukaryota > Viridiplantae > Streptophyta > Magnoliopsida > Solanales > Solanaceae > Nicotiana > Nicotiana noctiflora. The sequence goes on along the minus strand of JASVEL010004270.1, from coordinate 341,289 downwards.
CAAAACAATTCCAAACCAGAGGCCCAAGGCAACCAAGCCCAAAGAAGCGGGTTCAGCTCATTAAGTGTGAGATTCAATCTCCACCGTTCAAATAGGCTGAATCCAACGGTGGAAATAATTAGGTGAATTAATTGGTTAATTGATAAATTGGATTTGATCTGAGACGTCCGTCTAAGTTAATCCAACGGGCAAGGCCTTTGGTCTCCCAGGACAATGAAACGGCGCCGTTTTAGTAACGCGTCTCTGAGCCATCGATTCTCATCAAACGAACGGCCACGATCTCCTCAATTGCCCCAAGTATATAAGGCTTTGGTCTGAAGAGACCAAGCCATTTCTTCAACACCTAACCCTAGCCGCCCCTTTTACCCCTCTCTTCGTCTCTCATCGTCTTCATCAAGAACCCTAGGCGGCCATGGCGGCCACCACCTTCCACGGTGGTCGCCGGCCTTTCCAATCACCCCCATCGTCTTCTCCTCCATCTTCATGCCCTAACACATCCAAAAACCCCAGAAAAACACACCTTTCTTCAGAACCCCGGTCACCGGAGTTACACCGGTGACCACCAAAGTATGAAAACCAACCCAAAACCAATGCCAATCGACGGCTCTCCATGAGATCTATCCGCTCATACCACTGTCCAACCTCGAATCAAACCGGAACGCCTCGAATATCCCGAGAAAGGTCGCCGGAACCCTAACTACGGCGACCCCAAGTTCAAACCCTAGTCAAGATCCACTCTTTACCACCCCCTGAACACCCTCCTACAACTTAAACCTCAAAAGGCTTCGCCTTTAAGCCTTGAAAGAAGAAACAGAAAAAAGAAAATAAAAAAAAAGAGATCTGGATTGAATAAAGAAGAAAAAGAAATAAAAAGGAGCTTGAAGGTCTGGGAGGGTCTAGGATTAAAGAAAAGAAATGAAAAGGGGATGGGAAGCTCGGGGGACAGTCCCCGCAAGCTAAGTACCTCTCCTCTTTTGTTTGCTTTGGATACTTGTTTTGCCTGCTAGCTTCATGATTTCTTTGTTTAACATGTTTCTTGTTTGCATTCGTGAGTTGTTTGTTGTTTGATTATGTTCCCCGTACTGAAATTCACATCTCTTTGTTGCTCTATTATGATTGTTAGCCTAAATACTTTTCTGTTTATGTTCTCATGTTAGGTATTTCCTCTCTTTCTTTGTTAATATCTGTTGCTTGCTTACCATCATGATCATGTCTTCTGTTTTGAGATCCTGTGTTAGTCATATTGTCTTTGCTTCTGTGCTTTCATATATGTTTCTCCTGTTTTCAATCTTGCATGTTCCTTTAGTGCTTAATTATAGGATTTCTCTGCCTGTTTCTTTCGAGCCTGTTAACAATGGGATTTCTATCTATTGATTGTCCTGTTTGGATGATTCTTTGCTATAAGTTCAAAATTTCATTGTTGAGTTGTGAGTTACTGATCTGTATCTTAAGTTCAAGTTACTGTCCATCTTTACAATTGTTTGCCACCAATCATGTTAAGTCATAAAAGTCACTTTAAATCCTTTTTTTTGTTTCTTTACCTGGTAGATATTATAGTCTGTCCAACTTTCTCCCATTGTCATGAATGCATAGTTTGGATAGTAGTTTAACTTCATTCTTTTCCCATCATTACATTAAGTTTTCTTGTTTCTTTGTCACTGTTTCTCCATGCTAGTCTAGGACCCTTTTTGCTTATCTTTTCGTGATGTGAGTCTATGTTTAGTTCTCTGTGACCACAATAATCTCTTAACTTGTTCATCTCCTAGGCTCCCTGTGTGCTTTAAGGTCTGTTAATGATAGGACTGGGTTCTTTTAGCTTTCATAGTGTAGCTTTCTTCACTGAGTTGTTTTTGAAACACCATGATTAAATTCTCTTGTTTTCTTCACTGTTTCTCTCTATACCTTTCTCTTCTTCATTTTTATAATCATTAAGACTAGGCTCAGTACTTGAAAAGGGTTTTGATTGCCATGCTTAGTCCATTGCTCTCCTGCTTAAAATAAGTTCTATTTTTATTCCCTTGTTGACTGTTTTCTGAGAGTTTTAGTGTCTGTGTTTATACTCATGAATGCTAAGTGTTTTGGGGTTCTTTCCAGTATATCACTTGACATGAATTGATTGTGGTTAAGCCTATTTGATCTTAATTGACACTTTGCCATGTGAGATTGAGTTTGTGAGTCACTGATTAAAACTCAACATTATCTATTCTCTCTTCTGAATTTTGATTAGTTGATAAACCTTGTTTGGTTTCATGTGGTTATGTGTATAATTATATGTTGAAATGGCTAAAACTGCAATAGTTCCTTGTCAACTGAACACTGTTAATGCTTTTATGCTTAGGATGATTGGTTATAGCTGTTAGTACTAAGTTCCTTGGAAGTGGTTAGTTTTGAAATAGGATTAAAACTGAAAATGAACAAAAATAGGTTATAAATGCAATAATTGGCCTAAGAATGGTTAACCTTGCAAAAGGTTGACCAATTCTGTAAGCCCTAACACACAGCTCACTGTTTAACAGTGGCTGGTTGTGCAAAGGGCTATGTCTGCAAATGCAGACTAGCCCAGGCTCTATAATGAGCCCTGAACAGCAAATGGCCAAACCTGTAAAGGTTTCTGGGCCTAGCTGTTCAGTATGAGGCTTTAATAGCCCAAGCTAAGTCTCAACTTGAGACTGGCTAACTTTTAAATAGGTTAATCATAATAACAAAACAGGCTATGCCTGTAATTAGCTTTAATTAGGAATAAATTGGTCTTAATTGACTGAAATTAGTTTAAAAAGTGGCTAATATTGAAATAGTTCTTAAGAATAAATTTGGCCAGCCCTTAAACATTAATGCCAGGGCTGGCTATTAGTTAAATAGGTTCAAATTGACCCAAATCTGCCCTAGGCATAGCTGGTAAATCAGCAGTGCCTTCAGGGGCATAATTGGGTATTAAAAAGGTAAATTAGTAATAGTTTAGAACTTAAAAGGGTAATGGGGATATTTGTGCTCCTGATTTCTGTAATTTTGCAGAGATTCAGGGGTATAATGGTCTCCTAAAAATGGGAAATCTGTAAAAATCTCAAACCCTTAGGGATATACTAGTAAAAGGCCCTTAAAAAGAATCTTTGGAACCTTCCAGCACATGCTGGAAGGGTTTTAGTAACTGAAAATGGGACCAAAGTGTAGAATAGGTAATTTTAGGAGGGGGGGGAAGTGGGATTAATCCCAATACTTCTTCCCCAAGTATTGAGCCCTAAAGGTTAGCTATAAATATCTCTAAAAGGGGCTGAAATAGGGGGTCCAGAGGAGAACAATCTGAAAAATACATTTTAAGTTGGAATTCATTAAATACAAAGGAAAAATACATAGAAATAGCAATTTAGAAGTGATTAATTCGGGAAATTCCGAGTGAAGAGCTTTTGGTTTCAATCTATTCTTGCTGGGTTTCGAGCTTGTTGTTGCTGGTTTTCTTCATTGCTGTGTTGCTGTGTTATTTGGATCTTCACTCCCACTGTTGCATTGCTGTTGAGTCTATTGCTGATTATTTGCTCATATTTTCCCCTTAGAACTCATCGGCTTCCTTTTGTTGATCCAGGTACATTTCTATTCGAAATGAAGCTGTAATGATGATCCTGATGAAATAGCATGAAGTTTCTGCCTTAATTTACTTGTCCATTTGTATTATTTGATTTATAGCTTAATTTGTAGTAGTATATAGTAGTTGAAAAACAGAAAACCAAACAGAAAATGTAATAGCTAGTATAATAATAATAGTATAGTGGTAGTTTAGTATAGATCACCTAGCTAATTAGGTAAAATTCCTTAAAAATAAGTCAAACGGCCATCACAAGAGTAAGACAATCATGATCACCTAGTTAGTTTCATTTCATTAATCCGCCAATATAAAATTAGTTGAGAATAAGAAACCATCGTATAAGGCAGACAATTGGGATGCGACTGGTTCGATAGTATTAAATGAGTTCAACTAGTGTTAATGACTGTGTTTGATCGCATACATGAAGTAATATCTGAGATTTAATTCAAAGGTAATATCTGGGTTAAGTCACCTTAGAATCCGTAGTTGATCATACATATGCATGAGTTTAGTTCAATGGATTAATCAGTAGGCTATAGAAAAAGGAATAATTGGGGATAATACTAAGAGAAAGTTGCAAATGAAATTGATGTCGGAATCACACGAAGTAGTCAGATAGTTCATAATTGTAGTTAGTCAATTTAATCATCTTCAGATTTTCTTATTTGATCGAAATTCTTAGAATTAGTAAATGCCTTCATTGTTTATTGCTTTGTGTACAAGTCTCTTTATCAATAATAAAAATGATTTTTTCCATCTTCAATTCTGAGCATTATTTCTGTTACCTTGATTCTATATCACGTTTCTTTCATTGCCATCCGGTTTTGGCCCAAAACAAATACGTGGGCCTGAACTGTAGTATAACTTGAATGGGCTGCCAGAATAAAAATATGAATTCTGCTTAAACACCTCTATTACAAGGCTGAAGAACCAGGCCTAACAGTATTGAAATTAAAACGGGCCTGGTACTCTTATTATAAATACGGCTAAGGAAAAAACAAGTATTAGAAAAATGTAGTCAAATACACGTATTAGTATCCTTTAAATAAAATTGGGACGAGCCTCGCTCGAATAACATCGGGGCCCCCATTTAGTAATTATATAACACAAATAGATCCGGGAAAGCTAATAGCTAATTCCATAGCTTATCCCAAAAGATTTAAAAGCCGATAGACGATACTTTAGGGCACGGTTTTAATATACCTTCCTAAGAACGAGTGTGCACCTGGTGCGACTCAAATCCAAATCTCGGTAAAGCCGAAATACACCAAAAGTCATAGGCGTACTGGTTGCGGTATGACTCGAGGCGTGTTTTCGCGATACCGCAAATTCCTAAAAATAATATTTAAGCGTAAAGCATATTATGTTGTTAAAATCTATAACTGAGTCAAACAAAAGTCAAAACGACAGTGGAGCGACCGTGCTAAAACCACGGAATCCGGGAGTGCCTAACACCTTCTCCGGGTTAACAGAGTTCCTTATCCGGATCCCTGCTTCGCAGACATTTATAAGAGTCAAAATTCCTCGGATTCGGGATTAACCGGTGACTTGGGACACCATTGTCATTCCCAAGTGGCGACTCCGATTAATCTCTAATAAAATCCCGAACCGATTGTCCTTTAATTGGAAAAACTCCTTCCCTTACGTTATTGTATCCGTTTCGGGTATTTGAGCGTCGGGGTATACCCTACAAGTGTATTTATACACCTTACGCATGTTAGGGTAGTAAAAAGGGAGGTGTGACAGCTCTGGCGACTCTGCTGGGGAACCAACCCTGAATTTCGATTTCAGGGTTTAAGAACTCGAGCTCCTTAAAACTGCCGTTCGCGTTTTTTATTTGACTTCATTATATGACTTGAATAACATGCTATGTGTTTTATCGCTTTGATATTATGTGGACTGTATATAAAATTGTGCCGAAAACCCTTCTCTCTTCTCCCCCGGGGATGTGCTTACTGGTTGAGACTCCCCTTTCTGTTAAATGTCACCTTAAATTAAGAAAAAAGAGGCCGGATAAGTTACAAAGCCGATTGACTCCGCGGGTCACCGGTACGTAGCCCTCCTCGATTCGAGTTGTCCGCTCGGGTACACGGTCTAGCAATCCATGAAACCGTAAGATTTTGAACATAGGTCTAGGACGATTATTTGCATCATGTATGACTTAGGGGACTCAACACAGGGGTTGGGTCCGTCTAGGACAGGTGACCCGGTATTGAAAAGACCGAGCATGCTATGTGTTGCATTTTATTGTCCTTGATCGTTATGCGGACCGGCGAAAATCCCGAGATTAGAAAATTGTTGAAAAAGAAAAAAAGAGAGAGATGGAAGTAGTGATTTGTAGAAAATAGGTACATGGAAAATTTGAAAATTTGAAAAATAGGTGGAACATTTGTTGAAATAATTGGTCAAATAATCTGACCGAACTACGCAGGTTTGATTCTCGCCATTAGGTGGGATACGTAGGCAACCCTTAAACGGGTCCAACCACACTTTTAGAAAAAGACCAAAAAGATTTTCTTTTCAAATAATCGAGGTGATTGCCATTTTTGGAAATGGCCGAATGTTCCGAAAGGACGATGGAAGGCTGTTTTTGCAAAAATGGCCACTTCGAAAGTCATTTTCATTTTCTTTTCAAAAATTGAAAAAACTTGCATTGAAAAAGATTTTTCCTTTTCTAAAATAAAATCACCTTAATAAATGTGCAGGACGAGCACGATGATGAATGAACAATTTTCCCTAAATAAAATCCCTTTGGAGCTGAGGTTATGGTGGCGGGACATGGGATCCGATGGTCAAGATTGGGTCAAAAAGTACTTGAAAGGCCTTACTGGGTTACTCGAAATAGTTCCTCGAGGTGATGTAATTCGAGCGTTGGTCTCGTTTTGGGATTCGGCACACAACGTATTTCATTTCCCAGATTTTGAGCTTACCCCTACTTTAGAAGAGATTGCCTTCTACATTGGAAAGACCGAGGTTCCGCTGAAAGGAAAGTATCCGGTGTCTCCGAGGATGGTGACAGTACATCGCTTCCTCGACTCTTTGAAAATTGCCCGGAATGTTCATAATGAAGATCTGGCCAACGGATTTTGTTCTTTAAGCTTCATCTACAACAGGTTTGGACATGTTGGGGGTTTCAATGACCCAACCAACAAGTTATGCTGTAAGTCTAACCGGGCGAAGTGGGAAGAACACCGGAGGTTCGCATTTTTAGTGGCATTTCTCGGAATTGTTGTATTCCCGAGGAAAGATGGACATATCAATATCAAGGTTGCCGGGGTAGCTACCACACTGATAGTACAAGAAAACAGTACTCTGGCTCCGATGATTGTTGCGGATATCTATCGTGCTCTGACTGCGTGCAAAGCAGGGGCCGGCTTCTTCGAGGGGTGTAACTTGATCCTGCAAATTTGGCTAATCGAGCATCTGTGTCACCACCCTTCATTCTCGAGCTATGGTTCGGCCGATCGGACATGTTTGGAAGAGTTCAATGCGAGAACAAAAGAAGTAAGGTTGCCAGAGGGAGTCCAAGGTTGGATTGGGTATCTTCGATCACTAACTGACGGTCAAATTGATTGGACGTATGACTGGTTACCTCTTGACGAGGTGATATACATGCCAACAGAGGGATCGCCATTTTTGATTATGGGTTTGAAGAGTATACAGCCTTATGCTCCCTACAGAGCTTTGCGACAGTTGGGTCGGTGTCAGATTATTCCAAGAGATGGGGATCTCAGTGTGCAGGCCGTGGAGATTGGTCCAGACGGGCAATTCCCGGAGGCAAAAATCCGGCAAATATGGAATGAATGCCAAAATCTCAAGATTGATACTTGTGTGCCGAATAGAGCAAGAGGGGAGATATCACCTGGATACTCCACCTGGTATCGACGAGGGGTTGAACATGAACGTCTTTCAAAGAGACCTCACTTGCAAGACCTGATAGAACAATCCGAGGAAAATCTGAAATGGGCGGCCAAGGAAAAGGAATATAAGTCCAAAATCAGTCTGTTGGAAGATAAGCTGAGGAATCTTCATTTCGAAAGTGGCTTACAAGCGGCATCCGATGAAGTGGAGAAGAAGCAGTTGAAGAAAGAGAATGAGATGTTGAAAGCTCAAATGGATCAAATGAAAGTTGCATCCGAGACCCCAATTCGCTCGGCCCGGGATGAAAAGTTAATTGAGATTCTCCGGCGAAAGGTAAATGACTATAGCTTCGATTTGGATAAAGCGGAGAAAGAGTTAGTCATGGCTCGGAAGCAAATGGATAGAGATGTTGAGAAGAGAGTCAAATTGGTTCAACAACTGCAAGACAAGCATGATGCTGAAATGGTCCAGCCTTAGAAAGAAAATAATCTCAGCCACGGCCAAAAGCAACAAGATTATCAAAGATCTTGAGGAAGAAAGAGAATATTGCTACACAACCATGGCTAGATTAAAATTGGAGCTACAACAGGTGCAAAAGGACAACCGACAGGTCTTGGACGCTCGCAATCAACAAATAAGCAGGTTATTGCAGGAAAAAGGGGTCATCAGAGAAAAGATTGTTCGCATCGCCCAGTATATCACCCGAAAGACTCAGCTTTGTGAAGATATGACTCGGAGGACTTTTGTATCTGCGGTGAAGTTTTTTGTACAACAAGTCATGGCCGACCTGGATAGGCTTCAAAGGGGTTTAGCATATAGGCCCGCGGCAAGGCCGAACGATGCCTCGCGGGCACTAGGTGCATTAATGTATTCTTAGGTCATGCATCATCTTTTGTTTTCCTTTGCTTAAACATCACTTTGTAATCAAGGTTTCGAGTTATCAATGAGAAAACAAAGTGTTGTTACCAATTCTTTTACTTTATGGCATTTCTTTTGTATCCGCTAGGCAAATAAATAGGAGCGCAATTATGAAAATGACAATGAAAAGAAAAGAAAAAGAAAGAAAAAAAAAAAGAAAAAGAAAAAAGCAAGAAAAAGAAAGAAAAAGAGAAAAAAAACAAAGAGAAAAGCAAAAAAGAAAAGAAAAGAAGAAAAAAGGAAAAAGCAAAAGAGCGGAAAAAGAAAAGATGATTGAAGTGAGCAAGCAGCCGGGATGAGGCATAACGATTCAAGGAAATGTGTTTGTTTTGAAATCATTGCATCTTATTTATGAGCTAACAACTAACGAGTGTTGGTGTTTGTGAGTCCAGATTTTCTAGGCAACTGGCATACTGGCTACCCACCCATACAACACCAGGTCCAAAAAGATGACAAAGGCTGTGTCACAGGAGATCGAGGCAACCATTGTAGACCCTGCTCACGAAGAAGAGATCGTGGATGTGGCAGGGATGAAAGAAGAAATGTACAAGTTAAGGCAACAGATGGCTGAAATGTACCAAGCTTGGTCAAGAGGTCAACCATTACCAGCCTACCCTGCTAACCCTGCATATGTCCCTCCAGCCAATCCTAACCCGGAGCCACCAACGATAAACTCATCCTCTACCTACCCCGACTACCCTCATTACTACGCTTCCACCTCCCAAATACCACCACCTCCAACCAAGCAAGCACCACCTCCTGTACCACAAGTTGCCCCTGTATACGTGGCACCTCCGCCCGCTGTTATCCACAAGTCTTCTAGTGAACCGATGTTCCATATCCAGGATTCTCACTATTACCCTCCGGAGCCGACTTTCAGACAACACGAGTCTCGCGCTCCTATGATAGAAGCAAGTGCCGGGCAGGAAGAGATGGCTCGGAAAGTCAAAAGTCTTGAGAATGCTTTCCGCAACATGCAGGGGCTAGGAGGGCAAGTAAGTGTAGCCTACAAAGACCTGTGTTTGTTCCCAGAGGTGCAGCTTCCTGCGGGATTTAAATTGCCAAAGTTTGACATGTACGACGGACATGGGGATCCGGTAGCTCATCTGAGAGGATACTGTAGTAAGATGAGAGGCGCGGGAGGAAGAGATGAATTGTTAATGGCGTACTTCAGCCAAAGTCTAAGCGGATCAGCCCTGGAATGGTATACCCGACAGGACCACACAAGATGGTTCGTTTGGGATGACTTAGCGCAAGCTTTCGCTAGTCACTTTCAGTACAATTTGGAGATCATACCCGACAGGTTATCCCTTACCAAGCTGGAGAAAAAGCCAGGAGAGAGCTTTAGAGAATACGGCTTTAGATGGAGAGAACAGGCCGCTAGAGTGGATCCGCCAATGAAAGAGGGAGAGATGGTGGACTGTTTTTTGCAAGCTTTGGAGCCAACGTACTACGGCCATCTAGTGTCTGCAATCGGGAAAAGTTTCAACGAAGTTGTGAAAATGGGAAGTTTTGTAGAAGAGGGTTTGAAGACAAACAAGATTATGAGTTTTTCGGCTATCAAAGCCACCAACCAAGCCATACAGAGTGGAAGTGGAGGAGTGATGGGAAAGAAGAAGAAAGAAGAAGTATCAACCATTGAAAGCAGGTCCTGGAGTCGCAACCCCCATTATAACCCACCCAGACCTTACCGCCAATACCCACCAAGCCCGACAACTCCATATAATCCACCATCATCCTACCCACCAAATCCCTACAACACACCAAGCCCATATAACCCACCACCACCACCATACCCACCAACTGGCCCACATTACCATCACCCTCAAACCCAAGCTTACCCGCCACCATCACCCCACGTGTGGAGAGCTCAAGCTCCACACAATGTGTACCATGCCCAAAACTCATACTCAACCCCTAAACCTTACCGCAACCAGAATAGACCCAGGCCAGATGCTGATTGGAGAAACAAAGCGGGAAGAACATTCACTCCTCTCGGAGAATCATATGCCAGTCTTTTCCACAGGTTGAAAGAATTGGGGATGTTGAGCCCAATCGCACCAAAAAATCCAAATCCTCCCCCAAGGAACCTTAATACTTCTGTCAGATGTGAATATTGTTCAGGAACGGTGGGTCATGATACTGAGAAATGCTGGCAACTAAAGAATGCCATTCAAGATCTTATTGATGAGAAGAGAATTGAAGTGCAGACCCCGGAAACCCCAAACATTACCCAGAATCCATTGCCGAATCACCACGAAACGAATATGATAGAACTGGTGCAGGGTGATGGCAATCAAAAACCATCTCAGGCCGTTATGATGATAAAGTCGAGTGACAAGTTAGAGAAAGAGATTGTGAAAGAGGAAGCAATTGTTGAGAAACCAAAGCCGGTAGTGATGGGAAGTCTAAAAGTGGTAGTGCCAGGTGCAAAGACAACTGTGACTGTGAAGGGTGCAAGTGCAGAGCCAGTGATCATAAAACCAGTAGTGCAAATGCCTGTGGTGAATACAAAGACTGTGCCTTGGAACTATAACAAGGTAACGGTAGTTTACAAGGGAAAAGAGATTTCTGGTGAAATTAATGAAACGCATGGACTCACACGATCTGGAAGGTGTTTTGCTCCAGAGGAACTGAGAAAGATGAAAGCGGTGAAAGAAAGTCAAATGAAAAAGCCAGTGTCGGAGGAGGAAGCAGAGGAATTTCTTAAGAAAATGAAGTCGCAAGAGTACTCAGTGGTTGAGCAGTTAAGAAAGACCCCGGCCCAAATTTCTTTGTTATCTTTGTTGATACATTCAGAAGAGCACCGGAAGGCTCTTATGAAAATTCTAAATGAGGCTCATGTCCCCGAGAAGATTTCAGTGTGCCACTTGGAGAAGATCACCAGCAAAATTTTCGAGTCTAACAGGATCACCTTTTCTGATAAAGAGTTGCCGGTGGAAGGGACTGAACACAACAAAGCATTATACCTCACAGTGAAGAGTGAAGAATCAGTCGTAACCAGGGTACTAATTGACAATGGATCGAGTGCGAATATTTGCCCGCTGTCAACCTTAGGAAAGCTGAACATTAGCCCGGACAGAATCCGGAGAAACAGTATCAATGTGAGAGGGTTTGACGGCGGAGGTAAGAACACGCTGGGAGATATTATTTTGGAAGTGACCATCGGTCCCGTTGATTTCACAATGGAGTTCCAGGTGCTTGATATTGCCGTATCATATAACTTGCTGTTAGGTCGCCCCTGGATTCATGCAGCTAAGGCAGTACCATCTTCTCTACACCAGATGGTCAAGTTTGAATGGGAACAGCAAGAGATTGTTGTGCACGGAGAGGAAAATGCCTGTAATGTGGTGGCACCTTTTGATGATACTAATGGTGATAGAGGTCCTTGGGTTTACCAAGTGACCGATGCTGTTGAGGTGAATAGAGTTGCTGAAGGAGAAAAGTTATCAACCCCGATGTTGGCGCCAACTGCTATAATGGTGGCCAAAGAAATGCTGAAAAACGGATTTGCACCGGGGAAGGGGTTAGGTAAAGCACTGCAGGGAGTCACTCAACCGGTTCAGCTTCCGGAGAATAAAGGTACATTCGGCTTAGGGTTCAAACCCACCTTTGCCGATATCCAAAGAGCCTCTAAAACCAAGAAAAACTGGACCTTACCCAAACCCATACCCAAATTATCCGACATCTTTATCAGGCCTGGTACAAAATATCAACCATCTGCTGCTGCAAAGTGCATTGAGGCCCAACTTGATGAAGAGATGCTTGGTTTCAGGAAGATGTTTTGGGAAGTGAACACAATTGAAGCAGGGGAAGGCACGAGCAACATGGACGTGCAATTTGTGGGGCCCAGAGTCACATTGAACAATTAGGAAGCTACTCCTTTCCTTATCCGAAAGGAGTCTTGGTAGTTAGCTCAAAATTTCATCATTGTTTCCCCAAAGTTGTTATAATTTCCCTCATTCCCCTCATGAAAAAAAAATCATCACCATGTATCCCGAACATTGTTCGTTTCTTTTATTAATGAAATGCAGTTTTTCCCTTTTCTTCACTTTTGCCTTATTTTTCTTCTTTATTTTTCCTTTTGTACAGTTTTGCATGTGTTGATTCCAATGCCATGTCATGCGTGAAGGATTCTAGACCCAGTTCTGACAATCATGTTACTATACAAGAAATCGAGGAAGAAAGTGAAATAGAGTGTGAGGATGAGGAAGCCCTGGAGGAAATAAGTAAGGACATGAAACAATATGAAGAAAAACCCAAACCGAATCTGAGTGATACGGAATCTGTAAACTTGGGGAGCGAAGATGATGTCCGAGAAACAAAAATTAGTGTGCATTTGGAGGCACCCCTCAGGGATGAAATGATAAGGTTGTTACATGAATTTAAGGACATCTTTGCCTGGTCCTATGATGACATGCCCGGGCTCAGTACTGATTTGGTGGTGCACAAGTTGCCTATTTACTCTGAATGCCGGCCGGTGAAACAAAAGCTGAGGAAATTCAAAACGAACATTAGCGTGAAGATAAAAGAAGAGGTGAATAAGGAGTTTGAGGCAAAGGTCATAAGAGTTACCAAATACCCCACCTGGTTGGCAAATGTTGTGCCGGTCCCAAAGAAAGATGGCAAAACCAGAGTGTGTGTAGACTATAGAGACCTCAACAAAGCCAGTCCGAAGGATGACTTCCCATTGCCAAACATCCACATATTGATCGACAATTGCGCCAAGCATGAAATCGGTTCGTTTGTGGACTGTTATGCGAGTTATCATCAGATCCTGATGGATGAAGAAGACGCTGAGAAAACTGCCTTCATTACACCTTGGGGAACATACTGTTACAGAGTAATGCCGTTTGGATTGAAGAATGCCGGGGCAACTTACATGAGGGCAATGACCACTATGTTTCATGATATGATGCATAGAGAAATTGAAGTATATGTGGACGATGTCATCATAAAGTCCAGAAAACAACTTGATCACGTGAAAGATTTGAGGAAGTTTTTCCAAAGACTCCGGAGGTACAATCTAAAGCTCAATCCGGCGAAGTGTGCTTTTGGAGTACCTTCAGGGAAACTACTGGGGTTTATCGTGAGTCGGCGAGGTATTGAACTGGATCCGTCAAAGATCAAGGCTATTCAAAGTTTACCTCCGCCAAAGAACAAGAAGGAGGTCATGAGCTTATTAGGAAGGTTGAATTACATTAGTCGGTTTATCGCTCAGTTGACATCAACATGCGAGCCAATTTTCAAGTTGCTAAAGAAAGATGCAGCAGTGAAGTGGACCGACGAGTGTCAGGAAGCCTTCGACAAGATCAAAGAATATTTGGCCAATCCTCCGGTGTTAGTTCCTCCAGAACCAGGGCGTCCTCTGATTTTGTATTTGACGGTGCTAGATCACTCTTTCGGTTGTGTACTGGGTCAACATGATGAGACAGGCAGGAAAGAACAAGCCATCTACTACCTCAGCAAAAAGTTTACATCTTACGAGGTGAAGTATACCCAACTGGAGAGAACTTGTTGTGCATTGATTTGGGTGGCTCAGAAGCTAAAGCATTATTTGTCAGCATACACTACGTACTTGATATCACGGCTAGATCCTTTGAAATATATATTTCAGAAGCCCATGCCTACGGGAAGACTGGCCAAATGGCAGATTCTGCTCACAGAATTTGATATTGTCTACGTAACTCGTACGGCAATGAAGGCACAAGCTATTGCGGACCACTTAGCCGAGAATCCGGTAGATGATGAGTATGAACCATTGAAGACATACTTTCCGGATGAAGAGGCAATGCTTGTTGAGGAGACAGAGCAAGAGGAGAAACCAGGATGGAAAATGTACTTTGACGGAGCTGTCAACAGCAGGGGCGTTGGTATCGGAGCGGTACTCATTTCAGGTACGGGTCAACACTATCCCGTCACAGCTCAGCTCCGATTTTTCTGTACCAACAACATGGCTGAATATGAGGCGTGCATCTTGGGGTTAAGAATGGCAATTGACATGGGTATTCAAGAGATTTTGGTCATGGGTGACTCGGATCTCTTGGTACACCAAATTCAAGGGGAATGGGAGACACGAGATTTGAAATTGATACCATATCGGTATTGCTTGCACGAGTTGTCTCAAAGATTCCAGTCTATAGAGTTCAAGCACATCCCAAGAATGCACAATGAGATTGCAGACGCTTTGGCCACACTGTCCTCTATGTTGCATCATCCGGACAAGACATATATAGATCCACTCCAGATCCAAGTCCGAGATCGGAATGCTTATTGCTTCGTTGTGGAAGAAGAGTCGGATGGAGAGCCGTGGTATCATGATATTAGAGAATACTTGAAAGCTGGCAAATACCCTGAGCAAGCCACAGGAGACCAGAAGAGAGCCATCAGGCGTTTAGCCAATGGATTTTTCCTCAGTGGAGGAGTGGTATACAAAAGGACACCAGATCTTGGCTTATTGAGATGTGTAGATGCGCGACAAGCAGATGAAATTATGATTGAAGTACATGCTGGAGTGTGCGGACCCCACATGAGCGGATATGTTTTAGCAAAGAAGATTTTGAGAGCTGGGTATTACTGGCTCACTATGGAGCGTGATTGCATCAGGTATGTAAAGAAATGCCATCAATGCCAGGTACATGGGGATCTGATCCATTCCCCGCCTTATGAGTTGCACACAATGTCAGCACCTTGGCCCTTTGTTGCTTGGGGCATGGATGTCATCGGCCCAATAGATCCAGCCGCTTCTAATGGGCACAGGTTCATTCTAGTTGCAATTGATTATTTCACCAAGTGGGTCGAAGCTAAAACATTCAAGGCAGTGACGAAGAAGGCGGTGGTGGATTTTGTGCATGAAAATATCATATGCCGATTTGGAATCCCCAAGGTGATTATCACAGACAATGGAGCCAATTTGAACAGTCACCTCATGGCGGAGGTCTGTGAAAGGTTTAAGATCACGCACCGTAATTCCACGCCTTACAGGCCAAAGGCGAATGGTGCAGTAGAAGCAGCAAATAAGAACATCAAGAAGATTCTCCGAAAAATGGTGGAGGGATCCAGGCAGTGGAATGAAAAGTTACCCTTTGCTCTCATGGGTTACCGCACGACGGTACGTGCTTCCATCGGAACCACACCTTATACTCTGGTGTATGGAACAGAGGCCGTTATACCCGCAGAAATAGAAATACCGTCATTGCGAATTGTAGCCGAATCTGAGATAGATGACGATGAATGGGTAAAGGCCCGGTTAGAACAGTTGAATTTAATTGATGAGAAGAGATTGGCCGCGGTCTGCCATGGACAGTTGTATCAGCGGAGAATGGCCAGAGCATATAATAAGAAGGTACGACCTCGAAAGTTCGAAGTCGGACAACTGGTATTGAGGCGTATCTTACCACATTGGGCAGAGGCAAAAGGGAAGTTCGCACCGAATTGGCAGGGACCGTTCGTGGTGTCGCGGGTGTTGTCTAATGGAGCATTATACTTAACTGATGTTGAAGGAAAATGCGTAGAGACCGCTATCAATTCAGATGCAGTCAAAAGATACTATGTATGATTCCTTTTCAATTGTATGTTTTGTATTTTGTTGTGATTTTGGAATTGAAATGACGAAGGCATTTTATTCTCTATCCAAACACTTTATCCATTGTTAACCCCTTTGAGCCTTATTGAATAAATTCTTTCATATCCCTCTCTCGGAATCACTCTAATATAATAAGATCGAAATTGCCAGAATGAAAAATGAAATGATGGAAAAAATGAAAAAAAAAAAAAAAAAAAAAAAAAAAAAAAAAAAAAAAAAAAAAAAAAAAAAAAAAAAAAAAAAAAGACAAAAATCGGGAAAAAGTCAAAAAGAAATCCATCTAACTTTTGAAGTTGGATGAACTACGTCTGACTTGATCCCGAAAGGGTACGTAGGCAGCCTCTTTGAGGTTCAGTCATAATAAAGAAAAATCCCAAAAAATCCCCCACATATTGAAACTGGGGCAGAAGTTATGTTTAATAATTCCGAGAGTTGTAAATATTGTTAACCCTCGTTGAAATTTTGAGCCTTTATATCTTTCTTTCTTAACCCATCCAAAAGCCACGTTACAGTCCAAAGAAAGACCTTCTGATCAATTTTGAAATGATAACAAATACAACGAAGGAAGAACGAAACATCGGACAATACCCGTGGTAAGAAAACAAAATACAAAAGGGAAAAATGAGAAAAAAAAAAAAAAAAAAAAAAAAAAAAAAAAAAAAAAAAAAAAAAAAAAAAAAAAAAAAAGAAAAAAATAAAAAAAATGAGAGAGTCTCATCGGTGAGAACCTTAACCGGCACTGTGAGGCGACCGCGAGTTTGAGGGAAATAAAATGAGAGAGTCTCATCAGTGAAAACCTTAACCGGCACTGTGAGATGATGGTAAGATTGAGAGAATAAATGAGAGAGTCTTATTGGTGAAAACCTTTCGAGGCACCGTAAGGCGATCATCAGAAAAGAGAAAAGGCAACAAAAAAAAAGAGTATCGGTTTGTGATCAAAGGAAATTCAGAGTCAGAATAATGATTGGAACGAACTGGGTCGGAGTTTAAATACATGGCATGGTCGGCGGAATCAGCCAACAAATACCCAGATAAGTTCCGTCATCTCTCCAAAATACCCTTACCTTTCTTTCATTTTTTCTGCATTTCATTGTTTACCCTTTTGAGAGCTAACTACCAGCTCCTGATAACGGAAGTTGAAACAACACTGGATCAGAAAGGATAGAAGATCGGGGAGGAGAATAAAGAAGTTCGGCAAACATGGCCAAAGGAAAAGGAAAACAAAACAAAAATGGAAAAATGAGAAAATACAAAAGAGTTTGCGTGGGACAAGCAGTTAGAAGTCATGCAACATCAGAAAAGCAAAAACAAAGGAAGCAATAAGAAGCGGGGACGGCAGATGCCAGTTGCCAGCAGTTTATATCTAATAAATTTTGTTTCATGCAGGAACAAATAGTCACTAATCACTTTAAAGTGAATGTGACCAATGTGGAAAATAGAAAACACAAAAAAGAGAAAGTCTACCGAATAAGTGGAGAAATTCACAGACAAGAGATCAATTGGTAAAAAGAAAATACCAAAAAGAGGAGGTAACATCTTTTAAAATCCATTCCCCAGTCTTCAGGCTGAGGGGATACTGTTTTTCATCTGCATTTGCACGTTTAAATTTCTGTTAGGCGCCCACCTTCAAATTCGGGAATATTTTCTGCATTCGCATTGCACGTTTAAATTTCTGTTAGGCGCCCACCTTCAAATTCGGGAATATTTTCTGCATTCGCATTGCATGTTTAAATTTCTGTTAGGCGCCCACCTTCAAATTCGGGAATATTTTCTGCATTCGCATTTGCATGTTTAAATTTCTGTTAGGCGCCCACCTTCAAATTCGGGAATATTTTCTGCATTCGCATTTGCACGTTTAAATTCTGTTAGGCGCCCACCTTCAAATTCGGGAATATTTTCTGCATTCGCATTGCACGTTTAAATTTCTGTTAGGCGCCCACCTTCAAATTCGGGAATATTTTCTGCATTCGCATTGCACGTTTAAATTTCCGTTAGGCGCCCACCTTCAAATTCGGGAATATTTTCTGCATTCGCATTGCACGTTTAAATTTCCGTTAGGCGCCCACCTTCAAATTCGGGAATATTTTCTGCATTCGCATTGCACGTTTAAATTCTGTTAGGCGCCCACCTTCAAATTCGGGAATATTTTCTGCATTCGCATTGCACGTTTAAATTCGTTAGGCGCCCACCTTCAAATTCGGGAATATTTTCTGCATCGCATTGCACGTTTAAATTTATGTTAGGCGCCCACCTTCAAATTCGGGAATATTTTCTGCATTCGCATTTGCACGTTTAAATTTACGTTAGGCGCCCACCTTCAAATTCGGGAATACTTTCGCATTCGCATCGCACGTTTAAATTTACGTTAGGCGCCCACCTTCAAATTCGGGAATACTTTCGCATTTGCATGTTTAAATTACGTTAGGCGCCCACCTTCAAATTCGGGAATATTTTACGCATTATCATGGTTTATATATTTAAAAGCCCACACTGGGGCAGAAAAAAAAAAAAAAAAAAAAAAAAAAAAAAAAAAAAAAAAAAAAAATTTGTTTTGAGCAGGTTCAGCTCGGGATCAAGAAAAACAAGAAAATCAACAAAAAAGAGAGTCATCAAGAAAACAAGAAAATCAACAAAAAGAAAGGAAGATTCTGCATCACCGGAAAGGGAAGAAGCAAACAAAGGCTAGATTAGGAACAATTGTAATTGTAGGATCATAGCTTAGAATAGCTTCTTTATTTTACATTTCCCCCCCGGTGTAATAAGGAGTAAGTCGGCAAGTCTCAACAGTGTCAATGCAACAGTGAGTCTGGAAGTTTTAAACTGCCAGACCTTCCCGAACTACACTGACTCGATTCCTGTTTAGCCCAGGATATGTAGGCAACCTCTAAAACAGGGTGCGGTCAAAAGGTTTTCAAAAAATGCTTTCACGGAATGTGCCGATGTGCAAAAATCTCTCATTACTGCTCACTTGTCTTTGCACCGAAACTCTTCGTGTTCCCGAGCAAAGAGGGGCAGCTGTGAGCACATGATTTTTGCACCGGGCAAATAATTCCAAAATTAAAATAAATATGTTTTTGAGTGCAATTACTTGTTTTGCTTGAAATTAGTTGTATTTTTGTGTATTTGAATAAGTAAGAAATTAGAAAAATCAAAAAAAAAATAGGCTAAGTAATTAGTTTGTTAGTTTAATTAAAAATAGTTTAAATAGGAGAAAATAAAGGAAAAATAGCAGAAAAATTGCAAAAAATACTAAATAATTAGAGTAGGTAGGAAATTAGGTTTTATATTTTTCCATAAAAGAAAAAGAAAAAAAAAATATAAAAGAAAATACATAAAAATAGATTAATATCAGAAAATATAAAAAATTGGTAGTAAATAAAACTGGGCCAAAACAATTCCAAACCAGAGGCCCAAGGCAACCAAGCCCAAAGAAGCGGGTTCAGCTCATTAAGTGTGAGATTCAATCTCCACCGTTCAAATAGGCTGAATCCAACGGTGGAAATAATTAGGTGAATTAATTGGTTAATTGATAAATTGGATTTGATCTGAGACGTCCGTCTAAGTTAATCCAACGGGCAAGGCCTTTGGTCTCCCAGGACAATGAAACGGCGCCGTTTTAGTAACGCGTCTCTGAGCCATCGATTCTCATCAAACGAACGGCCACGATCTCCTCAATTGCCCCAAGTATATAAGGCTTTGGTCTGAAGAGACCAAGCCATTTCTTCAACACCTAACCCTAGCCGCCCCTTTTACCCCTCTCTTCGTCTCTCATCGTCTTCATCAAGAACCCTAGGCGGCCATGGCGGCCACCACCTTCCACGGTGGTCGCCGGCCTTTCCAATCACCCCCATCGTCTTCTCCTCCATCTTCATGCCCTAACACATCCAAAAACCCCAGAAAAACACACCTTTCTTCAGAACCCCGGTCACCGGAGTTACACCGGTGACCACCAAAGTATGAAAACCAACCCAAAACCAATGCCAATCGACGGCTCTCCATGAGATCTATCCGCTCATACCACTGTCCAACCTCGAATCAAACCGGAACGCCTCGAATATCCCGAGAAAGGTCGCCGGAACCCTAACTACGGCGACCCCAAGTTCAAACCCTAGTCAAGATCCACTCTTTACCACCCCCTGAACACCCTCCTACAACTTAAACCTCAAAAGGCTTCGCCTTTAAGCCTTGAAAGAAGAAACAGAAAAAAGAAAATAAAAAAAAAGAGATCTGGATTGAATAAAGAAGAAAAAGAAATAAAAAGGAGCTTGAAGGTCTGGGAGGGTCTAGGATTAAAGAAAAGAAATGAAAAGGGGATGGGAAGCTCGGGGGACAGTCCCCGCAAGCTAAGTACCTCTCCTCTTTTGTTTGCTTTGGATACTTGTTTTGCCTGCTAGCTTCATGATTTCTTTGTTTAACATGTTTCTTGTTTGCATTCGTGAGTTGTTTGTTGTTTGATTATGTTCCCCGTACTGAAATTCACATCTCTTTGTTGCTCTATTATGATTGTTAGCCTAAATACTTTTCTGTTTATGTTCTCATGTTAGGTATTTCCTCTCTTTCTTTGTTAATATCTGTTGCTTGCTTACCATCATGATCATGTCTTCTGTTTTGAGATCCTGTGTTAGTCATATTGTCTTTGCTTCTGTGCTTTCATATATGTTTCTCCTGTTTTCAATCTTGCATGTTCCTTTAGTGCTTAATTATAGGATTTCTCTGCCTGTTTCTTTCGAGCCTGTTAGCAATGGGATTTCTATCTATTGATTGTCCTGTTTGGATGATTCTTTGCTATAAGTTCAAAATTTCATTGTTGAGTTGTGAGTTACTGATCTGTATCTTAAGTTCAAGTTACTGTCCATCTTTACAATTGTTTGCCACCAATCATGTTAAGTCATAAAAGTCACTTTAAATCCTTTTTTTTGTTTCTTTACCTGGTAGATATTATAGTCTGTCCAACTTTCTCCCATTGTCATGAATGCATAGTTTGGATAGTAGTTTAACTTCATTCTTTTCCCATCATTACATTAAGTTTTCTTGTTTCTTTGTCACTGTTTCTCCATGCTAGTCTAGGACCCTTTTTGCTTATCTTTTCGTGATGTGAGTCTATGTTTAGTTCTCTGTGACCACAATAATCTCTTAACTTGTTCATCTCCTAGGCTCCCTGTGTGCTTTAAGGTCTGTTAATGATAGGACTGGGTTCTTTTAGCTTTCATAGTGTAGCTTTCTTCACTGAGTTGTTTTTGAAACACCATGATTAAATTCTCTTGTTTTCTTCACTGTTTCTCTCTATACCTTTCTCTTCTTCATTTTTATAATCATTAAGACTAGGCTCAGTACTTGAAAAGGGTTTTGATTGCCATGCTTAGTCCATTGCTCTCCTGCTTAAAATAAGTTCTATTTTTATTCCCTTGTTGACTGTTTTCTGAGAGTTTTAGTGTCTGTGTTTATACTCATGAATGCTAAGTGTTTTGGGGTTCTTTCCAGTATATCACTTGACATGAATTGATTGTGGTTAAGCCTATTTGATCTTAATTGACACTTTGCCATGTGAGATTGAGTTTGTGAGTCACTGATTAAAACTCAACATTATCTATTCTCTCTTCTGAATTTTGATTAGTTGATAAACCTTGTTTGGTTTCATGTGGTTATGTGTATAATTATATGTTGAAATGGCTAAAACTGCAATAGTTCCTTGTCAACTGAACACTGTTAATGCTTTTATGCTTAGGATGATTGGTTATAGCTGTTAGTACTAAGTTCCTTGGAAGTGGTTAGTTTTGAAATAGGATTAAAACTGAAAATGAACAAAAATAGGTTATAAATGCAATAATTGGCCTAAGAATGGTTAACCTTGCAAAAGGTTGACCAATTCTGTAAGCCCTAACACACAGCTCACTGTTTAACAGTGGCTGGTTGTGCAAAGGGCTATGTCTGCAAATGCAGACTAGCCCAGGCTCTATAATGAGCCCTGAACAGCAAATGGCCAAACCTGTAAAGGTTTCTGGGCCTAGCTGTTCAGTATGAGGCTTTAATAGCCCAAGCTAAGTCTCAACTTGAGACTGGCTAACTTTTAAATAGGTTAATCATAATAACAAAACAGGCTATGCCTGTAATTAGCTTTAATTAGGAATAAATTGGTCTTAATTGACTGAAATTAGTTTAAAAAGTGGCTAATATTGAAATAGTTCTTAAGAATAAATTTGGCCAGCCCTTAAACATTAATGCCAGGGCTGGCTATTAGTTAAATAGGTTCAAATTGACCCAAATCTGCCCTAGGCATAGCTGGTAAATCAGCAGTGCCTTCAGGGGCATAATTGGGTATTAAAAAGGTAAATTAGTAATAGTTTAGAACTTAAAAGGGTAATGGGGATATTTGTGCTCCTGATTTCTGTAATTTTGCAGAGATTCAGGGGTATAATGGTCTCCTAAAAATGGGAAATCTGTAAAAATCTCAAACCCTTAGGGATATACTAGTAAAAGGCCCTTAAAAAGAATCTTTGGAACCTTCCAGCACATGCTGGAAGGGTTTTAGTAACTGAAAATGGGACCAAAGTGTAGAATAGGTAATTTTAGGAGGGGGGGGAAGTGGGATTAATCCCAATACTTCTTCCCCAAGTATTGAGCCCTAAAGGTTAGCTATAAATATCTCTAAAAGGGGCTGAAATAGGGGGTCCAGAGGAGAACAATCTGAAAAATACATTTTAAGTTGGAATTCATTAAATACAAAGGAAAAATACATAGAAATAGCAATTTAGAAGTGATTAATTCGGGAAATTCCGAGTGAAGAGCTTTTGGTTTCAATCTATTCTTGCTGGGTTTCGAGCTTGTTGTTGCTGGTTTTCTTCATTGCTGTGTTGCTGTGTTATTTGGATCTTCACTCCCACTGTTGCATTGCTGTTGAGTCTATTGCTGATTATTTGCTCATATTTTCCCCTTAGAACTCATCGGCTTCCTTTTGTTGATCCAGGTACATTTCTATTCGAAATGAAGCTGTAATGATGATCCTGATGAAATAGCATGAAGTTTCTGCCTTAATTTACTTGTCCATTTGTATTATTTGATTTATAGCTTAATTTGTAGTAGTATATAGTAGTTGAAAAACAGAAAACCAAACAGAAAATGTAATAGCTAGTATAATAATAATAGTATAGTGGTAGTTTAGTATAGATCACCTAGCTAATTAGGTAAAATTCCTTAAAAATAAGTCAAACGGCCATCACAAGAGTAAGACAATCATGATCACCTATTTAGTTTCATTTCATTAATCCGCCAATATAAAATTAGTTGAGAATAAGAAACCATCGTATAAGGCAGACAATTGGGATGCGACTGGTTCGATAGTATTAAATGAGTTCAACTAGTGTTAATGACTGTGTTTGATCGCATACATGAAGTAATATCTGAGATTTAATTCAAAGGTAATATCTGGGTTAAGTCACCTTAGAATCCGTAGTTGATCATACATATGCATGAGTTTAGTTCAATGGATTAATCAGTAGGCTATAGAAAAAGGAATAATTGGGGATAATACTAAGGGAAAGTTGCAAATGAAATTGATGTCGGAATCACACGAAGTAGTCAGATAGTTCATAATTGTAGTTAGTCAATTTAATCATCTTCAGATTTTCTTATTTGATCGAAATTCTTAGAATTAGTAAATGCCTTCATTGTTTATTGCTTTGTGTACAAGTCTCTTTATCAATAATAAAAATGATTTTTTCCATCTTCAATTCTGAGCATTATTTCTGTTACCTTGATTCTATATCACGTTTCTTTCATTGCCATCCGGTTTTGGCCCAAAACAAATACGTGGGCCTGAACTGTAGTATAACTTGAATGGGCTGCCAGAATAAAAATATGAATTCTGCTTAAACACCTCTATTACAAGGCTGAAGAACCAGGCCTAACAGTATTGAAATTAAAACGGGCCTGGTACTCTTATTATAAATACGGCTAAGGAAAAAACAAGTATTAGAAAAATGTAGTCAAATACACGTATTAGTATCCTTTAAATAAAATTGGGACGAGCCTCGCTCGAATAACATCGGGGCCCCCATTTAGTAATTATATAACACAAATAGATCCGGGAAAGCTAATAGCTAATTCCATAGCTTATCCCAAAAGATTTAAAAGCCGATAGACGATACTTTAGGGCACGGTTTTAATATACCTTCCTAAGAACGAGTGTGCACCTGGTGCGACTCAAATCCAAATCTCGGTAAAGCCGAAATACACCAAAAGTCATAGGCGTACTGGTTGCGGTATGACTCGAGGCGTGTTTTCGCGATACCGCAAATTCCTAAAAATAATATTTAAGCGTAAAGCATATTATGTTGTTAAAATCTATAACTGAGTCAAACAAAAGTCAAAACGACAGTGGAGCGACCGTGCTAAAACCACGGAATCCGGGAGTGCCTAACACCTTCTCCCGGGTTAACAGAGTTCCTTATCCGGATCTCTGCTTCGCAGACATTTTTAAGAGTCAAAATTCCTCGGATTCGGGACTAACCGGTGACTTGGGACACCATTGTCATTCCCAAGTGGCGACTCCGATTAATCTCTAATAAAATCCCGAACCGATTGTCCTTTAATTGGAAAAACTCCTTCCCTTACGTTATTGTATCCGTTTCGGGTATTTGAGCGTCGGGGTATACCCTACAAGTGTATTTATACACCTTACGCATGTTAGGGTAGTAAAAAGGGAGGTGTGACAGTGATGGCACCCAACACAACGCTAGGCAAGCCCGACCATCTTATCCCTTAAACCAGCCAGTTATTAATCAAATTAAACTTAAACAGTAAATGCTCATATCAGGTGATAAACGAAATGTAAAACATACAAAATACGGTCCCAACCATATCGTGGTGTCACGAGACTGAGCCTCTACAGAATAGCATCCTACTACAACCAAGTCTAGGAAATTAGGAAATCAACAAGATGATAAAGAAGGAGAAAACAAGCTCTGCGGACGCTGGCAGCTACCTCGTAAGCTCCGCAAAAGTAGACAAGGATCAGCAGCTACAATGTCTCAACTGCTCTCGGGCACCTGTGGATCTGCACAGAAAGTGTAGGGGAGTGGGGTGAGTATATTTCAATATACGCTAATTTCACGAAATTCATTCGAAATAACCCAAATTATATCAAAACCCACAAGTTGTCAAAACCCGACTTTTGGTACAACTTGTCGAAAAATTACAAAAATCACATATTCGGAATCCTCATCTCGATACGAGTCTAGGCATATAAAATTTACCAAAATCGGACTCCATTTGCCCACTCAAATCGGTGTTTTTCTTTAATTTAGGCCTAGGGCTCAAACCCACCTTTAATCTTCCATTTACCGGGATTTAACCAAGGATTTCATGTTAAAATGATGTAATTAAGCCACAAAACTTACCTCCAACGATAACCCGATGTTCTCCCAGCAATAACTCGCCCAAATCGCCCAATTCGCCTTCAAAAACCGAGCCCCAAATGTTTTGCAACTTATGAAATTTTAACCCTTCTGTTATTTTTAACACAGGCGCGATTTCCGCTTCTGCGGACCAAAATCCGCTTCTGCGAAAACACTCCTAGCCGCCCAGCTCCACTTCTGCGGCCCAGGTATCGCTCCTGCGAGACCACTCCTACGAATCCCCTTCCGCTCCGGCGAGCCTTACCGCTTCTGCGCATCAGAGTCCGCTCCTGCGGACTCGCTTAGGCGACAAGTCTTCCGCTTCTGCGGATCCTCCCATAAGGAGCCCAGACCGCTTCTGCGGTCTTTCCTTCCGCACCTGCGGTGCCGCCCTTGCGGACCAGGATCCGCCTCGGCGAACCCCAGCGCTTCTGCGCTCATTTTCCACTCCTGCGGGGCTCGCACCTGCGCCCCTATTTCCGCAGGAGCGAAAACAACAGAACCAGAACTCTTCAAACCTGCAATTTCCATGTTTTTCTCCCGATTAACCATCCGAAAACACCCCGAGGCCCCCGGGACCTCATCCAAACACACCAACACATCTTAATACCTTATTCGAACTTGTTCCAATCATAAAAACACCATCCTAAACATCAAAATCACCAATTACCCACGGATTCAAGCCTAAATTTCTTCAAAACTTCCGAATTACACATTCTATCAAAAACCCGACCAAACGACGTCCGAATGACCTGAAATTTTGCGGACATATCCAAAATCACCTAACGGAGCTACTGCAACTGTCGGAATTCCATTCCGACCCCCGGATCAAAATCTCACCTACCGTTCGGATTTCGCCAAAATTCAACCTTAGCCAATTCAAGCCTATTTCTACACCGGATCTCTAAATTCAATTCTGATCGCTCCCCTAAGTCATAATCCACCTCCTGGAACTAACCAAAACATCAGAATTCGATTCCGAGCTCTCTAACTAAATAGTCAACTCCGGGTTGACTTTCCTTATTCAAGTTTCCTTCAAAAAGGCTATATGCCTCATTTTCATTTTGATTTACTCCTAACTTCCCCGATAAACTCTAACACTGATATAAAATCATAAAACATGTAATTACAACATAACGGGGTGGTAATTCCCGTGACGACGGGCCGGGCCGTCACATTCTCCCCTCTTAAGCAAACGCTCGCCCTCGAGCGGGTCAAGAAACATACCTGAAGTCTCAAAAAAGCTGAGGGTATCTGCTCCGCATCTCCTGCTCAACCTCCCAAGTAGCCTCCTCCACGGGTCGACCTCTCCACTGAACCTTAACCGATGCAATCTCCTTCGACCTCAACTTCCTTACTTGGCGACCCAAAATAGCAATAGGCTCCACATCATAGGATAGATCACCATCAAGCTGAATGGTACTGAAGTCTAATACATGAGATGGATCCCCAATGTACTTTCGGAGCATAGACACATGGAATACTGGATGAACGCTGGATAAGCTGGGTGACAAGGCTAACTCATATGCCACATCTCCAATTCTCCTGAGTATCTCAAAAGGACCAATGTACCTGGGACTCAACTTCCCTTTCCTCCCGAACCTCATGACACCCTTCATGGGTGAAACCTTCAACAATACTCTATCACCAACCATGAAAGACAACTCTCGAACCCTACGGTCCGCATAACTCTTCTGGCGAGACTGTGCTGTGCGAAGCCTCTCCTGGATCAACTTTGCTCTATCCGGAGCATCCTGAACTAACTCAGTCCCTATCAATCTATCCTCACCAGGCTCAAACCATCCGACGGGAGATCTACACCAGTCTGCCATACAATGCCTCGTACGGGGCCATCTGAATACTCGATTGATAACTGTTATTGTAGGCAAACTCAGCAAGTGGCAAGAACTCATCCCACGAACCGCCAAAGTCAATCACACATGCTCGCAACATATCCTCCAGGATCTGAATAGTGCGCTCAGACTGCCCGTCTGTCTGGGGGTGAAATGCAGTGCTCAACTCAACCCGCGTACCCATCTCTTGCTGAAATGCTCTCCAAAACTGAGAAGTGAACCGAGTGCCTCTATCAGATATAATAGACACTAGGACCCCATGCAACCTGACAATCTCCCGAATAAAGATCGTTGATAACCGCTCCAATGAGTAAGTAGTACTAACTGGGATGAAATGTGCGGACTTAGTCAGCAGATCAACAATCACCCATACAGAAATCCATGCCTCGCTGTCCGAGGGAGCCCAGTAACAAAATCCATGGTGATCCTCTCCCATTTCCACTCGGGAATAACCATACGCTGAAGAACACCGCCCGGTCTCTGATGCTCATATTTGACCTGCTGGCAATTGAGGCACTTAGCTACATGCCTAACAATATCCATCTTCATTCTCCTCCACCGGTAGTGCTGTCTCAAGTCTTGGTACATCTTTGCGGCACCTGGGTGAATAGAGTACCGCGAACCGTGTGCCTCCTCAAGTATCAACTCCCGCAAACCATCAACATTGGGCACGCATATGCGGCCCTGCATCCTCAGAACACCATCATTGTCGATAGTCACATCTCTAACATCATTATGCTGCACCCTGTCCTTAAATGTGGGTCATCATACTGTCGCTCCCTGATGCGATCATATAAGGAAGATCGAGAAACAACACAAGCCAACACTCGACTCGGCTCCGAAATATCTAATCTCACTAGCCGATTGGCTAGGGCCTGAACATCATAAGCAAATGGCCTCTCCCCAACCGGGATGAAAGCTAAGCTGCCCATGCTAACCGCCTTCCGACTCAAGGCATCGGCCACCACATTGGCCTTCCCCGGATGATACAAAATAGTGATATCATAGTCCTTAAGCAACTCCAACCACCTCCGCTGTCTCAAATTAAGGTCCTTCTGTCCGAATAAGTGCTGAAGGCTGCGATGATCCGTGAACACCTCACAGGAGACGCCATACAGGTAATGCCTCCAAATCTTCAAAGCATGAACTATGGCTGCTAGCTCCAAATCATGAACAGGGTAGTTCTTCTCATGGGGCTTCAATTGACGAGAAGCATAAGCAATGACCCTACCCTCCTGCATCAACACACAACCAATGCCAACTCCTGAGGCATCACAATATACAGTATAAGAATCTGAAGCTGTCGGTAGAATCAAGACGGGTGCTGTGGTCAGTGCTGTCTTGAGCTTCCGAAAGCTCTCCTCGCACTCCTCGGACCATAAGAAAGGAACACCCTTCTGAGTCAATCTAGTCAAGGGTGAAGCAATAGAAGAGAACCCATGAACGAATCGGCGATAATACCCTGCCAATCCTAGAAAGCTACGGATCTCAGTAACTGAGGTCGGTCTGGGCCAACTCTGCACTGCCTCGACCTTCCTCGGATCTACCTGAATACCATCACAGGACACCACGTGCCCTAAGAATGCCACGGACTCAATCCAGAACTCACATTTGGAGAACTTGGCATACAACTTCTCTTCTCTCAATCTCTGCAACACAATACTCAAGTGCCGAGCATGCTCCTCCTGGCTACGAGAGTAGACTAGAATGTCGTCAATGAACACAATCACAAATGAATCAAGATACGGCTTGAATACACTGTTCATCAGATGCATAAATGTTGCTGGGGCGTTGGTCAGCCCAAAAGACATCACAAGGAACTCATAGTGACCATATCTGGTCCGGAATGCAGTCTTCATAATGTCAGACTCTCTAATCTTCAGCTGATGGTAGCCTGAACGAAGATCAATCTTCGAGAACACCCTAGCTCCCTGGAGCCGATCAAATAAATCATCAATACGAGGCAGAGGATACTTATTCTTCATTGTTACTTTGTTTAGCTGCTTGTAGTCAATACACATCCTCATGGATCCGTCCTTCTTCTTAAAAAACAGGACCGGTGCACCCCACGGAGACACACTCGGCCGAATGAACCCCTTATCTAGGAGTTCCTGGAGCTGCTCCTTCAATTCCTTCAACTCAGCTGGTGCCATACGATACGGAGGAATAGAAATAGGCTGAGTGCTCGGCACCAAATCGATACCAAAATCAATATCCCTGTCCGGCGGCATGCCCGACAGGTCTGAGGGAAACACATCAGGAAAGTCTCGCACAATGGGAACAGAATCAATGCTGGGAGTCTGGGCTTCGACCTCCCGCACAAATGCTAAATAAGAGAGACATCCCTTTCCAAACATTCGTTGGGCCTTGAGGAAAGATATTACCCTGCTAGGTACATACTCAGTCGTGCCTCGCCACTCGATCCTCTGAATGCCCGGCATAGCCAAAGTGACTTTCTTAGCATGACAGTCCAGAATAGCATGATATGGAGATAGCCAGTCCATGCCCAATATAACATCAAAATCAATCATGCTGAGAAGCAACAGGTCTACTCGGGTCTCCAGACCTCCAATAGTGACCAGACAGGACCGGTATACGTGGTCCACAACAATAGTATCCCCTACCGGGGTAGATACGTGCACCGGCAGCTCAAGACTCCCTCGGGTCGTGCCCAAATGAGGAGCAAAATATGTAGACACATAAGAATAAGTAGAACCGGGATCAAACAATACTGAGGCATCTCTGTGGCAGACTGAAATAATACCTGTAATGATAGCATCCGAAGCAACGTCCTCGGATCGGCCCTGAAAAGCATAGCATCTAGCCTGTCCGCCTGATCGGCCTCCCCCTTGAGAGCGACCCCTAGCTGTCTGACCCTCACCCCTAGCTGGTGGGGCAGGTGCTGAAGTAGAAGGACCAGATGATGAGGGCTGCCCCCTCTGCTAGAAACAAGACGGGGACACTCCCTACGGTGGTGCCCAAACTCTCCGCACTCGTAGAAACTCCCCGATGCTGGGGACTGAGACTGATAAGGACCTCTGGCGCTGGAGTGGCCAGCTGATGAACTAGGCCGAGATGAACCCTGAGCGGATGGGGCCTGTGAAGAACTCTGAGCTGGCATGGCACCGAGAGATGGCTGGCTCTGGTGCGAACCCTGATAACCCTGTCTAGGTGACCATCTGCGACGATCTGAGCGACCCGACTGCGAAGACCTGAAAGAGCGACCTCGGCTCCGCTGACTCTGGCCTCTGGTCTGAGTGCCACTAGAACTAGCTGCACCTCAAGGCCTCTTGGCCTCCCTCTCATCCCACTGTCTGCGACAATCTGTCTCTATGTCGTGAGCAATATCCACGACATCCTCAAATGTACGACTCAAAACCCTCTCCCGAGTCATCGAATACGAATGGGATAAATGAGGCCGTCCACGAAGCGCCCAATCCTCTCTCTGTCGGAATGAACCAACCACGGTGCATATCCGGACAACTCTGTAAACCTGATCTCATACTCTGACACTGACATGTCCCCCGACGGAGACCCTCAAACTGCCTACGCATCTCCTCTCTCCGAGATCGAGGCACCCATTTCTCCAAGAACATAGTGGAGAACTCCGGCCATGATAGTGGTCCTGCTCCGGCTGGCCTGCGGCGCTCATAAGCCTCCCACCGAGCGAAGGCTGGTCCCCGAAACCGAAAGGTAGTGAAAGATACCCCACCGGACTCCAATATCCTCGCTTGTACGAAGCATCCGAGCGGCACTTATCCGAGAAAACCTTGGGCGTCCTCGCCGGAGCACCAATGAACACCGGAGGAGATAACTCGGTGAACCTCTCAAGACGACGCCGCTCATCATCCGTCATAGCCGGGACCACTGTCCCCCTGAATCTGATCTGCTGGATGAACCGGTACCACGAGGTCGAGCCGGAGGAACCTCGCGGTGTCCGTAAGCCCGCACTGCGCGGCTGCGGAGTGCGTACTGCGGGGGTCGATGACCACCCCCGATCCCCGATGCAGGCTGCTCGTGCAGTAGTAGCCGAAGCCGCTTGTGCTAGTCCGGTGCTGATCGCTAGTATACGAGCCGGGGTCTCCCGTGGACCGGAATAACAATGGGCACAGGTCGGTTCCCCGATGCGGTGCTGCCGGCACCTCTCTGCAATCGGGGTTGTGGGTCGGCTGGCACTGCCTCGGCTGCCCTAGCTCCGCCACGACCACGACCGCGTCCGCGGCCTCTAGCCGGTGGTAGTGGTGGTCGTCCTCCACGTCCGGATGATCGAGTTCTCGCCATCCGCGAGAGAATAGAATGTCAAAGTTCAGGTTCAAGTCAAAAGTAATCGCACGACAAGAATTCCAAGAATTTGAAACTTTTCCTAAAAAGGTTTGCAGCCTCCCGAGGATAAGTACAGGCGTCCCCGCACCGATCCACGAGACTCTACCAACCGGCTCACGACTCGCGAGACCTGTTAACCTAGGCTTTGATACCAACTTGTCACGACCCAAACCACCCTGGTCGTGATGGCGCCCAACACAAAGCTAGGCAAGCCCGACCATATTATCCCTTAAACCAGCCAGTTATTAAACAAATTAAACTTAAACAGTAAATGATCATATCAGGTGATAAACGAAATATAAAACATACAAAATACGGTCCCAACCATATCGTGGTGTCACGAGACTGAGCCTCTACAGAATAGCATCCTAATACAACCAAGTCTAGGCAATTAGGAAATCAACAAGATGATAAAGAAGGAGAAAACAAGCTCTGCGGACGCTGGCAGCTACCTCGTAAGCTCCGCAAAAGTAGACTACGAGCAAGCAGCTACAATGCCTCAACCGCTCTCGGGCACCTGTGGATCTGCACAGAAAGTGCAGGGGAGTGGGGTAAGTATATTTCAACTCGGTGAGTAACAATAATAAACAATAACTGAAAGTAAGAACTCTTGTGCTATCACTTAACAGTTCTAAGGCAAACCCACAGGTACGTCATCACTGTAGTAAGTACTTTGATCTCTAGTCCACGTCTATCTCTACAAGATCCCACACTGATTAAACCCTCACTCGTACCCCTACGGTGTACAGCCATCTCAATATATGAAGACACATACATATGTCTATGATGTATAAGTATTTAAGTAGATAATAGGATATGATTAAGTATAATGCTGCGGCGTGCGGCCCGCTCCAATACATATACCGCTGCGGCGCGCAGCCCCGCTCCATTTTACGTCGACGGCGCTCACTAGGGGTGTATACAAACTTCGGAGGGGCTCCCTAGGCCCAAACACTATTATACTGCGGCGTGCAGCCCGATCCACACATGTATTACTGCGGCGTGCAGTCCGATCCAATATATATATGTATATATAATTATACTGCTGCGGCGTGTAGCCCGATCCCATGATATACACCAGCGCTCACTGAGAATGTGTGCGGACTCGG
Organism: Nicotiana noctiflora; assembly: GCA_032618575.1. Lineage (NCBI taxonomy): Eukaryota > Viridiplantae > Streptophyta > Magnoliopsida > Solanales > Solanaceae > Nicotiana > Nicotiana noctiflora. Next base: position 308,671 of record JASVEL010004270.1, on the reverse strand, counting down.
ACTCCGAAGGGGCTCCTACAGCCCAAGCGCAATAATACTGCGGCGTGCAGTCCGTTCCACATGTATATCACTGCGGCGTGTAGTCCAATCCACATATACATTACTGCGACGTGCAGTCTGATCCAATACATATAGTGCTGCGGCGCGCAGCCCGATCAATATAGGTATATATATATAATACCTCGTAATGGGTCCTCGACCCTATCCCAGTCAGTATGTACTTGGCCTCTCAAGCCCAATATAATATATATCACAGTGGGTCCTTGACCCTGCCTCAGTCAATATAGACTTGGCCTTTCAGGCCCAATATAACATCTCATAGTGGGTCCTTGACCCTATCTCATCTAAATCGGTATAGACTTGGTCCTTCAGGCCCACTCAGCTAGAACAGGGAATTCCACCTTAGATAATCTCCCTCAATGTACACCTCTAGTACGGGCTCATATTATGCTATACAGCTAGAGCTACAGTTGAGTGTATGTTTTCAACATGATATAAGGGTCACCTAGCTCTATAGGTTCCCTAATGCTCTACAGATCGGCACAAGGCCCCAAACATAGCTATTATCCCAATTGTACAGTTATAATCTCATTAGCAATCATACAACACGGTATTCTATTAGCCGGGAAGGACTAAGTCCGAACCCCCAATCACAATGTCACCATGCCCGTCATAGAACGTGTGTCTCGTCTCAATATAGCATTGTGAAGTGCTAGTACGGGGTTTCAAACCCTCGGTACATTGTTTACTACTACCACTCACCTCGAACCGGTAGAAGCTTCAATCCGCCTTGCGCTTGCCTCGCAAATCAATCTCCTCGGGTGCCAAATCTGCTCAAAATCATAGAGAATGCATCAATATACGCTAATTTCACGAAATTCATTCGAAATAACCCAAATTATATCAAAACCCACAAGTTGTCAAAACCCGACTTTTGGTAAACTTGTCGAAAAATTACAAAAATCACATATTCGGAATCCTCATCTCGATACGAGTCTAGGCATATAAAATTTACCAAAATCGGACTCCATTTGCCCACTCAAATCAGTGTTTTTCTTTAATTTAGGCCTAGGGCTCAAACCCACCTTTAATCTTCCATTTACAGGGATTTAACCAAGGATTTCATGTTAAAATGATGTAATTAAGCCACAAAACTTACCTCCAACGATAACCCGATGTTCTCCCGGCAATAACTCGCCCAAATCGCCCAATTCGCCTTCAAGAACCGAGCCCCAAATGTTTTTCAACTTATGAAACTTTAACCCTTCTGTTATTTTTAACACAGGCGCGATTTCCGCTTCTGCGGACCAAAATCCGCCTATGCGAGGCCGTCTCTGCGACCAAATGGTCGCTTCTGCGAAAACACTCCTAGCCGCCCAGCTCCGCTTCTGCGGCCCAGGTCTCGCTCCTGCGAGACCGCTCCTGCGAATCCCCTTCCGCTCCTGCGAGCCTTACCGCTTCTGCGCATCAGAGTCCGCTCCTGCGGACTCGCTTAGGCGACAAGTCTTCCGCTTCTACGGATCCTCCCATAACGAGCCCAGACCGCTTCTGCGGTCTTTCCTTCCGCACCTGCGGTGCCGCCCTTGCGGACCAGGATCTGCCTCGGCGAACCCCAGCGCTTCTGCGCTCATTTTCTGCTCCTGCGGGCTCGCTCCTGCGCCCCTATTTCCGCAGGAGCGAAAACAACAGAACCAGAACTCTTCAAACCTGCAATTTCCATGTTTTTCTCCCGATTAACCATCCGAAAACACCCCGAGGCCCCCGGGACCTCATCCAAACACACCAACACATCTTAATACCTTATTCGAACTTGTTCCAATCATAAAAACACCATCCTAAACATCAAAATCACCAATTACCCACGGATTCAAGCCTAAATTTCTTCAAAACTTCCGAATTACACATTCTATCAAAAACCCGACCAAACGACGTCCGAATGACCTGAAATTTTGCGGACATATCCAAAATCACCTAACGGAGCTACTGCAACTGTCGAAATTCCATTCTGACCCCCGGATCAAAATCTCACCTACCGTTCGGATTTCGCCAAAATTCAACCTTAGCCAATTCAAGCCTATTTCTACACCGGATCTCTAAATTCAATTCTGATCGCTCCCCTAAGTCGCAATCCACCTCCCGGAACTAACCGAATCATCAGAATTTGATTCCGAGCTCTCTAACTAAATAGTCAACTCCGGGTTGACTTTTCTTATTCAAGTTTCCTTCAAAAAGGCTATATGCCTCATTTTCATTTCCGATTCACTCCTAACTTCCCCGATAGACTCTAACACTGATATAAAAGCATGAATTATGTAATTAAAACATAACGGGATGGTAATTCCCGTGACGACGGGCCGGGCCATCACAGTATTTGATTACAGCCTTACATAGTGCTTTATTGCGGATTTCTTATCTGCGCTGTCTTACCCTTGTTTATTATCACTGAGTCTGGAAGTACTCATTTAACTCCATGCACCTTGTGTGCAGATCCAGGTACCTCTCAGCAGTGATCCAGTAGCTGTGCGAGGCGACGTTTGTGGATATTCGAGGTAGCTGCAGAGTCCGCAGGACCCGATATTCCTTCTTACTGTCTCTTGATTTTTTATTGACTTTTCTTTCCGCACTTGGTATCTTGTAAACCTTTATACACTCATGTTCAGTAGAGGCTCATGACTCTTGACCCTTCGGTCTATGGGAGTTGATGTATTATGGGACTTGGTTTCCCGTTTTCGTTATTTGTATCGATATTGCTTCGTGATTTAATATGCTTAAATGGGCTAAAGAGAGCTTCTAGCTCCGTTATTGTTATTGATTGGTCAGGAGGGTCATCTTTATTGTGATTCATTGCCTTGATTGCATGAGGGTAAGGTATGCCACTCAAGTCCCACAATCTGTATGTGCATCTTTGTCTCTTCAAATCCACAGTATGCCTATCATCTCCTTCAGATATCTCATATCCATGGTCCCCATTGAATACAACTTTGCACACATTAGCAATAATCATGTAGTCATTGAACAACTTCATAGCAGTTGGACTTATATCAGAAGTCCAACTCATAACCTTCTTCTCATTGTCTGCCAACATTTTCATGACTTTCACCCTTATATCCTCCAACATTTTGATAATTGGTTTGTGCCTAGCTTCAAGGATCCAACTATTAAATGATTCAGTAAAGTTGTTGTCAACCATTTCATTCTTACACTTTGTATCAAAGTAAGCCCTACACCATGCCTGTGGTGGATATTTAAGTATGTCTTTTGCTGCTTCTTCATCCAATTCCCCTAGCCTCCTTAGTTGATCTTTGAACTCTTCCTCATAAGTACTCCAAGCACACCACCATAATAGTTTCTTCATTTCACCACTCCTCCACTTCTTCATCCAATTAGCTTCAATGTGCCTCACACAAAATCTATGATGTGCATCTGGGAGTACTGTGCGTACAGCTTCCAATAGACCCTACAATTTTCACATGTTTAACAGAAATAACATGTTCAGGTTCAACAGATTCAATGAAGGCATCAAACAAATGAAAATAACTAATAAAGATCAGCAGGTTAATTACCTTTTGCATGTCAGAAATAAAAGTTACATTTGAGCCACTTTTCAGATCCAAAGATTGCTTCAAAAGCTCCATAAACCACTGCCAGGTCTTGTTATTTTCTTCGTCCACAACTGCCCAAGCTAGTGGATAAAAATTGGTCATACAGTCTTGGCCAATTGCCACCAGTAACTGACCCTTGCACTTTCCTTTTAAGAAAGTACCATCCAAACCAATAAGTGGCCTCAATCCATTTTTCCAACCTTCTTTCAAAGCTTGGAAGCAAGTGTACATTCTCAAAAACCTTATTTTTCCTTGTTCAAGTGCATCTTTTGATAGGTTAATTACAAAGTCAGTTCCTGGATTTGTATGTCTAATTTCTCGTCCATAAGCTTCTAACTTGTTATACTCATCTCTAAAGCTTCCCTCCAGCTTCTCAAGGGCCAATCTTTTAGCCCTTTTAAGCTTACTTTTAGACACATTAATCTGAAATGTATTCTCTAACTGCCCCCTCATATCTTTTACACCATACTTAGGATTATTCTGCACATTCTTCTTGAAATACAAAGCTAAAGTTTTGTAAGCAGCTCTAGGATTATCAAAACAGTCATCACATGAGTGTTTGGACTTCAATGTTTTGATTCTACAAGTAGATTCATTCTTATTTTTTGAAACAAGACACACAAATGGGCAGCCAGGTTGACAAATGTATCTAACTCTAGTTTTATCACTTTTTACTACTTTAAGCTTCTTTTTATTAGCTAAAGCATAAAATCCCACCACCTATTTTGCTTCTTTGATGTCCTTGAAAGACATTCTCAATTCCAACTCTCTGTAATGTTCAAGCCCATTAGTTACTACTCTTCTTTTTTCTATGTAAATTCCATCAAAGTTACTATCATTTTCACTACCTTCCATTTCTTCTAGCATGTCATCACCAAGTTCATATTCACAGTCAGTCCCAACATCAATATCAAATATATATGACTCAGTGTGATGGATAATATTTGGGATGGACACACTAAGATCACACCCATCGACAGCAAAGAAATCAAACACCTTGAACTCCTTAGATAACAGAAATTTCAGTACCTTAATTTGTTCCTGATTTTCTACCAAATAATACTTACTAGATGCACCAGTTACCAGCAGTTGCTTAACAGAAAGATATCCTAGTTTGGAAGTGAATTCATCACAAATGGCCTTATAGGAAAGTGAATGAACATCATAACGAAGCCAACAGTGCAGACATCTTTTATTGTAGACTAGTTCAGGTGAAATGACCCAATTGCCACCATAATGGAATAACACATCAACTTCTTCAATCATCTTCAATTACTACATGCAAACAAAAAGAAAAGGGCAAGCACAATGGGACCACATTAGCATTGAAAGCAAACAAACCGCATTGAAAGCAAACAAACCAGTAAACTATTCAAGGACATTTCAGGACCACCAACCCCACGCAAACAAACATATAAAATCACAAAACATGTGAATAAACTAATCAGATTGTCACAATACCAAGAAATTGCACATGCATCTTCAAAACGATTAACACCACCAAAAATGCAAATAAACCAGTAAAAATACAAAAAAAACCAGTAAAATACTTACCTTGACAAGAACATAACAACAAAATGACAGCTTCAACACCAAATCTTCAAGCTTCAATCGGCGATGGACACTGCTCACCAGCCCTAGCTCATCGTTCAATTTGGGAATTTAGAAGAAAGAGAAATGAAAAATGGTTTGCCGGTTGAAAATAACGAAGGATTTTTTATCGGATGAAGGAATTAAGTTAAATTTGGGGGTGGGGTGAAAATAACGAGGGATTTTTTATTAAATGAATGAATTAAGTATAATTTGGGAGTGGGCCCGGAATAAAATACATGTGGCATTTAAGAAAAGGAAAATGCAATTCCAGGTGGAATTAATTGTCCACCGTTAGTAAGTAAGGGTATTTATGAGCCACTTTTTGGACGGTAAGGGTAGATTAGATGCTAAGTTTTAACGAGGGGCTTTGGTGTCCTATTTTGGATAGTAGAAGGGCATTTTAGGGCCTTTGCCGTTTAATTTATTTAAAATAAAACTTCTAGTAGACCTTAGTTTGTCCTAAATGGTAACTTAACTTAACTCGTGTGTAAAAGGTTGCACTTCAAAATAGGATGTTTAAAAGGAAAATTTGTAGAATTTTGGGTGTCTGTAACTTTGTATGTATTAACCCTTTAAAATAAGAGCGCACTTGCATGAACAAATATAGAAAAGTTGCTCAGCGCCAAAGGGTCATTACAAAATTGCATAGCTCATGCTAGGACCATTTTTCTGCATGCACACCAACATGCAGATCATATTAACTTGACCATTTTAAGATTAGATATTCAATATTTCGTACAAAAAGCAAAGTTTTAGAAACTCTACAACTAAGATCCAAGCTCAACAATACAAATCGAGCTGTGATAATAGTTCAATATTATGCAACACCATTCAAGATTTTCCAAATATTTTCTGTATGGAAAGGTATGTCATATACGGACACCAAACCGAAAGAAAAGAATATGCTGTCAGTTTATTAGAGAGATGAGATAAGCAATAACCTCATAATTGTTACAGTGATAAAAGAACAATTTTAAGGAGCAGTGTCTTCACATAATACAGCAGTTCTGTTGCGACTTGAGCATCTCTGGTGATCTGCAAAACCAACACTGAGCTATACATGTTCTAAACAACACTTTTACAACCTGGTCAGAGGTGGCTCCTTGATGGAGGTAGCCAACAAAATCAACTTCAAATGGACATCACCTGCCGCAGACCTTCCTTTACATAAATGTAGTGGTGCTTACCCATGTTCACAGATGGAGTACAACTTCTCTGCAGTATAATAGTTGCCTTGCTTCCATATCAAATTGTGCCGACTCCTGCAGAGATTTTATAAAATAAAATAGAACATTCTTGCGGTCAAAATTCAGGAACCAAAATTTGTCCACTCAAGGGTTGGGATTTTGCTGAGAATCAGTAGTTACACCTGTTGCCGAAGGTGTGGCATTGTGAGTCTGAGGAAGAACAGAAGCACCAGCAATGGGATCTGAAACTTGTGTACCATTAAAAATTTGTTGAACACCCTGCCAATGGTATGCGGTTTGTGTCATAGGATTAGGGGGATAAAGTGCTTGAAGTCCAAGTCGTCCTTCAACGCACTTGAGCTTTGACTTGTGCTTTCTACCCGAAAGATGAAATCTAAGTTTCTCTCGTGTATCAAATATCATATTGCACAGGTCACACATCACAGGAATCACAAACAGCTGCCTTTTTGCTTTGGAAATTTTCTTTTCCTGCCCTCCACCACCTAGCATCTTGCGTTTCAAACCACGCGTTTGAACTACATCGCATTGTGCATCATTGATTTTAAGTTCAGTTCCTAATTTAATTTCGGACAGTACAGTGTCTAAAGGAATATTTTCTGGCGGCTTCTGCTTAGTCTCTTCTTCCTTAGGCAAATCATCAGGCTTCATGTTCGTTTCTGGTTCTATATCACCAGAAGGTTTCTGTACATTCTGGATATCACTGACAGTTCTGTTTTCTGCTTCCAATTTTTTCAAGTTCTTTCTGTGCCGCTTACCACTCTCGTGCTGCTTAAGGCTGCTCACCTTACCAAAATCAACCTTGCACAAGTCACACCTAGCAACTCCAGCAATATTGCTAAAATTACCCCCACCACCACTTTTGTGCTGACCATCAGGCTTCATGTTTGTTCCTGGTTTTAAATCACCAGAAGGTTTCTGTACATTCTGGATATCACTATCTGCTTCCAATTTTTTCAATTTCTTTCTGTGCCACTTACCAATCTCGTGCAGCTTAAGGATGCTCATCTTACCACAATCAATCTTGCACAATTCACACCTAGCAACTCCAGCAATATTGCTAGATTTACCCCTGCCACCACTTTTGTGCTGAACACCACCCCTTATACCACCCTTATCCAATGATCGACCAGCCTGCAGAAGTAGCCTCATGTGAACAAGCAACAATTCCAACAAAATGAATTACTAAAAGTAGAGGAGAAAAAAACAATGCAAAGAGATCTGCAAAAATTATAAGTACCGCATGATTATATATCAAATCACACAAACTAGATTAACTTTACAGCTCAACACCCTGGTTTTGTATGCATCGCTAAATAGTTACTCTATCTCCACAAATTTAATAGCCTTTTTAAGGTAAGACAAAATTAATGGTTAGTATTATGGTCTTGACGAGAAGAATAAAGTAGACTCAAGGTGGAATAAGATTGACCACTTGGTAGAATAGATAGGCTTAATGCCTATGGCGGAAGTCTATAAATAGAGTGGTCCTCCCATAATACTAAGTATTTAACAGAATTGTACGATGATAATACTAAGTATTAGCCCTTTGAGCATTGGTCTAGTCTAGTGGTAGAGCACAACTTGTGATGTGTTGGTTAGGCGCGCGCCAGAGTTCGAACCCTGCCGAATACAAAATCCTAGTAATTAAGTAGAGGGAGCCCATTATCCATGAGTTTTGAACTGTGTGCCACTGAACCTTGGGGATTTCTCGGTTGTCAAAAAAAGTACTAAGTATTACCAGAATGGTATGAAGAGATGAAGAGATTGGATCAGTAGAATTCTAAAACTACGGAACCAACTGGTTTCACAACGGGGGAACAATTATAGCCGGTTTCCAATTTGTATCAGAAAAATTTAATCATTTCTATCTGAGCTAAGCCTGCCAAACAGTCCAGAAAGAGAAGCCCTCTCTGCATGCTTGGCCTTTCTTCTCCTTGCTCAAGGTTAAATCTAAAGTAACCTTTAACCTTCCTAGTCACAGCCACAGTAAGCTACCCGAACAACATATTCTACCAGTACCACACAGGCACCCAAATTTCCCCATTTTGACAAGACATAATCTCAAAACAGCTGAATTAATGACATTGTCCAATAAGTGTATTTTCTAAGTATAAAGTTTCCACGGCCACTCCCACCTCCAAGCACAGCCCAGTATTATAGAAGAGATTGGGAATTTGGCATATTTTAACAAATGATAATTAGGTGTTGCCATGACTATATGACTAGGGAAAAGTTTACTTCATTCTCAGACAAGGGATATTGAACCCGTGAATCACTATCAGAAACCAAAGATGATGCCTAGATCTCATAGAAGGGAGAAAATCCGATAACACAGTTGATAGCATAGGAGACGTTGTAAGTATAAAGCAGCCAACTGGTCTTCTTGAAACTTCAGTAGAAGAGATTTTGGGTTATGCTAATCTCCAAAAGCAAATGGTCCTGGTCTACAAGTAGCTTTCTTCCTATAGATCATAACCCCCTGCGAATGAATCCTTTGAGCACCCTATTCTTTTATATCACTTTTACTCGACGTGAAGTAACATATAAGAGATTACTAATTAATAGAATACTTCACATGACTTTTGAACAAAAAGGTCACAAGGTCATGGTTGCAGATATAACAATAGTAGTGTTAGCAAATTCAAAAATCAGAAAGCGAAAACATCCCACATGATTACTCCAACAGCTATAGACCACCATCACTTGACTGATACACTCTCCTACCTAGGAATATGGTCTGGCCCATTTTTTTACACGGTAAGCGTTGAAACTCATTATCAAACTCAAGTTATCACTTACGAGCCACTAAAGACCAAGGAAGTACAGTTATGGTGACATAAGGAAGATCTTATTTTAGTAAGCATGCATTTGGGAGCAAAAGGAATGGATAATTTTGGGCCTCATTCCTTTGCGGTCCAATAATGTTCCTATCTTAAAATAATTGCTCATCTCTTAATTGTCAATCAAACAAGCTAGACTATTTTTTTTCCTTTATCTCCATCCATCATGCTGTTCAACACTCGCCATGCTTTCTAGGCCATTGTCCCCAATCTATTAGTAACCGAAGTTAACTCAGTTGCACGGCCAGATAAAAGTCAAAAATCTCAGTTGCACGGCCAGATAAAGGTCATAGAAAGATTCAGAGAAATAAAATGTCCCCAAGAATGCATTCTGCAAAATACTCTAGACATGGTGGATTATACTCTAGACCTGAAGTCCATTCTACAATCAAGATATAATGCAAAGTCAATGTTGTCAAAGGCACTCTTGAGGCACACATAATCCTAAAGCTAGGTGCAACATAGGCTTTGCGCTGCACCTCATTTAAGCTGCACTTCAGTGCAGACACTACGGCTGCTCATTGTTTCATAAGCCTTGCCTTGAAGAGAGCACACCAAATACTTGTGGATTCGGTTTTGTAGTTATATTTCTTGAACTACAGATATTCTTTTTGTCTTTTCCTTATATTAAGCCTTTATTCCTTAAAGCCACTCTTATTTACTACTCTCTCCGTTCCAATTTATGTGAACATGTTTGACTGAATACGGAGTTTAAGAAAAAAGGAAAGATTTTTGGAATTTATGGTCCTAAATAATTAAAAAATGGCCCAGACTATTTGTGTGGTTATAAAAGCTTCTCTGGTACTAAATTTAGAAAGGGTCCATTCTTCAGGCCCCAATAGATTTCAACTTTTTCGCCTTTGATAACAGGGATTAAACATATACTCCAGAACATTAGGAAAAAAAATCTGATTACTACAACTCACGTGCGAAAGCAATCGAGATGAGCCCGGGCCAAGACTAGGACGTGCACCAGTTCCCAAACCCGGACCCGGCACGCCAATCACGGGTCTTGACCCTTCCGCGCGGGGATACCAACTTTGCCCGTGCAAGCCCGCATGCTGATTAAGCTGTGCTGCCGTCGGTTTCAGCCCTAGCCCGACCCCATCTGTCCTTTGGGGCAAATTCTGCTGATACGGTAAATGAGCATGTACTTGCCCATGTGATGCCGAAGAGGGTTGACTTGAAACTCCCGGTGGACGAATCGGTGCTTGATGACGCCATTCTTGATGGGTTTGAGGATGAATTGGTGCTTGATGACGCCATTGTTGATGGGTTTGTGGGTATTGTTGTGGATGAATCGGTGCTTGATGACGCCATTGTTGATGGGTTTCTGGGTATTGTTGCGGATGAATCGGTGCTTGATGACGCCATTGTTGATGGGTTTGTGGGTATTGTTGTGGATGATATGTATTTGAATAATTAGTAGTGTAATACGATGAATATTGTTGTTGGGGTTGTTGATACTGCTGTGGTGGTTGTTGGTATTGATAATTGGAGTAATTGGATTGACGATCATCGGTTTGAAGATGAGATGGGTTATAGGGTTGTGAGGAATGGTAAGGGTATCGGTTTTGCTGATATGAATAATCCATTATTGCTTGAAGACAGATAGATTACCTGATTTCTTGAGTATTAGGATTTTTGGTTTCTCTACTCATCTCCATTCTGTATAGCTCTCACCACTGCAGATTTGGGTCGTTGCAATTTTGGAAGTAGTAAACTGGGTTTATTTGCTGCGGTTATGATTGATTACCTCTGAAGCCAGAAACACACACACACACCCTTTTCGCACAATGTTAAGGTGTTCAGATTCAGAAAATCTATTATGCATTAAAATTTGCTTGCTGTTCAAAATATATCTAAATGTTATGAATAATTTTACAACATTGGATGCTACATTGGATACTACATTGAATATCCATGTTGTGAATAATTGAAAGATTAAATCTTCTATTTTATGTCAATCTTCTTTGCTTTTTATGCCTATAAAAGGCCATGTAATTGCAATGGAAAACACACCAAAGTGAAAGAACAAAACTCTTCTCCCTTCTTTCTATCTCTTCTTATTTACATTTTACTGCATTGCTTTTATTTTACAATACGTTATCAGCACGAAGCTCTAATTTTATTCTTAACTTCCGCTAAGTTGAGCCATATTTGATTAAGGTATGTATCATTATAATAATTTTTTTTTTTTCGCAGTACATATCATATGTTTAACTCTTACAACCCAAATTTTTCTTTGCAATATTTGATAATTTACATAATTCATGTTGTTGTTCCCTTTTTTTTTCGTCTGTTTCACATTTTTATTTATCATGTATGTTGTGTATACATTATATATTCACTACAACTAATAACATGTTCAAAGTTGAGTATTTATTTTAGTACTTCACTTATTTGTTGTCAACATTACTTTGATATTTAAATTTCTAATTAAATTCATGCACATTACTAATAATTGCATTTCCATTTGTTTAAATATTCTAACAGTGAGAAATGAACTGATAAGTAATAATTTTATAGTTTAATTGCTTTATATTTATTGGGACATAAATAATGTTACTCACGTTCAATTCTATTAACACATATATATCAATAATATAAAGTGAAAAGCTTCTACTTTATGATAAAAAAAAATAGTAGATTGTTAACATGATATAGTTCTATTTTTATTTCTTTTATCTAAATGGTTTTGTTATCATTAATTATTTAATTATTTCTCTAACTTATTCATCTTTTATGATAGTTTTCACTATGTCAAACTTATCAAAACTTGAATTTGTTGCACTTGACATCACCGGGAGGAACTATTTATCATGGGTTCTTGATGCTGAAATTCACCTTGACGCTAAAGGTCTTGGAAATACTATTATACAAGGAAATGAAGCATCAAATCAGGATAAAGCGAAGGCCATGATTTTTCTTCGTCATCATCTACATGAAGGGTTAAAAACTGAATATTTAACCGTAAAAGATCCACTTGAATTATGGATTAGTTTAAAGGATCGATATGACCACCTAAAACTTACGGTATTACCGAAAGCTCGGTATGAGTGGATACATTTAAGGTTGCAAGACTTTAAAACCGTAAGTGAGTATAATTCCGCTATCTTTAAAGTAAGTTCTCTATTAAAATTATGTGGAGACACTATCACGGATGAGGACTTATTGGAAAAAACATTTTCTACTTTTCACGCTTCAAATGTGGTGCTACAACAACAATACCGTGAAAAAGGTTTTAAGAAATATTCCGAGTTAATCACATGCCTACTCGTGGCTGAGCAGAATAATACTCTGTTAATGAAAAATCATGAAGCCCGTCCCACTGGGTCAACTCCATTTCCGGAAGTGAATGCTGTAGCAACATATGATAAGTTTGAAAGAAAACAAAATAATTACCGTGGTCGTGGACATGGTCGTAAACGTGGACGTGGCAGGGGGCGAAACAATTATCGTCATTATGGTAGAAATAAATTGGAGAACAATAAGGGTTCTCAAATTAATCATTCAAAAGGTAAAGCTAGTATGTGGCACTGATGTGGTATGAGAGGTCATTGGGCACGCATTTGTCGTACGCCATAGCATTTTGTTAAACTTTATCAAGCCTCTCTCAAGAAAAGGGAAAATAATGTGGAGGCACACTTGACCTTTCAAAATAATGATGATGAAGCAGGTCCCTCAAATAAATATGATTCTAAGACACATCTTGCATATAAAGATGATGATTTTGAAGGCCTAACAAATATTACTCATTTAGAAGTTGGAGACTTCTTTGAGGATATTGACTGAAGAACTAATCATCTTACTAGGGAATGAAGCTATAAATGTTGTTATTTTTATGTTTGCAACTAGTTTATTTTTCTTGAGTGTATTTTCCTAATGCATCATGTGTTGCTAGTTTTCTACATTCCTAATGTATTTCTTAATTTTTTTTTTTTTTTTGCTTGACTTTCATATTTCTTATAATGTATTATTTGTCCTTTTTTTTATGAAGAATATGAACATTCCCCAGTCTTCAGTTGGACTCAAGATTAATAAAGATGATATATGTCTTCTGGATAGTGCTACAACACACACTATTATAAAAGATAAGAGATATTTCTCTTATTTGGTAATGAAAGAAGCGGATGTTAATACAATATCCGGTAGTACAAGATTAATTGAAGGTTCTGGAAGAGCTAATTCATTACTACCAGGAGGAACAAATTTGGCTATTGATGAAGCACTATATTGTAGTAAATCTCAAAGAAACTTATTAAGTTTCAAAGATATTCGCCAAAATGGCTATCATATCGAGACTACCAATAATGAAAAGATTGAATATCTTTATATTACTACAATAATGTCCGGTAAGAAATATGTGCTTGAAATGTTACCTGCTCTTTCCTCCGGCTTGTACTATACAAGTATTAGCAGGATTGAAACACATGCCGTAGTAAATGAGAAGTTTACTAATCAAGATAATTTTATTATTTGGCATGACCGATTGGGCCATCCCGGTTCTAATATGATGCGTAAAATAATTGAGAATTCACATGGACATGCAATGAAGAATCAAAAGATTCTTCAATTTAAGGAATTCTCTTGTGTTGCATGTTCTCAAGGAAAATTAATTATTAGACCATCAACTATTAAAGTTAAGATGGAATCCCCGCATTTCTGGAACGTATACAGGGTGATATATGTGGACCCATTCACCCTCCATGTGGACCATTCAAATATTATATGATTTTGGTAGATGCATCTACAAGATGGTCACATGTGTGTTTAATATCAACTCGCAATATGGCATTTGCGAGATTGTTGGCTCAAATAATAAAGTTAAGAGCACAATTTCCAGATTATGCAATTAAGACAATTCGTCTTGACAATGCTGGTGAGTTTACATCCCAAGCCTTTAATGATTATTGTATTTCAACTGGGATAACAATTGAGCATCCGGTTGCTCATGTTCATACACAAAATGGTCTAGCAGAATCATTGATCAAACGCCTCCAATTAATTGCTAGACCAATGCTTATGAGAACAAAACTTCCCATTTCAGTATGGGGTCATGCTATTTTGCACGCAGAAACACTTGTGCGGACAAGGCCCACAAGTTATCATAAAGTCTCCCCATTGAAGTTGGCTTTTGGTCAGGAGCCAAATATTTCCCATCTTAGGATCTTTGGTTGTGCGACATATGTTCCAATTGCTCCACCACAACGCACAAAGATGGGTCCCCAAAGAAAGTTGGGGATATATGTTGGATATGAATCTCCTTCTATTATAAATTATATCTAGAGCCAATGACTGGAGATTTATTTACGGCAAGATTTTCTGATTGCCATTTTGATGAATCAGTATATCCAACATTAGGGGAGAAAATAAGCAGCTAAAAATGAAGATAGATTGGAATGCATTATCACTGTCTCATTTAGATCCTCGAACAAATCAATGTGAACAAGAGGTTCAAAAGATTATTCATTTGCAAAATATTGCAAATCAATTGCCAGATGCATTCACTAACCTACCAAGGGTGACTAAGTCACATATTCCAGCTGCTAATGCTCCAATTCGAGTTGATATCCCGGAAGGACAATTAATTAAAGCAAATGAGCCTAAGCCTTGCTTGAAACGTGGTAGACCAATCGGTTCTAAAGACAAAAATCCTCGAAGAAGAAAAGGAGCAAGTGATCAAAGTAAACATAACACAGAGGTAGTGGCTCAAGAAGAGCCCCAAGATGTAACAAATGATAAGACCTTGGGCGAGGTCCAGGTACCTGAAAATAATAAAAATGAAGAGATATCAATAAGTTACGTCTCAACCGGGAAAAGATGGAACCGAAATAATATTGTTATCGATAACATTTTTGCTTATAATGTTGCTATTGAAATAATGCAACAAGATGAGGATCTTGAACCAAAATCTATCAATGAATGTAGACAGAGAAATGATTGGCCAAAATGGAAAGACGCTATCCAGGCAGAGTTAACTTCACTTGGAAAACGTGAAGTCTTCGGACCCATAGTTCGAACGCCTGAAGGCATAAAGCCAGTAGGGTATAAATGGGTTTTTGTGCGAAAACGAAATGATAAAAATGAAGTCGTTAGATATAAAGCACGACTTGTGGCACAAGGGTTTTCCCAAAGGCATGGAATTGATTATATGGAGACATATTCTCCTGTAGTGGATGCTATCACCTTCAGGTATCTCATAAATATGGCAGTGCAAGAAAAACTTGATATGCATCTAATGGATGCTGTTACAGCCTATTTGTATGGATCATTAGACAATGAAATTTTTATGAAAGTACCTGAGGGATTTAAAGTGTCAGAAGCATATAAAGGTTTTCAAGAAACTTGTTCAATAAAGCTTCAGAAATCTTTGTACGGATTGAAACAATGAGGTCGTATGTGGTACAATCGTCTGAGTGAATACTTGTTGAAAGAAGGGTACAAGAATGATCCAATTTGTCCCCGTGTCTTTATAAAAAGGTCTGGATCTGAATTTGTTATAATCGCCGTATATGTTGATGATTTAAATATCATTGGAACTCCTGAGGAGCTTCCAAAAACAGTAGACTGTTTGAAGAAAGAATTTGAAATGAAAGATCTTGGAAAGACAAAATTTTGTCTTGGTCTACAAATTGAGTATATGAAAGATGGAATATTTGTCCATCAATCAACATACACCGAAAAGATTTTAAAGCGATTCTATATGTATAAAGCACATCCATTGAGTACCCCGATGGTTGTAAGATCACTTGATATAAAGAAAGATCCATTCCGACCTCATGAAAATGAAGAAGAGCTTTTTAGTGCCGAAGTACCATATCTTAGTGCAATTGGGGCATTAATGTATCTTGCTAATAATTCCCGACCAGATATAGCTTTCTCGGTAAGCTTATTGGCAAGATTTAGTACTTCGCCAACACAAAGACACCGGAATGGTATTAAACATATATTTAGATACCTCAAAGGGACCATTGATATGGGTTTATTTTATTCAAATGAATCCAAGCCATCATTGATTGGTTATGCAGATGCAGGATATTTGTCTGATCCACACAAAGGTCGATCTCAGACAGACTATTTATTTACAAGTGGAGGTACAGCCATATCATGGCGTTCGACAAAACAAACTATGGTTGCTACTTCTTCAAAATCATGCAGAGATAATAGCCATTCATGAAGCAAGTCGAGAATGCGTTTGGTTAAGATCTATAACTCAACACATTCAACAAACATGTGGTCTTTCTTCGAAAGAGAATATTCCAACAATATTGTATGAAGACAATGCTGCATGCATAGCTCAATTGAAAGGAGGATATATCAAAGGAGATCGAACAAAACACATTTCACCAAAATTCTTTTTCACTCATGATCTTCAGAAGAGTGGTGAAATAGATGTACAACAAGTTCGTTCAAGTGATAATTTGGCTGATCTGTTCACTAAGGCATTACCAACCTCAATATTTGAAAAACTGATATATAAGATTGGAATGCGTCGTCTTCGAAACATTAAGTGATTTTTCATCAGGGGGAGTAAGTACATGCTGCACTCTTTTCCTTAACCAAGGTTTTGTCCCACTGGGTTTTCCTTAGTAAGGTTTTTAATGAGGCAACAAGCAATGTATATTATAAATAACTATGTACATCCCAATATTTATTTTTTTTTGTAAGTTCTTAGTGAGACACATTATGTTACATGGACATCCAAGGGGGAGTGTTATGAATAATTTTACAATATTGGATGCTACATTGGATACTACATTGGATGCCCATGTTGTGAATAATTGAAAGATTAAATCTTCTATTTTATGTCAATCTTCTTTGCTTTTTATGCCTATAAAAGGCCATGTAATTGCAATGGAAAAACACACCAAAGTGAAAGAACAAAACTCTTCTCCCTTCTTTCTATCTCTTCTTATTTACATTTTACTGCATTGCTTTTATTTTACAACACGTTATCAGCACAAAGCTCTAATTTTATTCTTAACTAAAAATATTCCTTTATCCATTTGAGGTCAATGTTAAATGAAATATAATTATTATTTTTTTATAAAACATTAAACAAAAATTACAAAATATTTTTGTTTTTTTAATTAATCAATCAGTAGTCGACTAATTTAGTAAAGCCTTCTTATTTTATTTTATTTTTCAATTTTTACAAAATAATTCAATTTTTACGAAAAAATATTTTTCCACTTTTTTTAAAGTATTTTGAAAAATATTTTTTTCATTTTTCTTAATTTTTTTTAAAGCATTTCGTTTTATTTTTATTTTTAAATTCTTTTTTAAAGAAAACATATTTTCATCTTTTTAAAAAAACTGAAAACCGAAAAGAAAATATTTTGTTGAATTTTTTTCTAGTTTATAAAAAACGAAAATTTTATTAAAAATATATTGTTTCAGTTTTTACAACAAAAAAAAATTGTTTTTACAAAAAAAAAATGCTTTAAAAAAATACTAAAAAACATGAAGAAAAAATATTTTTTGTAAAAACTGAATTATTTTCTGTAAAAAGTAGAATAAAAAAGAAGAAGAAGATTTTACTAAATTAGTGGACTACTGGTGTATTAATTTTAAAAACAAAAATGTTTTGTAACTTTTTTAAGTTTTACAAAAAAGAATAATAATTATTTAATTTGGCATTGATCTTATGGTCAAAGGGCATAAGTCATCCAAAAAGGTAGATGTAAGGGTATTTTTAGTCCAATAGGTAAATGAAGAGTATTTTTAAACCTTTTCCAATAGTTTAGGAGCATTTTGAACCCTTTTTAGATATCTTAATTTAAAAAAAAACTTGTATGGTTATTTTCCTCTTTAACCTCACCAAGTGATGAAGAAAATAGGACCTCAAGTAAATTCATTTATGAAGTTGATCTGCATTATTTACAATAATAATATGTAGGGATAAGGTCTGTGTACACATTACCCCTTCCTAGACCTCACAATGTGGGACTTTACTAGGTAATTGTTGTTGTTGTTGTTTGTAATCTGTAGGGGTGTTCGTCAAAACCCAAAAAACCGAACCACACCAAAAACCAAACTAAACCGATCAAAAAAGCCGATACTTTTTGGTTTTTGGTTTTGATTTTAAATTTTAAAAATCGATCAAATTTGGTTTGGTTTTGGTTTTAATCAGAAAAAATCCCAAAAAAATAATGAACCAAACCAACTTTAGGAGTAGCTATTTCAAATTTATTATTGAATCTATATATGTGTCTATTTTTATACAAAGTTACAAAAATGCAATGGTAAATGTTAATAGTTTACACTTTTTCTATAGCTCTTTACCTTTACATTCTAGTTTGATTGGTAGTTTTCTTTTGTTAAGTAACAACAACAAATTTATTGTAAATATTAATAGTTTGCACTTTTAATATAGTTCTTTCATTTACATTCTAGTTTGATTGGTAGTTTTCTTTTGTTTAGTGAAAGAATCAATTTGGTGCTAAAAATAACATACTTTTAATTGTGACCTTTAATTATTCATCACTATTTGATTCAATTATCATCAATATATCTTGGTAAATAATAAATTTCTTAAAGGGCAATTGATTTGATAGTGTTACATTAAAAATGTGGTCGCTGGAATATGTGTTTGGTAGTGTATGCCTTATATTAAGAAAAACCGACAAACAACCGGAAAAACCGACACACACCGGATAAAAAAAACGACTTAATTGGTTTGGTTTGGTTCTAATATTAAAAAATCGACTTACTTGGTTTGAATTCATTTTAGGGAAAAATCGATCCAAACCGAACCATGAACACTCCTAATAATCTGCCTAAAATATTAATGTTTTTAAGTTCTTTAAAACTAGAGATTTTCTTTCAATGTTCTAATCTTTTGACCCTAGCCAAACATATTCAAAAAACGTAAAAGTATTCATTAGGGAGCCTAGCTCAAGCTTTAGATCATGCTGATTGCTGACCATAAAATTTCTGGGGAACGTAGTGAGTAGTTAAAAGTCTCGGATATAACTAGGCTGTGAGGTGAATGTGGTGGTGACCTCTAATATTCAAGTATAATGTAATTTGTACAATTGTATCATGAGAATAAAAACTCGTATGGTTGTTTTGGGAAGAAAAAATATTTGTGAAAATTTAAAGTTGATTTTTTGGAGAAACATAGAATTCTCTAGAATGTCCTAGTGTAGTATTCTTGATATTTGTCTAGTAGACATATCCAGATATTCTATAATGGGAAGTTAAAAAAAAATCTAGATATTCTAGAGCCTTGGATATTTAAGAAAGACATTAGTAGAAGGTGATAGAATTGTCTAAATTATTTTTGTATCTAGAATCATCCCTAGACAAGTATAAATTGGAGTAGCCTTAGGCATTTGTAACCAAGCCAAGTTCAAGAAAGCCTTCTTTCCTAAACAAAGTTCTCTTCAAAAAAATTCTTCTCCTTTGAAAGCTTCCTCTTCCTTAGTTGAATCTTCCTCTTTTAGTTAACGATCTTGGGCTAGCAAAAGGTTTCCAAATAATACTCTTCTTCTGCTATTCTTTACATGGTATCAGAGCCATAAGGCGGCTTCTAGATTTCAAGGTCGGGTTAGTGGTTGATTCAACTGGTTTTTCTAAATGGATTTTGGTGGTCGTGTTAATGGACTGGGGATGGATTTATTGAACCAGTCCAATTACAAGGTATGGAAGAGTTGTATGGAGTCATACCTTGTAGGTGAGGATTTATGGGAAGTTGTCAATGGGAGGAAAACAAGTCCTCCTGCTGACGCACCGGAAAATAGCAATACGCATAAGAAGTGGAAGCATATTAATGCTAAGGCGGAATTTATCCTGAAGAGATCTATCTCTTCTAATTTATTTGATCATATTATAAGATGTAAATCAGCTCATGAAATATGGAGGACCTTCAATCGATTGTTCAACAAGAAGGATGAAGCTCGGCTATAGATTTTGGAGAATGAGTTAGCTAACACCTATCACACCTCCCTCTTTTTACGATATCCCAACTATTTACTATTACACCCCGAAAAGGGACATAACGATAGTAGTGGGGAAGGAGTTTTTTCAATTAAAGGACATTCGGAACGAGATTTTATTTATTAATTTTCAGAGTCGCCACTTGGGAAAATAATGGTGTCCCAAGTCACCGGTTTAATTCTGAATCTAGGAAATTATGACTCTGTTTAACAGTCCGCGAAACTAGAAATCCAGATAAGGAATTCTGTTAACCCGGGAGAAGGTGTTAGGCACTCCCGGATTCTGTGGTTCTAGCACGGTCGCTCAACTGCCGTATTTGTTGTATTTGATTTCTTTATATGCTTCAGCTTCAAATGTTATTAATTTCGCTTTTGTTATTTTTAGGATTTGCGATGTTGCAAAAACGTATTTCAAGTCACACCGCAACCAGTATGCCTGCGACTTTAATGTATTTCAGCTTCGCGGGGATTATAGATTTGGGTCACATAAGATGTGCACCCGTATTAGGAATGTATTTTTTTCGTTTATCGTGCCTATAATGTCTACGTCTTGTTAACTTTGGGAAATACCGTGAAATTTGCTAAACGGTCCTTCCGAGTCTAACATTTTACATTAGAATCCGTTTGGGGGCCCCGTGTATTTTTATTCGGAACGAGGCTCGTCCCTTATTTTAAGGCTCAGTCCTATTTATGTACTATATTCTCTATTTCTGTTTTTCCGTCCTAATATAATTGTTTTCATATTAATTTCAAATTATTGTGTATTAGAGTCCAGGCCATATTTTATTAGTGGGCCTCGACCACGAACTGGCTCAGCAATTTGCAGCCAAGTGAGACTGGGTTTCTGCGGCCCAGCACTCATTTCCTTCTTCATTTATAAGCATAATTGCTATTTCAATTTGGTTAAGGCCTGATTTCCAGTTGAGGCCCAAATCATTCACATTTAGAGCATGATAATGACTAACTAACATTTTATGACAGCACTTATGAATATGTGGTAATCCGTATCAATAATTAACTGTTTTCATAATCGCCAGTTTGCATTTGATCACTTCTAATTTTAATATTTAACAAATTAATTAATAACTCTAACACAATAGTTTGTATCAATAATATTATTCAACTAATAGAATTTGATAGTCAAATCGTTATTAAAACACTAATTGCAGAATCATTGTTATCACTTTCACTTAAGTGGAGAAAACAATATTATAGTTTTAACTAAGCATGTTCGGATTACAATTGTCGAATTACAGAATCTCAAAATAAATTTGTAGCTAAATCAGCATAAGTATTTACAAACAGTAACACAATTTAAGATTCAAAACTATTTATGCTTTTCCTATTAATTGATGCGTATTCGAAACTTGATTAACAAAATACCTAAGTATTAATATTATACATCTATTTTATAATAGTTATAAATCCAGGCGATTTATCTAAGTTCAAACCAATTTTAAAACTGGTAAATGAAATAATAACTGATAAATGAAACGATAACTGGTAACTGAAATGATAAAGGAAGTAAGGATATGAATACTCCCTCTTATGAATGATGAACAACATGTTTATCTAAATAAGCTACGGCTTCGGCCCAATGTATATGTGCACAAGCTACGGCCTTTAAGAGTTTCCCTTTCTAAAGCAAGTTTTTATGTTTAAGGGCTGTAGGGGACAAAATAGGGCTGAAAAATGACTTCCCAAGTCCGCCACCGCGCTCGTGTAGGCCTAACCACGGTCTCGACCGCGGTAGATAGCAGGAAAAATGCATCACGACCGCGGTCGTGAACCAGGTGCGGTGGTTGTGCACAATTTTGTAAAATACTCATAAATTTTTGTACATAGATCAGTTCGGACTCTATAATATATAGTTGGAAAGCTATTTCAATGGCCCACAACTTTCTTGCTTTGACTTTTTCTAAATTCTTTACACATTTTCACTGGAAGATGGACCTTCTACAAACTTAATCGATTTTGTCGAATCTTATGCACCTCACTTTTCATCTTGATTTTGAAATAACTATTTTCACCCATACTCATCCCTATATGACTTCATATGTCCAAAATATAACCTTACTACTCCTTTAACTTATTCATACATAATCCGAATATACGTGGTGTTACATTTGATGAGCTGACAGTCCACTTCCCTAAACCTGTCCCAGTGTTTTGTGACAGTCAATCAACCCTACACATTGCTCGAAATCCTGTGTTTTATGAACGAACCAAGCACATTGAGGTCGATTTTCATTTGTAAGAGACAAACTGCAAGAAGGACTAGTATCTATTTATCATATCGCGACTGATTGCTAGTTAGCTGATGTCTTAACCAAGGCCCTTACTGGAGTCAAGCATGCCACAATCATGAGCAAGTTGGCACTGACAACCTAACTTCCAACTCGAGAGGGTTATTGAGATATTGCTTTAATTATATCTAACAACTGTTAGTTGGCATTTTATTATTTTGTTAAGTGTTGGTTTATAGTGTTAGATATCTCACAAGTGGCCCTCACGTGCAGTGTATATATATACTTTTTGTACACATAACATTTCAGTTAGTGAAAATTTATTTTACTCTCATTCTCTCCCTTCGAGAAGTTTCTAGGGTTCCACCATTGGAGCCGAAGCTCGAGCTCCACCATTATTTTTCGCTTCTCCGTCTTTACAGTCAGACATTGTAAGTTGTAACAAGCTCGAAGCTATACAGCACAAAATTTACCATCTTGATATCTATTGAAAACATACCAAATAAGAGTACTCCTCTTTAGATAACTCATGGCACTTATGGACCGTTAATTATCGAAAAAGACACTCAAAATCAGATGAAATAAATAAACTCATGCTGTGGATTATCGAGCTACAAAATGGACAAGATTGTCTGAAAAGTCAAAGTCATGGGTGAACAAGAAAGGCACTTCAAACACTCAGGATCTAGCACTAAATACAAAAATTGCTTAAAAGTATGGTCGACCAAAGCGACTCTCCTAGCTTCTTTTTTCTTTTGATGTTTGGATTGATCAACCGATAAGCAAAGTTCATTGGTCCAATTACTTCAAATTTAACAAGCGTAGTGCACTTTACTAGGGGGAAGATCATCCACGGAGCTCAAACACAGGATTCTGAGTAAGGATGAAAATATTTAATTATTAATCTCATCACACTCCTTGATTGTGAGTTTGTGACTCTATTTGTGTAATTGTTAATCTTCATCATAATCTACGTGCTTTAATGAATTTAATCTCTGATTCACAAAGAAAAAACTCAGCGCCATGAATTTTGAGAACTTGTGAATGGCTTTGAAATGAAGCGGCCACTCGTTGGGAAAAAGGGGAAAATGTAGATTCAATATAGGTTGCATGCATGGAATAATTTCCATGTCGTCAAACTTTAATGGCGCAAATGATATACAGATAGTTTAGTCAAGATAAGTGGGCATTTTGTTGGTTTCCCGAATATATACAAGCATACGTGATTATCAAGTAATAAATTTATTTGAAAGTCGGATGCAAAACCTATATAGATTTAGATTAATCATTAACTAAGCAAATTAAAATTAATTTAATGTCCAAGATAAAAAATGTTATTTTTTTTACTAAACTATTTTTGTAGAAATTAAACAAGTAAATAGCTAAGTTGATTAGGACCAAACGATTGTGGTTGGACTTTAATCAAAAAGAGAAGAAGATTTGAGGGTTATGGTTGGTTTGTCAATCCCATTGAGTTCATAATTACACGTGTTAATCCTAATTATCTATGATTGCTAGTTGATCGGGTCATTTATACAAATAGCATGTACCCACAATACTATCCGTCTATCCACAATATACCAACCCGATATTCATATGGTATTGAATCTACCATAAATGAATATAATACGGTATTAAACTAAGCAAGACTGTTAGGTATATTCTTATCATAACCGCGAAATCTTTCTATGAGCTACGAGTTTTGAGACAAGCTCTCTCTAGTTCTACTCTAATCTAAAATGGCTTTCCCAAACATAACATAGATAGTAAGAACTCAATTGTTGACCAAACAATTAAGCAATTACGCACAGAATTAGAGAAACAACCAACAACAATAACTCGAGTTAACGGTGGTGTAATTAATATTCATGATAACCACAACCCTAGAAACGAAGTTTAGCTCCACATAGACATGGTAGCAAAACAACAGATCCTCCAAAGAAACGTAAACATTACGAAGTTTGATTGAAGAAAGATAGAATGTGATGAATTCCGGTCTCCACGGCGGCACTGTTCTCTCCCTTGGTCCAAAATATCTCTCTCTATCTCTCTATCTCTCTATCTCTCCCTCTCTCTCTCTCTCTCCATCTCTCTCTGTCTCAAAAATAGGTTTAGAACTCTTTTTATACATGTTGGGGACGTGTAGGGTTGAAATCACTAAGCCCAGCCGAATTAGGACAAAATCCGTCCTCCAACGTCTTGTTTGGCGCTTGGCACAGAACTGGACAACAAACTTTTTGGTTTGCTGTCAATGGCGTTTTGGTTGGTCCATGGCACAAACTGGGGCACCAAATTTATACTTCCTCCAAATTCTTCTATTTTTACTTCAATTTGCATGCAAGCTTGCCAAATCATTCCCAATTGACTCATACACGTATAAACATCATTATTAAACTCGAGTCACAAATATTTACACTATAGTTAATAAGATCGAGGCATAATACAAGACAAGTTACATGCAAAACATAAAGTTCTAACCAAACATCACATTTCGTCACAGAAAAACATAAAGAAAGTAAAAAAAATACTAACATGAATATAGGCCTCAATATATTAGTGGTAAGCCGAAATGTAAAACACTGTGAAAACCTATAGATACTCTTTCAAATTAATTTACGAGTGTAAATCGACGCTGTTAGTATGAAAGTAAAAAATGGAGCGAAACACGACTCAAGACAATACCTAAAGACATTTAAGTCAAAGTTCCAATATAATAAAAGCTCATTAATTTTTTAGGTTCAATTTATTCACCTTTTTATAATATAATCTTTCGATTCATTTTAATTGATGTTTTGATTATTTTTTTAGTCTACAATATTTAACTCTTTTAGATATCAAGAAAGAATTAACTAATTCTTTCCAAAGTTGTCATTGGAGGCTCTTTACCCCACTTATGGTTATATTGAATTTGTTGTTATTGTTGCCTTTAGAGAAAAAAGCTAAGGAGTATTGGTTATATTTTGCAATAAAAAAAAGGTTAATATGATTATTGTGTTGTTAATTAATATCAAAATGTAATTTTCTTAATATGGGTAAAATTAATTAAAGTGGATCGGATGGAGTATTTGTAGTTCTACTATTCAAGGCTCATCACAAAGAGAGATAGTCTTAAAAGAAATCGAGGTAACTAGAGCTGTCAATACGGGCTTGGCTCGTTGGGACAGCCCAGCCCAGCCCAGCCCGTGATTTAGCAGGATTGGGCTAGAATTTTTGGAGCCCGTTTAAAACTGAAGCTTTTAAGCCCGGCCTGAGTAAGCCCGTGGCCCATGAGGCTTGATTGAAGCTGGGCCATGCCAGCCTCAATGAAAATTTATAGATACTCTTTCAAATTAATTTACGAGTGTAAATCGACATTGTTAGTATGAAAGTAAAAAATGGAGCGAAACACGACTCTAGACAATACCTAAAGACATTTAAGTCCAGTTCCAATATAATAAAGCTCATTAATTTTTTAGATTCAATGTATTCGCCTTTTTATAATATACTCTTTCGATTCATTTTAACTAGTTTTTTGATTATTTTTTTAGTTTACAGTATCTAATTCTTTTAGATATCAAGAAAGAACTAACTTATTCTTTCCAAAGTTATCATTGGAGGCTCTTTACCTCACTTATGGTTATATTGAATTTGTTGTTATTGTTGCCTTTAGAGAAAGAACTAAGGAGTATTTGTTATATTTTACAATAAATAAATAAAAAGGTTAATATGATTATTGTGTTGTTAATTAATGTCAAAATGTAATTTTCTTAATATGGGTAAAAATAATTAAAAATCAATTAAAGTGGATCGGATGGAGTATTTGTAGTTCTACTATTCAAGACTCATCACGAGGAGAGATAGTCTTAAAAGAAATAGAGGTAACTAGAGCTGTCAATATGGGCTTGGCTCGTTGGGCCAGCCCAGCCCGCGATTTAGCAGGGTTGGGCTAGAATTTTTGGAGCCCATTTAAAACTGAGTCTTTTAAGCACGGCCCGAGTAAACTCATGTCCCATGAGGCTTGATTGAGGCTGGGCCGGGCTAGTCCGTGGGCCTAATAAAATATTTATTTAAAATATATAAAAAATAAAAAGTATATTGCCTTTAGAGATGGAAAGTCAGAACTGGATCTTTACTAAGAGAAACCAAAACTTGATCTTGAGAAGTTTTAAGAGATGGATGTTGTCATGTATTGGAAGGACCATTCTAGAAAATATCTTAATCTTTCAATGATGGTGCGTGATGTACTTAGTATTCTTTATTATCATTGTAGCATCAGAATCAACATTTAATTGGTGGCGTGTTATTACAAAGTATAGAAGTTGCATTTGTTATGAAAATGTCCAAACACTTGTTACTCCTCGAAATTGGCTGCACAAGTTTTTCCGAACTCAAACTGGTAATTGGGCCCGACCCATATTAATAACTCTAGATGGTAATTAGGGAAGATTAAGTCTCATAAAGCTAATTAACTGCTCATCAGGAATTAGCATTCACTCCTCGTACGCTTTATGTCAAGGGCTTTTTGACATGTACACCTAGAGACGTTAAAATGGGCATGGTCCGTAAGACTAGTCTGACCCAGCCCGCTATTTGAATTGGGTTAAACTATAATTTTTTGAGTCCATTATAAGCTCGGTGCAAGTCAACCTGTTGGCCCTTGAGGCTTGACCGTGGTTGGGCCTGGGTCGACTCGTGGGCCAAAAATTAATTAAATTCAAATGAATTAACTACTATATATTTTATATTTTAAAAATATAAAAACTAAAAAAACTATTAACTATAATCCCCATTTCCCAACCCTAGATTACTCATTTAGCTTTCATATCAACTAGATTTAGATTTTTGACATGCATATAATATGATAAAATTAGGTTTTCTTTTGCTTAATTAATAAGGAACTCAAAACGTTTAGGCGACCAATAATAATATTAAGTCGATAATTATCTGGTTGGACTATTTTAATATATTAGTAATATTTAAACAGCTCTTCATTATAGAAAAGATCAATTTTAATACACAAAAAAAAATTAATCACTAACAAATTTCAGGAAATTTAATTTTTTTTTATAGACTATAATAATTAAATCAACAAATGATGTTAATCCTGAAATAAAAATCTCAGCATATAAGCTTATTGAAGCAATCTATGAATTTGGGGAAAATGAAAGAGAAGTCATGGAAAAATACTCATGGAACTTTAAAAAATAAGAGTTATGGATATAGTGAAAATGCATTTCAATTACGAGATTTTTTATCAAATATAAAGCTTTTTGTACGCTCTAAATAAACACAAGTTGTTTATATGGTTATTCGACAATGTCATGAAAAAATATTAAGGATTTAAAGAAATTCTTTTTCTAAAAAAAGTTGGAGGACCGACCCACCCTAGCCCTGACCCTCTTACGGCTGGGTTGGGCTGGCCATTTAAAGGCCTATTCATATGGCGGGCCAGCCCGTTCTAGCCCGCTAAATTTAAAAGCTCACGAAACTTGGGCTAGACTGGACTGGCCCGTTTTGATAGCTCTATGTACACTTAAGAACACCATATGCATTTCTACCATATACATCCCTCTACAACATAGGTGACAACGAGCCAGGTAGAGATGGAAGAGATCAAACACGGGAATAAGAAGCAAGCTCGCCTTCCAATATTATATTTTATTTTTTTTTATTTATATTTGATAATGGCCAAGATATTTTATTATCTATAATTAAGAATCTGAGGTGGTTTAATACCCAGGCCACTAAAGTAGCCGTTTTAGCCTCACAAAATTAGAGACCTCAAAAGCTACTATTTTTATACGTAATTTAAATATTTATTATATTTATGATTAAATAATGACAAGAAATTTTTTGCAAGAATCTTTTGCTACCTTGTAACCAATTGTTAATAATATAATTTTATATTTTGTGTTGTCCTTTCTTGGAGTTGGTTGAAAATTCAAATAAAAGTGCAAGGCAATTAAATCTAGAGTTACTTTCTAGTTCTTCTTATTCCAACTAGAATAAATTTTATTTATAACACTAACTTTGTAGGATATTTCTTTCAAGATCTATGTAGCACACTGGAAGCTAATAAGATTGTAAAAAGATAGAGTTAATTTATTATTATCTTTGTAAATATAATTTTTTTACATGATTGTTACTTTGGGAGACAATACTATATAGTAAGTTATGTTGATGGTCATGTGGAAAAAAATTCAAAATTGAACTTAATAAAATCTTATCAAATGTTAGTAATACTTCAACAAAAACTAAAGGGGTTGGTTACATCATCAAGATGAATTTGCATCTTAAAAGGTAAAAAGAATAAATTTGGAAAAATGAGATTGTATAGTCCATGTAAAAATACCTAACCAAAAATTTATAATATTATATATATATATATATATATATATATATATATATATATATATATATATATATATATATATATGTATATATATACAATATGTATATTATATACAAATATTATACAACTTTTATACACTTTTTCGACTACCAAATATAAATAATTTCTGACGCGGGCTAAAATTGATAATGTGACGACCCAAAGGGTCATCACTTATTTTATTAATCATTTCGAGCTTCTGAGGTCTTGAAAACCTCATTTATAGTTGCCTCGATTTGCGCACACGGTTCGGGCGCGAAGCTGAAAAATTTTTATTTTGAAATATGTGAAATATGTGAAAATTTTGAAGAATTTTGATATTAATATTGATATGGTTGACTTTGGTCAATATTTTTGGTAAACGGACCCGAACCCGTGATTTGACGGTCTCAGAAAATCCGTAGAAAAATATGGAACTTGGGCGTATGCCCGGAATCGAAATCCGAGGTCTAGAACCCCAGTAAAAGAATTTTTCTGTTAAATTGTTTTCTAAAAATGTCTTAGTAAAATAAAACTGAAATTTAATTAAAAAGTAGCGATATCGGGCTCGTATTTTGGTTCCGACGCCCGGTACAGGTCATATATGTTGGTTAAGCGCTTCCTGTAAAGTTTGGTTGAAAACGGACGTCGTTTGACGTGTTTTGGCTTTAAATTGGAAATTTTGGAAGTTATGAAATTTTGAAAGAATTCTTGAGTTTTAAGGCTCAATTCCTTGATTTTGATGTTATTTTGGCGATTTGATCGCGCGAGCAAGTTCGTATGATGATTTTGAGTCAATGTACATACTTGGTTTGAATCCCCGAGAGCTCGGGTGAGTTTCGGATAGGTAACGGGATGGTTTTGGACTTGGAAATGCAGCAGAAATTTTGCAATTTTTGCACAGAGATTTTCTTCTATGCGATCGCATAGGTGTAGCTGCGATCGCGTAGAGCAAAGTTTAGGAG
Source organism: Nicotiana noctiflora (assembly GCA_032618575.1). Lineage (NCBI taxonomy): Eukaryota > Viridiplantae > Streptophyta > Magnoliopsida > Solanales > Solanaceae > Nicotiana > Nicotiana noctiflora. Next base: position 278,925 of record JASVEL010004270.1, on the reverse strand, counting down.
TCCTGAAAATCCTTCTATGCGATAGCATTATTGTTCCTATGATCGCATAGCTTGCCATTTTTCCTTTAAGCGATCGCATACCATGTAATGCGATCGCATTGTGTAAAAAGCCAGCCCCTTATTTCTCCTCTATGCGATCGCACAGTGTGTCCTGCGATCGCATAAGGTAGCCTGCCCATTCTATGCGTTCGTAGCTTCTTCAATGCGATCGCAGAGTACAAATGGCCTTACTTTATGCGATCGCATCAGTAGCTCCGCGATCGCATAGAACAAATTTATGCCCAGTGAATTAAATCCCAAAACAGAACAGAAACGGGATAAAAATCCCATTTCTGTTCAACTCTTTTCTCCACAGCTCCTTGGGCGATTTTTGAGCGATTCTTCATCAAACTTCTTGGGTAAGTGATTCTTAACTCGTTTTTCTTCATTTTCCATCAATATTATTTGAATTCCTAAGCCTAAATAGGTGTAAATGGGTAGAAAAATTGAGAATTGAGTATAGTAAGGGTTTTCAAAGAATTTGCGATCTAGACCTCGTTTTGGAGTCGAACTTAAGAACAAATTGTATATTTGAACTCATGGATGATTGGGTGAACTTATTTTGGTTCGAAACTTGAGTTTCGATTATGTGGGCCCGGGGTCGATTTTTACTATTCCGGGGCAGAATGTTGTAAAAACCATATTTAGCAATATGAACTAGTTTGTTAAGTAGAATTGATGATATTAAATCAATTGTGTATAGATACGATTGGATTGGAGTCAAATTCGAAAGGAAAAGGCATTGCTACTGATTGAATCGTTCGTAAACTTTCGAGGTAAGTGTTTGTTCTATCCTAGCTTGAAGAAATAGGAATTTAGTTATGTATGAATTGTTGATTAAGAGTTATTGGTGTCACACCGGTAATAGAGATAAATTATTGAATTATTATCGATTATTGGTTCAAAACCGGTAATTATAAATATTGTTGATGCAGAGATTATTGGTTAAATGCCGATAATATATATATTTATGAATTGGTATCGTGTGGCGCGCCGACCACTTATATTATAAGAAATGGGATCGTGTGGCACGCCGACCACAAAGTGATTTAAATCTTGGCATTGGCCATAGTTGCCGGTAGCCTATTGATATATTTGGGAGCGGGTGGTACGCCTACCACAAGATATAATTTATTATTGGTATATTTGGGAGCGGGTGGTACGCCTACCACAAGGTATAATTTATTGATATAATTGGGAGCGGGTGGTACGCCTACCACAAGGTATAACTTATTGTTACATTTGGGAGCGGGCGGTACGCCTACCACAAGATATGAAATGAAAAATGAATTGAGACATGAAAGTAAGATTTATCCTGTTGACTAGATTACTCTGGATATTATGAGTTATTGATTGTTATTTCAGAACAGAGTCTTTCCTTATAAATGTTTTGTATATGTATATATATTGCAATTGTACAGGTTTATGTGGGTGACTGGCCTTAGTCTCGTCACTCGCCTTAGTCTATCACTACTTCGCCGGGATAGGCCAGGCACTTACTAGCACATGGGGTCGGTTGTGCTGATACTACAATCTGCGCTCTTTTTGCGCAGATACAGGTTACGGACAGCAGTAACAACAGTAGCACGATTGTGGATATTCCGACTATCGAGACTACGAGGTAGCCTTGCAGGCGTCCGCAGGACCCGTTGTCTCTTCTATCTATGTATTTCATTCTGTTATCTCATGTATTCGAGATAAACATCTTATATTTCTTTCAAACAATTGTGTGTATTATACTTAGAAGTTCGTGAGTATTGTGACACCAGTCTTGGGTAGTGTATCATGTTTGGGTTTCTATATCATATTTGATAAAATTGACTAAGTCTTCCGCTAAGTTTAATTATTCCACTGTAATTATATGTTTTTAATTTAAAGTCTTAAGAAGAGTTTGGTAACGAATGAAAAATGTAAGTAATAGTTGGCTTGCCTAGCTTCCACTAGTAGGCGGCATCATGACTCCCGATGGTGGGAAATCCGGGTCGTGACAAGTTGGTATCAGAGCACTAGGTTGCACAGGTCACATAACTCACGAACAACCTTAGTAGAGTCTGAGGGATCGGTACGGAGACGCTTGTATTTATCCTCCAGAGGCTACAGAGTTAGGAAAATTTTCCGTTTATTCTTTCCAGTCGTGCGACTTGATCTTTCAAATGTTAATTGAACTTCTACTCTGTTCTTCCGCAGATGGAAAGAACACGTGCATCCTCATCTACTGACCAGCAGCCCGAGGTCCCAGCAGCGGCAGCTCCCGCTAGGGGTAGAGCCCGAGGTCGAGGTCGTCCTAGAGGCCAAGGTAGGGGCAGAGCTCAGCCCCGAGCAGCAGCACAAGTGGCAAAACCTCAAGCTCATATCGAGGAGGAGGTTCCAGTCCCAGCAGCTCCAGTAGGCCCAGCTCAGGTCCCAGGAGGAGTTATGTTTTCACCGGATCTTCAGGATGCTTTGGTCCGGATAGCAGGTTTTATGGACAATATCACCAGAGCAGGTTTATTACCAGTAGCACCAGCCACTTCTCAGGCTGGAGGAGGTAATCAGACTCCTGCTACGCGCACTCCGGAGCCAGTAATTCCCCAGGCTCAGGTTCCTATGATTCAGCCAATTGAGGCAGCTCAGCCTGTTATTGTGATTCCGTCTAATGATGGTGCAGCTATGTCCGCTGACGCGTTATGGAGATTGGACAGGTTTACCAAGCTGTTCACTACCACATTCAGTGGCACTCCTTTAGAGGATCCACAGGATTTCCTATACAGCTGCCACGAAGTTCTCCGTACTATGGGCATTGTGGAGACTAATGGTGTGGACTTTGCTACTTTTCGATTATCCGGTTTCGCCAAGACTTGGTGGATGGATTATTGTCTATCCAGGCCAGCGGGATCATCATATTTGACTTGGGGGCAATTTGCAGATTTGTTCTTGGAAAAGTTCCTTCCAGCAACTCAGCGGGAGGCTCTGCGCAGGCAATTTGAGCGTCTTCATCGGGGTTCTATGTCTGTCACACAGTACGAGACTAGGTTCGTGGACCTGGCTCGTCATGCTATTATCATACTTCCCACAGATCGGGAAAGGGCGAGAAGGTTTATTGATGGCTTGAATCAGCCAATTCGACTACAGATGGCTTTGGGGGCAGGAACTGAAATCACTTTTCGGGAGGCGGCTAATGCAGCCCGCCGGATCGAGATGGCTCTGTCACAGGGAGCAGGTCGTGGATCAGATAAGAGATCTCGTAATTCGGGTAGATTCAGTGGTACCTCGTCTGGAGATAGAGATTTTTATGATAGAGGCCATCCTCCTAGGCCTTATCAGTCAGCTCTTCAGGTTTCTCATGATGCTTCAGGTGATCGTAATTCTCGGCCACGCTACTCTGATCAGCAGCCTATCAGTGCACCACCACTTCGCTATTTTCAGCAGCCGAGGGCTTGTTTTACGTGCGGTGATCTTAGGCACATTGCAAAGTATTGCCCTCGAGCTTCTGACAGATCTCACCAGCAGGGTTCTCGTGCCATGATTCAGGCCCCAGTTCCCTCACAGCCTGCCCAGCCGGCTAGAGGCGGAGGTAGAGGACATAGAGGTGGAGGTAGAGGTCATAGAGGTGGAGCTCGGACCGATAGAGGTAGAGACCAGCCAGCAGCTGATCGTCCTAGAGATACTGCTCAGGGTGGTGGGGCACAGCCCCGATGTTATGCACTTCCCGCCAGACCAGAGGCTGAGTCTTCTGATGCCGTCATTACAGGTATTATTTTGGTTTGTGATAGAAAGGTTTCAGCATTATTTGACCCTGGGTCTATATATTCGTACGTGTCTTCCTATTTTGCACCGTACTTGATTCAGCCTAGTGATCCACTGAGTGTTCCTGTTCATGTGTCTACACCAGTAGGCGATTCTATTGTGGTTGATCGAGTTCATCGGTCATGTATTATAGTAATTGAGGGTCTCGAGACCCGTGCTGATTTATTGCTCCTAAATATGGTGGACTTTGATATTATATTAGGCATGGACTAGCTATCTCCATATCATGCTATTTTAGATTGCCATGCCAAGACTGTGACTTTAGCTCTGCCGAATTTGCCTCGTATAGAGTGGAAAGGAATTTCAGGTCATACTAATCGCAATGTTATTTCTTATGTTAAGGCTCGGCGTATGGTTGGGAAGGGATGCTTGGCTTATTTGGCCTATGTCCGTGATTCCAGTGCTGAGGTTCCTTCTATTGACTTTATGCCTATGGTTCGCGAATTTCTGGAAGTATTTCCTTCAGAGTTGCCAGGTATGTCGCCCGATAGGGACATTGATTTTTGCATTGACTTGGTTCCAGGCACTCAGCCCGTTTCCATTCCCCCATATCGTATGGCTCCGCCAGAGTTAAAAGAATTGAAGGAGCAGTTGCAGGATTTACTTGAAAAGGGTTTCATTAGACCCAGTGTTTCGCCGTGGGGTGCACCAGTATTATTTGTAAAGAAGAAAGATGGTTCGATGAGAATGTGCATTGACTATCGACAGTTAAACAAGGTGACTATCAAAAATAAATATCCACTTCCGCGAATTGATGATTTATTTGACCAGCTTCAAGGTGCCAAGGTATTTTCAAAGATAGATTTGAGATCTGGCTATCATCAGCTGAAGATTAGGGCATCTGATGTCCCTAAGACAGCGTTCCGCACTCGGTGTGGACATTATGAATTTCTGGTCATGTCTTTTGGGTTGACAAATGCTCCAGCAGCTTTTATGGAATTGATGAATCGGGTGTTCCGGCCTTATTTAGACTTGTCTGTAATAGTCTTCATTGATGACATATTAATATATTCCCGCAGTCAGGAGGAGCATGCGCAACATCTCAGAGTGGCCTTGCAGACTCTGAGAGATAGCCAGCTATATGCAAAATTTTCAAAGTGTGAATTTTGGCTAAGTTCGGTTGCATTCCTGGGTCATATTGTGACGGCAGCAGGTATTCAAGTTGATCCGAAGAAAATTGAGGCAGTCAAGAACTGGCCTAGACCGACATCATCCACAGATATTCGGAGTTTCTTGGGATTAGCGGGTTATTATCGCCGATTCGTAGAGGGATTTTCATCTATTGCAACCCCACTGACCAGATTGACCCGGAAAGGTGTTCAATTTGAATGGTCCGATGAATGTGAGGCGAGCTTTCAAAAGCTCAAGACGACCTTGACCACAACACCGGTATTGGTTTTACCCACAGGTACGGGACCTTATACTGTTTATTGTGATGCTTCCCGTATTGGGCTTGGTGCGGTGTTAATGCAGGATGGCAAGGTTATTGCCTATGCTTCGAGGCAGTTGAAGATTCATGAAAAGAACTATCCAGTGCATGATCTAGAATCGGCGACGATTATTCACGCATTGAAGATATGGAGGCATTATTTGTATGGTGTAGCACGTGAAGTATACACCGATCATAAGAGTCTTCAGTATTTGTTTAAGCAGAAAGAGTTGAATTTGAGGCAGAGAAGGTGGCTAGAATTGCTAAAATATTATGATGTCACCATTTTATATCATCCGGAAAAAGCAAACGTGGTGGCCGACGCTTTGAGTAGGAAGTCAGCCGGTATGGGTAGTCTTGCTTATATTCCAGTCAATCAGAGACCACTTGCTTTGGATGTTCAGTCCTTGGCCAACCGATTTGTGAGGTTGGATATTTCTGAGCCTAGTCGAGTACTAGCTTGCACGATCGCTCGCTCTTCATTATTGGAGCGTATCCGCGATCAACAATATTATGATTCTTATTTATGTGACCTTAGAGATACGGTTCAGCGAGGAGGTGCTAAACAGGTCACCTTAGATGCTGATGGGATCCTAAGGATGCAAGGGCGCATTTGTGTGCCAAATGTTGATGGGCTTAGAGAATTGATTCTAGAAGAAGCTCACAGTTCGCGATATTCTATTCATCCAGGCGCAGTGAAAATGTATCAAGATTTGCGTCAACATTATTGGTGGCGCAGAATGAAAAAAGATATTGTGGCATATGTGGCACGGTGCCTTAATTGTCAGCAGGTTAAGTATGAACATCAGAGACATGGCGGTTTATTTCAGAGAATTGAACTTCCTAAATGGAAGTGGGAGCGAATCACGATGGATTTCGTCTCTGGACTTCCGAAGACTCGGAAGAAGTTTGATGCTGTTTGGGTGATTGTTGATAGGCTGACAAAGTCAGCTCATTTTGTTCCTATTGCCACTACCTATTCATCCGAGAGGTTAGCTGGGATTTATATCAAAGAGATCATTCGCCTTCATGGCGTGCCAATCTCTATTATTTCGGATCGAGGTGCACAGTTTACCTCACATTTCTGGAAGGCGGTTCAACGAGAGTTGGGCACACAAGTTCAGCTAAGTACAGCCTTTCAGCCCCAGACGGATGGTCAGTCCGAGAGGACTATTCAGATACTGGAAGATATGCTTCCGGCGTGTGTTATTGATTTTGGAGGTTCGTGGGATCAATTCCTGTCTTTGGCAGAGTTTGCTTATAATAATAGTTATCAATCGAGCATCCGGATGGCTCCTTATGAAGCATTGTATGGTAGGCGGTGTCGTTCTCCGGTTGGATGGTTTGAACCGGGAGAAGCTCGGTTATTGGGCACGGATTTAGTTCGGGAGGCCTTAGATAAAGTCAAGATTATTCAAGAAAGGCTTCGCACAGCTCAGTCCAGGCAAAAGAGCTATGCAGATCGCAAGGTTAGAGATATAGCTTTCATGGTAGGGGAGCGAGTATTGCTCCAAGTATCGCCTATGAATGGCGTGATGAAATTTGGAAAGAAGGGCAAACTTAGCCCTAGGTTTATTGGCCCATTCGAGATTCTTGATCGTGTGGGAGAGGTGGCATATAAACTTGCTTTGCCACCTAGCTTATCAGCTGTACATCCAATGTTTCATGTGTCCATGCTTCAAAAATATCACGGCGATCCATCGCACGGGCTATATTTTAGCACTGTCCAATTGGACAAAGATCTGTCCTATGAGGAGGAGCCGGTAGCTATCCTAGATCGGCAGGTTCGATAGTTGAGGTCGAAGAGTTTTCCTTCTGTGCGAGTTCAGTGGAGGGGTCAGCCTCCTGAGGCATCGACCTGGGAGTCCGAGTCTAACATGTGTGAGCACATGATTTTCATCTATTCCTTGACTCAGGGTACTTCTTTATTTTGTCCGTTCGAGGACGAACGGTTGTTTTAGAGGTGGAGAATGTGATGACCCAAAGGGTCATCACTTGTTTTATTAATCATTTCGAGCTTCTAAGGTCTTGAAAACCTCATTTATAGTTGCCTCGATTTGCGCACACGGTTCGGGCGCGAAGCTGGAAATTTTTTATGTTGAAATATGTGAAATAGGTGAAAATTTTGAAGAATTTTGATATTAATATTGATATGGTTGACTTTGGTCAACATTTTTGGTAAACGGACCCGAACCCGTGATTTGACGGTCTCAGAAAATCCGTAGAAAAATATGGAACTTGGGCGTATGCCCGGAATTGAAATCCGAGGTCTAGAACCCCAGTAAAAGAATTTTTCTCGTAAATTGTTTTCTGAAAATGTTTTAGTAAAATGAAACTGAAATTTGATTAAAAAGTAACGATATCGGGCTCGTATTTTGGTTCCGATGCCCGGTGCAGGTCATATATGTTGGTTAAGTGCTTCCTGTAAAGTTTGGTTGAAAACGGACGTCGTTTGACGTGTTTTGGCTTTAAATTGGAAATTTTGGAAGTTATGAAATTTTGAAAGAATTCTTGAGTTTTAAGGCTCAATTCCTTGATTTTGATGTAATTTTGGCGATTTGATAGCGCGAGCAAGTTCGTATGATGATTTTGAGTCAGTGTACATACTTGGTTTGAATCCCCGAGGGCTCGGGTGAGTTTCGGATAGGTAACGGGATGGTTTTGGACTTGGAAATGCAGCAGAAATTCTGCAATTTTTGCACAGAGATTTTCTTCTATGCGATCGCATAGGTGTAGCTGCGATCGCGTAGAGAAAATTTTAGGAGTCCTGAAAATCCTTCTGTGCGATCGCATTATTGTTCATGCGATCGCATAGCTTGCCATTTTTCCTTTACGCGATCGCATACCATGTAATGCGATCGCATTGTGTAAAAATCCAGCCCCTTATTTCTCCTCTATGCGATCGCACAGTGTGTCCTGCGATCGCATAAGGTAGCTTGCCCATTCTATGCGATCGCAGCTTCTTCAATGCGATCGTAGAGTACAAATGGCCTTACTCTGTGCGATCGCATCAGTAGCTCCGCGATCGCATAGAACAAATTTATGCCCAGTGAATTAAATCCCAAAACAGAACAAAAACGGGATAAAAATCCCATTTCTGTTAAACTCTTTTCTCCATAGCTCCTTGGGCAATTTTTGAGCGATTTTTCGTCAAACTTCTTGGGTAAGTGATTCTTAACTCGTTTTTCTTCATTTTTCATCAATATTATTTGAATTCCTAAGCCTAAATAGGTGTAAATGGGTAGAAAATTTGAGAATTGAGTATAGTAAGGGTTTTCAAAGAATTTGCGATCTAGACCTCGTTTTGGAGTCGAACTTAAGAACAAATTATTTATTTGAACTCACGGATGATTGGGTGAACTTATTTTGGTTCGAAACTTGAGTTTTGATTATGTGGACCCGGGGTCGATTTTTACTATTCCGGGCAGAATGTTGTAAAAATCATATTTAGCAATATGAACTTGTTTGTTAAGTAGAATTGATGATATTAAATCAATTGTGTATAGATACGATTGGATTGGAGCCAAATTCGAAAGGAAAAGGCATTGCTACGGATTGAATCGTTCGTAAACTTTCGAGGTAAGTGTTTGTTCTATCCTAGCTTGAAGAAATAGGAATTTAGCTATGTATGAATTGTTGATTAAGAGTTATTGGTGTCACACCGGTAATAGAGATAAATTGTTGAATTATTATCGATTATTGGTTCAAAACCGGTAATTATAAATATTGTTGATGCAGAGATTATTGGTTAAATGCCAGTAATATATATATATTTATTAATTGAGATCGTGTGGCGCGCCGACCACTTATATGATAAGAAATGGGATCGTGTGGTACGTCGACCATAAAGTGATTTAAATCTTGGCATTGGCCATAGTTGCCGGTAGCCTATTGATATATTTGGGAGCGGGTGGTACGCCTACCACAAGATATAATTTATTGATATATTTGGGAGCGGGTGGTACGCCTACCACAAGGTATAATTTATTGATATAATTGGGAGCGGGTGGTACGCCTACCACAAGGTATAACTTATTATTACATTTGGGAGCGGGTGGTACGCCTACCACAAGATATGAAATAAAAAATGAATTGAGACATGAAAGTAAGATTTATTCTGTTGACTAGATTACTCTGGATATTTTGAGTTATTGACTGTTATTTCAGAGCAGAGTCTTTCCTTATAAACGTTCGATACGTTTTTTTTTCTGTTGTTGTATATGTATATATATTTCAACTGCACAGGTTTATGTGAGTGTCTGGTCCTAGGCTTGTCACTATTTCGCCGTGATAGGCCGGGCACTTACGAGCACATGGGGTCGGATTGTGCTGATACTACACTTCTGCGCGTTTTTGCACAGGTCCAGGTTTCGAGCAGGATCAGCAGCAGTAGAGTGGATATTCCGACTATTGAGACTACGAGGTAGCCTTGCAGGCGTCCGCAGGACCCGTTGTCTTTTCTATCTATGTATTTCATTTTGTTATCTCATGTATTCGAGATAAAGAACTTATATTTCTTTCAAACAATTGTGTGTATTATTCTTAGAAGTTCGTGAGTATTGTGACACCAGTCTTGGGTAGTGTATCATGTTTGGGTTTCTGTATTATATTTGATAAAATTGACTAAGTCTTCCGCTAAGTTTAATTATTCCGCTGTAATTATATATTTTTAATTTAAAGTCTTAAGAAGAGTTTGGTAACGAATGAAAAATGTAAGTAATAGTTGGCTTGCCTAGCTTCCACTAGTAGACGCCATCATGACTCCCGATGGTGGGAAATCCGGGTCGTGGCAGATAATACCACAATAAACTTCTACAAAAATATCTAAAATTATTAAACAAGTTTAAGGCCTTTTTATTGTGGCTTGGCTTTAGGCCTCCAATACTATTGAATCATCTCCTATATATAACTAAGTTGATCTTGTCGTAAGCTAATCCATAATTAATAAATGATATGACCACTTATTTAAATTATTATTCGATTATTATTCAGTGGGATCTACAAAGGCATGGCCTATCTACCTCCCCATGGGGACGAAACCTCAGCGTGGTCACGGTTATTTATTGCTAGCTCACGGAGCTCACAACTATAAAAACTAGAAGAATAAACCCTATAAGGGGGGCTTCTTTTGACAATAATTCTCCAGAGAGAGAGAGAGAGAAGAGACAAAGGTACCCATCTTGTGGGAAGATAAAATACCATTGTAAGGCTCTGAATATCTTCATGAAGAGGCAGACCAAATCAATATTGTCAATAAAAGCTGTTAATATTTCTTCTCGTAATCTTGAATATTTATTATCATTTCTTTCGTGTAGTCCACGGATTATTACAATTTGCTATGATTTGCCCGTAACTCATATGTATTATTTTGTATTTATAAAGTGTATGATAACTTTTGAGCAAACAATTTGGCGCCGTCTGTAGGGATTTCCTAGAAAAATCGTGTGGTTCTTCCCTGGACCAAATGGAAAGAAATGCCAAAAAAGAAGAACAACCTCGTTCGAACAAGCCCAAAACGGTACATCATACAAGAAGAACTTGAAGATGTCAAATCAAAATGCAAGCTCTCTCTCTCCCTCCGATATCCGATAATGTGAACAATAAGAAGTCCATCCTTTAGGGGAGGATCCCCGTGAGGCATCTCCCGCATCCATGATAAAGGATCCGCCCTAAAACCGATGCTGATATACCTCGAGCCAAGAGCCACTCCGAGACAGCCTACATGACCCGATCGGGAAAACAATGCATAACTGCTCAAATTCCTGAATCAAAACCGAGTCTCAGCATTAGGTACCCACAGTGCGAAGATTCAGGCTATGCACCTTCACTAACAAGTTCAACTACGGTTGAACCGAGACTCAGACTATGCGCCTTCGCAGTTAAAATTGACAAAGTTCAACAAAAGTTGAATTGGGACTCAGATTATGCACTTTCGCCAACAAGTTCAACTACGGTTGAACCAAGACTTAGGCTATGAGCCTTCGCAACCAAGTTGAACCGAGACACAGGATATGCGCCTTTGCCAGCAAGTTCAACTACGATTGAACCAAAACTCAAGCCATGCGCCTTCTCCAAAAAGTTCAAATACGATTGAACAGAGACTCAAGCTATGCGCCTTTGCCGTCAAAATTGACAAAGTTCAACAACAGTTGAACTAGGACTCAGGCTATGCGCCTTCGCCAGCAAGTTCAACTACAGTTGAACAAAGACTCAGGTCATGCGCCTTCGGCAACAAGTTCAACTACGGTTGAACCTAGACTCAGGCTATGCGCCTTCGCCGTCAAAATTGACAAAGTTCAACAATAGTTGAACTGGGACTCAGGCTATGCGCCTTCGCCAAAGTTCAACACCAAGACTCAAGCTATGCGCCTTCGCGAGCAAGTTCAGCTACGGTTGAACCAAGACTCAGGCCATGCGCCTTCCCCAACAAGTTCAACTACTGTTGAACCAAAACTCAGTTATTCGCCTTCGCAGTCAAAATTGAAAAAGTTCAACAATAGTTGAACTGGGACTCAAGCTATGCGCCTTCGCCAGCAAGTTCAACTACGGTTGAACCAAGACTTAGGCCATGTGCCTTCGTCACGAAGTTCAACTACGGTTGAACCGAGACTCAGTCTATGTACCTTCACCGTCAAAATTGACAAAGTTTAATAACAGTTAAACTAGGACTCAGGCTATGCGCCTTCGCCAAAGTTCAACAACGATTAAACCAAGACTCATGCTATATGCCTTCGCCGGCATGTTCGACTATGATTGAACCAAGACTCAGGCCATGCTCCTTCGCCAAAAAGTTCAACTACAATTTAACCGAGACTCAGGCTTTGTGCCTTCACCCTCAAAATTGACAAAGTTCAATAACAGTTAAATTGGGACTCAGGCTATGCGCCTTTGCCAGCAAGTCTAACTACGGTTGAACCAAGACACAGGCCATGCGCCTTCGCCAACAACTACGGTTGAACCGAGACTCAGGCTATGCGCCTTCACCGTCAAAATTGACAAAGTTCAACAACATCTGAACTGGGACTCAGGCTATGCGCCTTCGCTAATAAGTTCAACTATGATTGAACCAAGACTCAGGTCATGTGCCTTCGCAGTCAAAATTGACAAATTTCAACAATGGTTTTAACCAAAACTCACGCTATGCGCCTTCGACGTCAAAACTGACAAATTTCAACAACAGTTGAATCAAGACTCAGGCTATGCACCTTCGCCAACAAGCGTAACTACGGACAAACCGAGACTCGGACCAAGCTCCTTCACCATTAAGCCTAACAAAACTCAACCGCCAACAAATAAAGACGCGGGTCAGGCACCCTTGCCATTCAAGTAAGTACACCCAACTCGAGTTATGATTAAGGGCATAAAAAGTTTGACCCCGGTTGAACCCCAAGGTCACGTTTTTATCATTACGGTCAGTAGTTCGACCGTGCCCGAACTGGGACTAAGGCTAAGCGCCGCTGTCACCAAATAACGGTTCCAACTCATTAATCCTGAGTCGAAGAAGAAAAGGCATCAACAAAAAACCAACACACCCACCAAATCCAAGCTCAAAGGCAAAATGCTCCCACGAATGCATGCAAAGAAAAATCCAAAAGAAAAAAGAGCGACGTACAAAATAAGTACAGGCAAATAACGGAAAGAAGATTTTATTTATTTACAAGGTTAATTGCGGGTCATTCCCACTTACACCTGGCCAAGTCCGGTCAATAAAAAATAAAGGGGGAGAAAAAAAAATGCCAAGCGGCAAACAAGTAAAAAAAAGTGTTTCTTTTTATTCGGCGCCATCCACGCCCCCATCTTCACCATCGTTAGCCTCTGGCGTCGACGTATCAAAGCCACATTCAATACGGGCATCACGAGCCTTTTGGCGTGCCCCCTCGAAATCAGCTTCGACCATGACGCCGGCCTCCCACAGATACTTATACACATTACGATGGGCCTCAGCAAAAACCCAAAGTTCACAACCTTGCCAGGAAGAAGCGGGCTGGTCCTGTAGGTGCTGATTCTCTTCTTCCAAGGTTGTAACCCGGTCCGCCATAACTTGGGCATTTTCTCGAAGGCACCTATCCACTCCTCGAGGCTCGCCTCCATGAAAGTCGCAGCATCCCTCACCAACCCCATCAAGGACTCGTGCATGCGGATAGCCTCCTTCAACGCCTCAGCCCTCGACGAGGCATCGCTCACCTGACGCTTCAAGGCTGCGACTTTTCCCTCCAATGCAGCCACCTTCCCATTCCATGTCGTTGCGGCCTCCGCCGCCTTAGCCAAGCCCTCGCATTCACACTCGGCCACGACCCTCTTCCCCGCCTCGAGCTCCTCGTCCTTGCGATAGAGCCGCTCCTCAAGGGCATTTCGCCTCCCCAATTTCTCAACCAGGGCCCAACTACGGGGATCATTTCTAAAACACATGTGCATCACCTGGCACCACTCTCGGTAGTGGCGATATTTCTCCAACACCCGTAAAAATATCGCCGAGCGGACGTTAACTCGACGAATGCCCTTCACCTCTAGAAAATAAGACTGCAAAGCAAAAGCCACGATTAGGATAAAAAGCAAACTAAGGAAAACGAAGAAGCAAACCGACATTGAGTACATACCTTAAGCCCATTATGGCCACATCATTCATCAACCCAATATCTGTGACGTCCTTCAGCGACGCATTCTCAGCTGGCGAGCATAGTAGCCCAAATTGCGACACCAAACTTGAGCCTTGGAGCAACAAGTTTAAATCCGTGGGGACCTCGATTATGCGCGGAGAGCTAAATTCGTAAAGCCTTCCCAGAACATGCGGACGTCGTAGGGGTCCAAATCATATTCGAACTCATACTCTTCTCCCACATCGTGTCTTCCTTCTCCCACCACTGGCGAGGTAGAGTTACCCGCCATAACCGCCAATGGAATGCTTGGCTCACCAACTTCAGCAACCAATGAGCAACTACCCCCTTATCTCATCAACATGAGTCACTAACTGAGTCATTTAAGTGACGGTATCACCAAGGCCTAAGCCAGTCGGGCCAACCCCACTACGTGTTCGCTCTCAAGGGTAGGAACCGTGGCCGCACTCTCTTTCGCATCCGCTGGAGAGGAGTCCAAGTTAATTACCATAGGAGGAGCCGGCGTGAACACGACCCTTTGTCTAATCAGCAACATTTCCTCCTCCTCCCCGTCTGAGGGAGACTCTGCTCTAGAGCGCACTACCCCAGACGGCCCCTCATCCCGAAGTGCGGCCCGTGGTGGGGAATGAGCTGCCGAAGATTCAACTAATGCTTCCCTTGGTACGCGGTGCGGTACTGGTGCTGCAATAAGCCGGGCAATTGCACCCGGTTACCAGAAAGCCAACTGAGTAGCCCGGTCATGATGTGCCCTCTCTGTCACAGAAAAGTAAAGTTGGTAAATAAAATCGAATCAAAATAGAACAAAAGAAGAAGTCAACTTCCCACCTGTAGCAGGCCTGCGTCCATGCCTCTCCCAGAAAGACGCCCACGTGCGTACCCTCTCGATATGAGGGAGCACGAACTCAACCCACCAGCATATCCCAGCTAATGGGGCCGGTGGTGACCTTTCGGCTACAAAATTAACACGATTTAGCACTCACAAATACGAGACATAAGAAAAGGAATAAAAGAAAAAGAATACGATGATAAAGAAACTTACGTGCATGATTCTAAGCCTCTGGGAACCCAGTAGGGCACGCCACTAAATGCTCAGTCCGAATGTAAAAGAAATGCTCAAAAGGGCGCGAGTCGACCTCATCGTCTAATGTCGCAGTCAGGCCCCTCGACCCCGAGGGCACACCCGAATCATGGTGCCACAGACTCTCTGGGGAACGTAGAGGCTGAGCACGTGCTGCAGCGTGACCACCCTACCGATCAATTCCCCATACTTGATAAACATCACCAATAATTTATACAGAGAAGGAGTGAGCTGAATCGGTCATACCCCGCAATAATGATAGAAATCTACCACCAGCATTGGGAGCAGAATAACCCCAACCTGAAGGGGTAGGCATAAAAGACGCAGTATCCCCTGCGGTCAATATGGACCCTCTCCTCGCTTATAGCGAGAACGATGTCTGCATGGGTGGGGATGACCCCCTATTACCGTAATCGGGCCATCCCAACTTCCCCCATTAATGGGGCTTCATCCACCGGGCTCTCTCCACCATCGACGGTGAAATCGATCATCGGACCTCCGGGCCGAGGAACGACCTCGTCAACCGATGGAACTTCTCCGGTCTCTATCTGTTCTGCACCTCCCATTGCCAGAGGTGGCCCTTCAACTACCAAAGAATTGACCAGAAAATCCATCGGAAGAACATCATGAGAAGAACTGCTTGCCATTGTTGGTCTACTAAAGAGAAAGGAATAGGATTCGGTGGGCAAGACAAAGATTATCGCAATCAAGGAAAGAAAGGAGAAGGTGAATTAGCAGAATGAAAAAAGGCTCTTCAGAATCACTCTTAGATAAACAATGAAGATATGAGAAATGAATGCCTCAATCCACCTTTATAGGCAACATAAATGGCTTTCGCAAAACCCAATAGCCATCATTAACTGCATGACCAACTGTAAAACGGTTTGGTTCAGCCAAAGCATGTGTCATTATGACAAGCTCCACAAAGCAACTTCTTAGCCACCCGCCAAACGTTTCGCCGTCGGAATAATCACCACAGCCTACGAACGGTGAAAGAATGTGCCATATGCCTCCAAAATTCTGGATGTTACCAAAAGCATACCCCGCGCATAGTTATTCCCCTCGACCGCATCAACTACGGCTCGTCCCCCGTCGTCAACGGTTATGATTCCAAACAAATGCTAGGACCAAAATGTAACGAACTTCGATCTCGCTCGAATTGCGTTAAGACGTCATATATCTTTTCCAAAAAGAGGCGCTCCGACTTGACGATACGGCAACTTGGTAATTTGATAGCATGACACCGACATTCTATAAGGTTCGGGCCGTCGCCAAAAAGAACTCGATCTCGACCAAAGCAACAGCCGACCCCCTTATTCGCGTTTTTCAAATCACAATCGATGAAGTCCGCTCATCGAGCTCAGCCGAAGCACGGCCTCGATAAGCGAAGGGACTAACTGTATGGTCAGAATTTGACCCCGCGATAATTAACGAAGCTAATCTTGCCTTAAGCTAATTCATAATTAATAACCGGTATGACCACTTATATATAACATTATTCGACTCTTATTCAATGGAATCCACAAAAGGCATGGCCTATTCACCTCCCCATAGGCACGAAACCTCAGCGTGGTCACGGCCGTTTATTGCTAGCTCACAACTACAAATACTAGAAGAATAAATCCTAGAAGGGGGGCTTCTTCTTGACCACTATTCTCCAGAGAGAGAGAGAGAGAGAGAGAGAGAGAGAGAGAGAAAGAAGAGACAAAGGTTCCCATCTTGTGGGAAGATAAAACACCATTGTAAGGCTCTGAACCTCTTCATGAAGAGCCAGACCAAATCAATATTGTCACTAAAAGCTTTTAATATTTCTTCTTCGAATCTTGAATATTTATTATCATTTATTTTGGTTAGTTCACGGATTAATGATTTGCTATGATTTGCCCGTAACTCATATATATTATTTTGTATTCATAAAGTGTAATGTTAACTTTTGAGCAAACACACACATATATATATATATATAACATAATGTTAACTTTTGAGCAAACACACACATATATATATATATATAACATTTACATGTTTTTGAAGTACATTTCTGTAATGTTACAGGCTCAATTGTGTTAATGGCAAATGTTACTTTTTCGGAAAAAGCTACTGAAAATCAAAGGCAATATCAGTTTTTATCAATTAACAAACCACATATGATATAGTCTGTTTTTGTTGAATTGCGTGAAGCTCAGTTTAATTGGTTAATTAGCTGAAATACGGCAGGGTAATGTTAGAAAAGAGAGATCTTGTTTGGTGTGGTTAAACCTAAAACAATAATAAAAAGCTTAAAAAAGACCTAATTTATTTAAGAATTGCCTCGAACACCTAAAGAATAAAGGTTATAGATACTTTAAACTTTTTGTGAAGCAAAGCCTTAGCATTTTATGAAAGATTAAATAGAAAAATAGAAGATAAGAAGAAGAAAACACAAAAAAAACAATGACCCAAAGAGAAAAATTAGCGATAAGTTCAACAACTGCGAGGAGCGAAAAGGTGGAACTGGGAAACTGCAATTTCTAGACGTTGGAGCTCTTAAACTATTGCTATATTGGTTTTGGATACAGAGAATCTGCATCTGCCAAGTTTCTCAAAGAGTTATCTGCCTGGTACCGATAAGAACAAGAAGAGCAATAAGACATAAGCCAAAAAGCTATGATTGTCAAATTTTCTGAAGTGGTCGACATAATCCAAGCGAAGCTAATAAAAATTGAAAAGACAATATTACGCTTAAAGTGTGAGGTAGGCATGTCGTCCAGGTGCCTGCTAACTCCCCTTATTATAGTTGTAGTAGGAATGTTAGTAGTAGTACTAGTAATGTAGTTACTAATATAGTTAGTCGTAGTTGTAATCTAATGCAAGTTTAGCATCCACAAACTTCTCTATACAAGTTTAAGTAGTTATAATATATCTATTCTTTCCAACAAAAAGAAAAAGAAGAATTGTATACAAATTATTCTAATGATCTTAAAGAATTTATCGGGCTTAGTGTACCGACCCGCCAAATTCTACATTAATTTGGCCGCCCGACACACTACTTTGGCCACCCGACATGGCCAAATCCGAAATCTGCCATGAGAGACAGATTCAAAGAAAGCAATGATTACCTTCCCACTTTGTGAGAAGGTGCCAACTTCTCCTATCATGCTTGCCAGCCTTACAGCATGATCAACAGTATTTTCACTGTAGCAGCCTATCATGCTGGCCAGCTTTACAGCATGATAGACAACAGTATTTTTCCACTTTGTAGCAGCTGTAATTGTGTATATATATACATGTACAAGCCTTAATAGAAGGCATCTCAGATATACAACACTTTGTAGCTTTCCTTTTGATTATCAAGTAAATCAGAAAATTGGCCTTGGCCTCCCAACTCTTGTTAGCCCCTTACTGCTTTCATTTCCAGCACTTGTGTGTTTTCTGTTTGCCATAGCTTCCAGCACGTTTTTGTGCTGATTATTGTGTTAGGACTGAGGCTAAAAGCGAGTTAAGGCTGTTTAGCTGTCCGCACGGGTCTTGTCAAACTTAGCCCCGTGACAACTGGTATCAGAGCATAGGCACGAGACATGGCAAACGAAGGAAACGAATCTGTTTTAGGCAACCTTCGTGGGAGAGACGAGTCACCAACAAAAAGGCAAAAGCCAAAAAGGAGAGGCACAAGCAAAGTGCGAGATCCTGCTATAGCATCAACTAGTGAGGTGCTGCCTGCACAACAAGTTGATCTTGGCACAGACGGAGGCTTGGCTACACTTCCCATGGAAGTGAGAGTCCATTTAGTGGAGGCCGGTTTAAATGCTTTGAACCAACGCCTGGAAGTTACTGAAGATAACTTCTCATCGCTTGAGTCTACAGCTCTAGAAGAACTGGGAGACGTCAAGGATATTCTGGATCGCTTAATCGACGAGCACAAGGATGGACTGACCAACCTTGAGCTCAAGCTGACCGAGGCCGTATCAGCACTGCACGGGGAAGTTGAGACCCTTAGGCAACAACTGAAGGCGGTAAGGCATGCTGGTGGCACAGATCATATAACTGTGCGTGAAACCAAGATCGAGGGCCCAAAACCGAAGGAGTTCAAGGGCGACAGAAATGCTCAAGACGTAGAAAACTTCCTGTGGAGGATGGAAGACTACTTTGAGCACCTCAATATCGAGGATGAAGCTGCAAAGGTTCGTGCAGCAATAATGTATCTTTCCGACACCGCCATGCTCTGGTGGAGGCGGAAGAAGTCAGATATGGAGAAAGGAATTTTCTCCATCAAAAGCTGGGATCAGTTCAAATACGAGCTGAAGCGCCAGTTCTATCCACAAAATGTTGTCAATGAGGCTCGTCGAAAGTTGAGAGAGCTCAAGCAGACGACATCTATTCGTGCGTACGTGAAGGAGTTCACGAAACTCATTTTGCAAATCCCCAACATGTCAAGTGAGGATTTGTTGTTCTATTTCAGTGATGGCCTTCAAAATTGGGCCAAACAAGAATTGCAGCGACGTCAAGTTCAGGACGTCGATGAAGCTATTGCGATGGCTGAATCCTTAAATGATTTCTGGACAGAAGCACCAAAACCAAGGAACAACCACTTCGAATCTGATCGAGGCAACGGTTATCGGGACAAGGGCAAGCGAGCTGTCACCCCAGACCACAACTCAAAGGGTCAGAATGCGAACAACTGGCGCGACCGATATGCTCAACGGAAGAAGGAAGTTGGTCCACGCCGTGCTTGTTACCTTTGCAAGGACCCCAATCATCACTTTAGAGATTGTCCTAACTTGGGCAAACTCAGCGCCATGATAGCGGCCGACCAGAGGCCAACTGATGATGAAGTCCAAGACGACGGGGAGCAACAGCCAGATATAGCTCATCTGGCGAACTTAGTATTGGGTGCAGCAATCGTGAAGGAACCTGCGTTAAAGCAGGTTGTCCAAAGGAAGCCGGATCTTGCCAAACAGGGTCGTACATCGGGCAACATGGCGACAGGCAAGAGCCATCAGACAAGGAAGACAAGGTCCATGTTCGTGGATGCCACACTGAATGGGCAGAAAGTTCGCATCTTGGTAGACACCGGTGCGACACATAATTTTGTGACTAAGGAGAAGGCTAAGTCTCTTGGCCTTGCATTCAGTCCAAACAATTCCGTGTTGAAGACGGTAAACTCCAAACCCACCAACGTATTTGGAGTTATTTGTAATGTAAAGCTCAGCTTAGGAGCTTGGCTGGGAGGCGTGAATTTCTTTGCCGCGCCCATGGATGTATTCGACCTGGTACTAGGGCTAGAATATTGGAACGAAGTTCAAGCGTTCATCTGCCCTTTCCTTGACCAGATATACATTTATGATCCGAGGGGTCCATGTGTGGTGCCAACAGTTCGGGTGCCACAAGTCGGTGGTCTGCTGTCCGCAATGCAAGTCGTAGAGGAGAACGACACCATTGTGAGTACGTGATTTTTACCCTATATATGAGTTATTCCCATAAATTCAAAATAAATAACTTTTTCTTATTTTTACAATTTGTGTGTTAGTTGCTCATGTTAAATCATATAAAAAATACAAAAAAAAATGTATTTACATTTAGAAAATCAATTTCTCATTTAGTAGGTATTAATTCATTTTAGAACAATTAAAGAAAAATAAAAATAGCATCTTAATGTTTTAATTGAGAATTACTATAAAATAGATATCAGATAAATTTTAGGAATTAATTAGTTTAACAATTTATTAAAGTCATAAAATAAAGCAATTAATAAAAAAAAAAAGGGAAATAAAAAAGAGACACGGAAAGACCGTGTCTCTATCCTTCATTCATTGGATTCGATAACGAAGAGAGCACACAACAATGAGGGCAGCGGCTGGGCGAGAAGAAAAAACGGAAAAGAGGCGATAAAAACAGAGAGCTCCTGGGGCGAATTCACAGAGATGGGAGAGGGATTTTGAGAGCGATTTTCAACGGCAAAAAATTTTCGAAGGCAGGGGCTAGCTCTTAGGTCTTCTTCATTTTCCAAAGGGGATACACACACAAAAACCAGCCGCTCGATATGGTATAAAGCCGAGGTGGGCATTCGAACGCTTTAAATCGCCGACGAGGTCCAGTTTGAGTCTGTGGTCGTTCATTGGCTTCCGTCCGAGCTGCTGTTTGGTTCGAGTTCCATTACAGCCGCTATTTTATTTTGCTCATGTAACTGTTGAACATTTGAGAGATTGAAATATTCATTCCAGATTCATTGAAGTTTTGTGTTTAAAATTGTTGTTCGCTTGTTGATTCTGTCGCTCGCCTCTACTGAAGCCGATTCCGACTCATCTCTTGCCATTATTTGGGTTTAATCGGGCTGGAATCGTTCAATTGTTGTGACTGTTTTGCTCGTTTCGCTGCTGTCCGAGTTGCTGTTGAGCGTCCTGTTGAACATTTCGGGCTTTAGCTTTCCAATCCAACTTCATTTGGATAATTTTGAGCTGTAATTGTTGCTCTGCCTAGGTATGTACACATTTGCCCGAAATTCTCCTCTGAATATGAATGAATAGTTGGATTGTTGAGTCTATGAATATGTTCAATTCTTTGTATTCTTCATGTTCGACCTTCGGATTTGTCCGGTTTCATTTTCACCTTTAAGTATTCGTTAGTGATTCTTTGTTTTGATTTGAAAGTGTGAATCTGATTTGCTTACCAACTAATATCGTTAATTGCTATTGACATGTGAGTTACCAAAAGTGCATATTAACAGTGAAATATTTAAGCTCTTTCATTTGATTTCATGAATAATGAACAGTATTTTCATATCCATGTCGATTGTTGTTTGCTGAATTATGTTTCAAATTATTGTTAGATTCCCACTCTGTTTGGATAATAATCTATACTTGAGATGTTATTAGATTTTGATGTTTCGAGTTCCATGTTTGCTGGAAATTGTTCAAATTATCGCTGATCCTAAGTTGCCACTGTAATTGTGCAAAGATGAACTTTTAGAATCACAAGATAGTCTCCCAAATGTATATCCTAGTGCAGAAACAGCAAACTTCCATTTGGGATATTACCTTGTTAAGTGTCATGTTCATTTAGAAATGGAATTGCTATCTTATGAGGTTGTACAGAATTCTGTTTTATAAGCTCATTTTTCCAATTGATTAAATGTAGAATTTATTTTTCTTATCATAGTATTCCATATTCTATATGGCAACAGTTGGGGTTGGAAGTTTGGATATCTCAGAAACGAAAAGAAAGTACCATTGTTCTCTCAAAATTCTACACCAGCTCTTTGCTTGGTGTATATTCTGTTAGAGAGCGATAGCAGAAAGTTTGGACTGGATGTGTTCTTGAAGACCCGCGGGGCCCTCAAAATAATTATTATGAAAACTTAGACTCAGGAATACTGTTTAGTTAATTTCACGGTCTTTTCCAAAGTTAATAACATGATAGACCTTTAGGCACGACTTTAATAAAATTACTTTCCTATGAACGAGTGTGCACCTGGTGCAACTCAAATCCTACTCTCGGCGAAACTGAAACGCATTAAAGTCACAGGCGCACTGGTTGCGGTGTGACTCGAAATGTGTTTTCGTGACGTCGCAATTATTTCTTAAAATTAAAAGCGGAACATAAAAGCACATAGTTAAAATATATAAAGAAATCAGATAAAAACAAAAATTGCAGTTGAGCGACCGTGCTAAAACCACTGAATCCGGGAGTGCCTAACACCTTCTCCCGGGTTAACAGAATTCCTTATCCAGGTTTCTAGTTTCGCAGACTGTAATACAGAGTCATAAATTTCCTCGGTTCGGGATTAAACCGGTGACTTGGGACACCATTATTTTCCCAAGTGGCGACTCTGAATAATTAAATAAATTGATCCCGTTCCGACTGTCCTTTAATTGGAAAAACTCCTTCACTGGTTATTATTATATCCCTTCTCGGGGTGTAGTATTAAACAGTGGCACATTTACGTTTTTACGTTATGTGCGGTAAAAAAAGGAGGTGTGACAGCTCTGGCGACTCTGCTGGGGATAAGTAACCCAGAACTTCGGTTCGGGGTTTAAGAATTCGAGCTCAGTTAAAATTGCTGTTTTTGCTTATATCTGATTTCCTTATATGTTTTGATTAATGTGCTACATGTTTACCGCTTTGATATTACGTGAATTGTATATATAAAAATTGTGCCGAAAACCCTTCTCTTCTTATCTCCGGGGATGTGCTTACTGGTTGAGACTCCCCTTTTCTGTTAGTGTCAATACCAAAAATAAGAAAAGAGGCCGGATAAGTTACAAAGCCGATTGACTCCGCGGGTCACCGGTACGTAGCCCCCTCCTCGATCCGAGTTGTCCGCTCGGGTACACGGTCTAGTACCATTGAAAACATCGGGATATTGAGCCTAGATTTAGGACGTTTATTTGCATCATATCTGACTTAGGGGACTCAACACAGGGGTTGGGTCCGTCTAGGACAGGTGACCCGGTATTTGAAAAAGACCGAGCATGTTATATGTTGCATTTATTTGTCCTAATATGCTGATTGGCTAAATTCCTGAAAACAAAAAGAGAGGAAATTTTAGAATAGAAAAATATCGAAATGCCGACGAAGCGCTGTCGAACGTTTGAAAAGAAAATTTGAAAAAATAGGTGGAACATTTTTTGAAATAATTGGTCAATTAATCTGACCGAACTACGCAGGTTTGATTCTCTCCATTAGGTGGGATACGTAGGCAACCCTCATCGGGTCCAACCACCCCTTTAAAAAATCAAAAAAAAATGTGTGTATTTTTGTCAATAAAATCAAAGTGATGCCGTTTTTGTAAAATAAGCCGAATGATCCGAAAGGACGCCGGAAGGCTGTTTTTGCAAAAAAATAGCCACTTTGAATCTTTTTAAATAATTTGCGGGCACAGCCTTGAAATATTCCTTGTGGAAATGTTGCAAGGCCAAAGCCTCAAAATCAAGTCCGGTTCACACCCGTTTTGCAAAAATAACCAAAAAATGTCAAATTTTTGATTTTTGTTATAAATAAGTCGGGTGATGCTATTCTTGCTTAAAATAAGCCGAATGTCCCTCAAAAGGACGCCGGAAGGCTGTTTTTGCAAGAATAGCCACTTTGAGTCGTTTTTAAATAATTTTGGACACAACCTTGAAATATTCTCTCGCGGAAATGTCGAAAGGCTGTATCCGCAAAAATCAAGTTTGAGTCATTGCTCAACTTTTCAAAAATATTCACTTTATCAAATAAGCCATTACATGGCCCGTGTTTGCATAAATAGCCACATTTGGCATTTTAACTTCTTCAGTCTTGTGTTGGCCTATGTCGGTGCTGAACGATGCCCCATAGGTCCCAGGATGAGGAATTTTTGAATTTGTATTTTTCTTAAATAAAATTTTGCAAAAAGAGCCACTTTGTCTGAATAAGCCATTACATGGCCAATTATGAAAAATAGTCTTGTGTTGGTTTTTGGTGATGCCGAATGATGCCCCATGAGCCACATGATAAAAAAATTCAGTTTTATCTTTCTTAAATAAATTTTGCAAAAATAGTCATTTTGTCAAATAAGCCATTATGTGGCCAATTTTGTAAAAATAGTCATAATTGACATGAAAAATATTCTTATTTTTGTAGAAATCTCCTACACAAGTTTGTAGTTGGAGTCGGCTTCTATAATTTTCCTTGAAAAAAAAAATCAAAAAAAATCATATCTTTATTTCTTGCATTAATTTGCAAGAACTACGCTCGGTCTGATTCATGCGGGGTCATGATACGTAGGCAATCCACATAGGATTCGACCATTTCCATAACCAAAAAAAAAAAAAAAAAAAAAGAATAGAAAATGAAAAAACCACAAAAAGGGAAAAAGAAAAGAAAATAGCAGAAAAAAAAAAAGGAAATCAATAAGTGGAATACCTTAACGCTAACCAGGTGGTTTCGTTCTGTCAATTTTCAGAAAGTCGAGGTGGTTGGTTGTGGTAACTTGGAAAGCAAGATCCAAGGAAAATGATAACCGACATCGAAGCTTGTTACGAGTGCTCAAGAGACTCAGGGTCAGAAAATTCAACAAGGGTCTACTATGGTTGAGGAAAACGGAGCATCGAAACAACAAATGACCAAAATGTGGGCCGATGGCCAAGGACAGCCTTCTCATGAGTCACAATCTGCTATACAGCAAGAACAGTACCACTCTCCCGAGTACCACTCGTACTCGTTTGACCTTCCTGCAAACGTTGAGAAGCTTACCCGAAAGAATGTACAAGAAGAAATGGCCCAAAGATTGAAGAGATTAGAACAACGGCTGAAAAACATGCAAGAAATGGCAGGTCAAAAGAGTGTTGCCTTCAGAGATCTTTGTATGTTCCCCGATGTCCACTTGCCGCCTGGTTTCAAGGTTCCCAAATTGGAAAAGTATGATGGACGCGGAAACCCCATAGCCCACCTGAAAAGGTATTGCAACCAATTGAGAGGCGTGGGAAGAAAAGAAGAATTGCTTATGGCTTATTTTGGGGAAAGCCTCTCGGGAGTAGCATCTGAATGGTTTTGGGATCAGGACGCATCTGGTTGGCACGTCTGGGATGATTTGGCACGAGCCTTTATCAAACATTTTCAATACAATATTGACGTCACCCCAAACCGCATTTTCCCTTTCTAAACTGAAAAAGAAACCAACTGAAAGTTTCAGGGAATATGCCATCAAATGGAGAGAGCAGGCAGCGAGAGCTAAGCCACCCATGAATGATCACGAGTTGGCCATTGTTTTCCTTCAGGCTCAAGAGCCGGATTACTTTCAAAACATGATATCTGCAGTTGGTCACTCCTTTGAAGAAATAATCAAAATGGGAGAAATGGTGGAAGATGGTCTTAAGACGGGCAAAATTATAAGTCAAGCAGCTCTCAAAAATGCGGCTCGGGATGTCCAAAGTGAATTCAGTGATGTGAATAGGAGGGATGACGAAGTCATGATGACATCAGGGTCGAGAAGAGGTCCTATGAGAACATCTCAAAGGTATACACAACCTCATCAAGTTTTCCATGACCCTCTTAAGCATTACTACCCGCCTCGGAACCCTCCACACTCTGTTGATCCAGTCCAGTATGTTGCTCAATCCTCAAAACACCCAAGAAAGCGAGCCCGAACATCACAAAATCTTTACCAGCCTCCGCAAAATTTTCAAATACCTTATAACCCACATCCAAGCCAGGGGTATGGAAAGGAACGGAAGTCGAAAGATAATTTTACACCAATAGGAGAGTCCTATGCAAGCTTGTTTGAGAAGTTAAAACGACATGGCGTGATTTCACCCATCCCTCCAAATCGGGTGGACCGACGTGCGAGAAGTTTTGACTCATCCAAAAGGTGTGAATACCACTCCAATGCCCCGGGGCACGATGTTGAAAGTTGTCGGGATTTGAAAATAGAGATAGAAAGAATGATTCAGGAAGGAATAATTGCGGTCCAAGGCAGTGGCATGCAAAACATTGCACAGAATCCTTTACCTGCACATAACGAAGCACATTTTGTGGGAATGATGCCCGGTGACGTGGGTGATGAAAATCTTCTTGGGAGGCCAACTGAAGTTGAAGATATTGAAACAGAAAGTGATCTTGGCAACATTAATGCAGAATTCAGTGGCTAGGATGCCATGCTTGTCAATTGGGAATGCGCTCCGTCTCTTGGAGTTTTGGTGGTATATTTTGGTGTCGCTTCTGTTTGCCCGGGTTATTTCAGGGTTGTAATCCGGACGTTGTCTTGAGAGTCAAAACCCTTCTGTCTTTCCACTTTGCTTTGTTTTAGTAATAAATTTGTTTAGTGTTGTCTAGGTTTGTAATTCTAGTCTAGTCTGTTCGTTTTGTTGTTCGTCTTGTTGTTTCAACCCATCCGTTTAATACAACTCTCTGTTTCCCATCATTCCTAGTCATTCCATTTCTGATCACTTTGTATTTCTTCTCATACTCACTTTAGCAACATGACATGCACATAATTCTCGGCTTAATTTTAAAAGTCAATTTAACAATGAAGCAATGTTGAAGATGTAATGATACTCGCAAAAAATGAAACATATTGGAATACTGTGAAGCCGGAATCAAGTGAACACTGGGGAAAACAGAACATAAAGAAATGCCTTGGAAATGCATCATCGGTTTAAAGCCAAAGGCAAAAGTACCCCAAAGCTAAAGGAACCATTCGTGGTATCGGGATTGTTGCCCAATGGCACTGAGAGTCGTCAAGACAAATATGTGAATCAATCAAAGGTGTTTAACTGTGTAGTTTGTACTTGATAGGTTTTGAAGATTGGAATGACGAAGGCATTTTATTCGGCTATCCAAACATTTCGTCCATTGCTACCCCTTTGAGCCATATTATATTTTTCTTTCATATCCCTCTTTCGGAATCAACAACAAAAAAAAATGGAGGATTGAGCGAGAAACAAAAGAAAAGAAAAAAAAAAGAAAAAAAAAGAAAAAGAGAAGAAAAAGAAAAAGAAAATGAATGAAAAAAAAAACGGGAAAAGTCAAAAGAAATTTATAAATTGATGATGTAGTTTGAACTACGTCTGACTTGATCCCGAAAGGGTACGTAGGCAGCCTCGCTGAGGTTCAGTCACAATAAAGGAAAAATCCAAAAAAATTCCCCAAGAAGGAAACTGGGGCAGAAGTTATGGTTGTCGAATAAATAAGATTCCGAAAGTTGTAATTTTAACCCACGATGAAATATTTTTGAGCCTTTATATCCTTTTTTCTATATCCCATCCAAAAGTCTGCATTACGGTCCAAAGGAAGACCTTTCGACCAATGGTCAAGAAATGCCGAGTCAAACGAGCAAAGGTGAATCACATTAAGGGCAACACTCCAGTCCGAACAAAGGAGAATGAAGAATTCAAGATGATGAGAACCACCACGAGACTCCAAGATGAGAGAAATCAAAATGAGAGAGTCTTATCGGTGAAAACCCGCACGGGCACCGTAAGGCGACGGTGAGTCGAGAGAAAGAAAGAGCAAATGAGAGAGGCTTGATGGTGAAAACCCTATGGGCACTACAAGTCGATTAAGGATCAGATCAAAGAAATGAAGTGTTGAAGACCGGTTTCACAGCAGAGCTTTCAACAAGAGTTGAACATCAAATTTGCTATACGGAGAAGGCCAAAAGTGCATGTCAAGGTCGCTAGAGTCGGTATTCAAAATCCGATAGGTCATTCTTCTGTAGGTTTCTTGTTAGGAATTATGTTTTCCTTTCTTTCTATCCTTTGTACCTTGTTTTACCCTCCATCTTATTGAGTCTGTCAGGTCATAACAAGTATATGAATGATTTCAAAATTTGCCACCAAGCTTTCCAATTGCACAGAGGATGGGATTTGGCCAACACGACAATTGTCGTAAGTGAGGAAAGGCCAAGGCCAGTGCTTTAAGCCAAAAGAGCAACATGTGCAATGGAGCAGGCAACAATAAAAACGTTTGGGGTTCATGCAAGACGCAAAGGTCGGCAAAGTGCCAACTCGGGGAAAATATAACAAATGGAAATATGGGAGTGTATTCCGACAAAAGAAAGAGCCAGTCAAGAAACACCCAAGGTTGCCCAGTGAAATCATTGAAGAAATCATAGACTTCAAGATCGGAATTGTGGGATCCGTCAAGAAAGGAACAACGTACATGCCGTAAGGAAGGCGGGTTTTGAACAAAGAAAGAATGAAAAGAATAGTCGGTGAACAGGCCAAGCAGTCAAGTGGAAAGTTCAAGGCCACAACCAACCACCGCATTTTTAAACCGACAGAGTTTTCTTTGCTTTGAAACAGGAGCAAAAGATATTGTCAAACTGGGGCAGAAAAATTTTCTGTCATCGGATAGTCATCCGAAGAGCATGAAGGTGAATACAATTATTTTTGAAGATGAATAAGGCAAGTTGAAAGGTGAATGAAGCAAGTATCGGAGAATGATACAATCTTAGTCTGTTGAAACTTTCTCCTAAGACAAAAGTCTTAGTCCGATGAATTTTTCACCTAAGATGAATTGGATAAAATCTTGGTCTGATGAATTTTTCACCTAAGATAAAGAGATAATGCAATGTGAAAACAAAAGGAAGGCAGAAGCCAATGAAAGCAGAAGTTGGAAAAGAAAGAAAGGGCAAAAGCCGAAAAAGAAAGAAAAGTTTGTTGAATGTGAAAGACTTAAGAAAGTCTGAATTGCAAATGGACCCAGTCTGATGAGTTATCTCCTGGAGTCATAAACTCAGTCCGATGGATAATCCTCCTGAGACCATGCAAATGAATAGACCCAGTCCGAAGAGTTATCTCCTGGAGTCATAAACTCAGTCCGATGGATAATCCTCCCGAGATTACATTGAAATGGACATAGTCCAGTGAGATACAATCTTAGTCTGTTGAATCTTTCTCCCAAGATAAAAGTCTTGGTCTGATGAATTTTTCACCTAAGATAAAGAGATAATGAAATGTGAAAATAAAAGGAAGGCCGAAGTCAATGAAAGTAGAAGTTGGAAAAGGAAATGAAGGCATAATGTGAAAACAAAAGGAAGGCAGA
The DNA here is from genome assembly GCA_032618575.1 of Nicotiana noctiflora. Lineage (NCBI taxonomy): Eukaryota > Viridiplantae > Streptophyta > Magnoliopsida > Solanales > Solanaceae > Nicotiana > Nicotiana noctiflora. The sequence continues at coordinate 249,500 of JASVEL010004270.1, read as the reverse complement.
AGCCAATGAAAGCAGAAGTTGGAAAAGAAAGAAAGGGCAAAAGCCGAAAAAGAAAGAAAAAGTTTGTTGAATGTGAAAGACTTAAGAAAGTCTGAATTGCAAATAGACCCAGTCCGAAGAGTTATCTCCTGGAGTCATAAACTCAGTCCGATGGATAATCCTCCTGAGATTACATTGAAATGGACATAGTCCAGTAAGATACAATCTTAGTCTGTTGAATCTTTCTCCCAAGATAAAAGTCTTGGTCTGATGAATTTTTCACCTAAGATAAAGAGATAATGAAATGTGAAAATAAAAGGAAGGCCGAAGTCAATGAAAGTAGAAGTTGGAAAAGGAAATGAATGCATAATTTGAAACGAAAAGGAAAGGCATAATTTGAAAGGTAAAATCAGAAGTTGGAAAAGAAAGAAAGGTAAGAAGTTGAAAAGAAAGAAAAGTTTGTTGAATTTGAAAGGCTTAAGAAAGTCCGAATTGCAAATGGACCCAGTCTGATGAATTATCTCCTGGAGTCATAAACTCAGTCCGATGGATAATCCTCCCGAGATTACATTGAAATGGACATAGTCCAGTGAGAATCAAAATCTTAGTCTGTTGAAACTTTCTCCTAAGATTAAATGTCTTAGTCTGATGAATGTTTCACCTAAGATAAAGAGATAAGCAGCCGAAAGTTATACGGCAGGAGAAAAGCAAAAAAAGAGGAAGGCAATAAGAAGCAGGGACGGCAGATGCCAGTTGCCAGCAGTTTATATCTAATAAATTTTGTTTCATGAAGGAACAAATTGTCACTCATCACTTTAAAGTGAATGTGACCGATGTGGAAAATAGAAAACACAAAAAGAGAAAGTTCGCCAAATAAGTGGAGAAATCCACAGGCAAGAGATAATTGGTAAAAGAAAATACCAAAAAGAGGAAGATAGCATCCTTTAAAATCCACTCCCCAGTCCTCAGGCTGCGGGAATACATTTTTTGCATTGCACGTTTAATTTCTGTTAGGCGCCCACCTTCTAATACGGGAATATTTTCTGCATTCGCATTGCACGTTTAATTTCTGTTAGGCGCCCACCTTCTAATACGGGAATATTTTCTGCATTCGCATTGCACGTTTAAATTCTGTTAGGTGCCCACCTTCTAATACGGGAATACTTTTCAGCATCGCATTGCACGTTTAATTTCTGTTAGGCGCCCACCTTCAAATACGGGAATACATTTAGCATCGCATTGCACGTTTAATTTCCGTTAGGCGCCCACCTTCAAATACGGGAATACATTTAGCATCGCATTGCACGTTTAATTTCGTTAGGCGCCCACCTTCAAATACGGGAATACTTTTCGCATCGCATTGCACGTTTAATTTCTGTTAGGCGCCCACCTTCAAATACGGGAATACATTTCGCATCGCATTGCACGTTTAATTTCGTTAGGCGCCCACCTTCTAACACGGGAATATTTTTCTGCATTTCATTTCATGCATATCTGCATTTTAAAAGAAAAAAAAAAGAAAAAGAAAGAAAAAGAAAAAAATAATAATAAATGAAAAAAAAATGAAAAAATTTGTACATTCAATAACATGATGTGCCCAGTCACCATACTGGGGCAGAAAAATCTTTCTTTGGTTGTTTATTTTGTCACAAGCAGAGGTCCACCTGGAGAATGGACGAATACTTCATATTGAAGAATGTTTGAACAAGTCAAGGCAAGAACAAGAATGCCGGTGAAAAGAAGTTGAACAAGTCGAGACAATAACAAGAATGCCAGTGAAAGAGAAATACAAGTCAAGGCTCAGCAACTAGGAGCCCACCTGAAATCATGAGCACTATATGTCCGGACTTGATCCAAAAGCTGAAGAAAATTGAACCAACACCTGCGGCTAACAAGCATCAAGATTCAGATCAGGGTCCGCATGAAGCACCCAACCAACTCAAGATCAAGCTTCAGAAGACTCATAGATAGGAATTTTGTAACTCGTAGCCGATAGGTTTAGTTAGTCTTTTTCAATTTTGATGTAATAGCGGGACAACGGACCGGAGCCTCGGACGGAACCTCGACTCTCAACCTCGATACTCCATCACTCCCGAACTACACTGACCTGATTCCTGTTTAGCCCAGGATATGTAGGCAACCTCTAAAGCAGGGTGCGGTCAAAGCTTTTCAAAATGCTTCACAACGGAATACTCGAACGGGTAAAAATCGTTCATAGTTGCTCACTTATCTTTGCACGGAAACTCTTCGTGTTCCCGAGCAAAGAGGGGCATCTGTGAGCACGTGATTTTTACCCTATATATGAGTTATTCCCATAAATTCAAAATAAATAACTTTTTCTTATTTTTACAATTTGTGTGTTAGTTGCTCATGTTAAATCATATAAAAAATACAAAAAAAATGTATTTACATTTAGAAAATCAATTTCTCATTTAGTAGGTATTAATTCATTTTAGAACAATTAAAGAAAAATATAAAAAAATAGCATTTTATTATTTTAATTGGAAATTACTACAAAATAGTTATTAAATGGATTTTAGGAATTAATTAGTTTAACAATTTATTAAAGTCATAAAATAAAGCAATTAATAAAAAAAAAATAATAAGGGAAATAAAAAAGAGACACGGAAAGACCGTGTCTCTATCCTTCATTCATTGGATTCGATAACGAAGAGAGCACACAACAATGAGAGCAGCGGCTGGGCGAGAAGAAAAAACGGAAAAGAGGCGATAAAAACAGAGAGCTCCTGGGGCGAATTCACAGAGATGGGAGAGGGATTTTGAGAGCGATTTTCAACGGCAAAAAATTTTCGAAGGCAGGGGCTAGCTCTTAGGTCTTCTTCATTTTCCAAAGGGGATACACACACAAAAACCAGCCGCTCGATATGGTATAAAGCCGAGGTGGGCATTCGAACGCTTTAAATCGCCGACGAGGTCCAGTTTGAGTCTGTGGTCGTTCATTGGCTTCCGTCCGAGCTGCTGTTTGGTTCGAGTTCCATTACAGCCGCTATTTTATTTTGCTCATGTAACTGTTGAACATTTGAGAGATTGAAATATTCATTCCAGATTCATTGAAGTTTTGTGTTTAAAATTGTTGTTCGCTTGTTGATTCTGTCGCTCGCCTCTACTGAAGCCGATTCCGACTCATCTCTTGCCATTATTTGGGTTTAATCGGGCTGGAATCGTTCAATTGTTGTGACTGTTTTGCTCGTTTCGCTGCTGTCCGAGTTGCTGTTGAGCGTCCTGTTGAACATTTCGGGCTTTAGCTTTCCAATCCAACTTCATTTGGATAATTTTGAGCTGTAATTGTTGCTCTGCCTAGGTATGTACACATTTGCCCGAAATTCTCCTCTGAATATGAATGAATAGTTGGATTGTTGAGTCTATGAATATGTTCAATTCTTTGTATTCTTCATGTTCGACCTTCGGATTTGTCCGGTTTCATTTTCACCTTTAAGTATTCGTTAGTGATTCTTTGTTTTGATTTGAAAGTGTGAATCTGATTTGCTTACCAACTAATATCGTTAATTGCTATTGACATGTGAGTTACCAAAAGTGCATATTAACAGTGAAATATTCAAGCTCTTTCATTTGATTTCATGAATAATGAATAGTATTTTCATATCCATGTCGATTGTTGTTTGCTGAATTATGTTTCAAATTATTGTTAGATTCCCACTCTGTTTGGATAATAATCTATACTTGAGATGTTATTAGATTTTGATGTTTCGAGTTCCATGTTTGCTGGAAATTGTTCAAATTGTCGCTGATCCTAAGTTGCCACTGTAATTGTGCAAAGATGAACTTTTAGAATCACAAGATAGTCTCCCAAATGTATATCCTAGTGCAGAAACAGCAAACTTCCATTTGGGATATTACCTTGTTAAGTGTCATGTTCATTTAGAAATGGAATTGCTATCTTATGAGGTTGTACAGAATTCTGTTTTATAAGCTCATTTTTCCAATTGATTAAATGTAGAATTTATTTTTCTTATCATAGTATTCCATATTCTATATGGCAACAGTTGGGGTTGGAAGTTTGGATATCTCAGAAACGAAAAGAAAGTACCATTGTTCTCTCAAAATTCTACACCAGCTCTTTGCTTGGTGTATATTCTGTTAGAGAGCGATAGCAGAAAGTTTGGACTGGATGTGTTCTTGAAGACCCGCGGGGCCCTCAAAATAATTATTATGAAAACTTAGACTCAGGAATACTGTTTAGTTAATTTCACGGTCTTTTCCAAAGTTAATAACATGATAGACCTTTAGGCACGACTTTAATAAAATTACTTTCCTATGAACGAGTGTGCACCTGGTGCAACTCAAATCCTACTCTCGGCGAAACTGAAACGCATTAAAGTCACAGGCGCACTGGTTGCGGTGTGACTCGAAATGTGTTTTCGTGACGTCGCAATTATTTCTTAAAATTAAAAGCGGAACATAAAAGCACATAGTTAAAATATATAAAGAAATCAGATAGAAACAAAAATTGCAGTTGAGCGACCGTGCTAGAACCACGGAATCCGGGAGTGCCTAACACCTTCTCCCGGGTTAACAGAATTCCTTATCCAGGTTTCTAGTTTCGCAGACCGTATACAGAGTCATAAATTTCCTCGGTTCGGGATTAAACCGGTGACTTGGGACACCATTATTTTCCCAAGTGGCGACTCGAAAAAATTAAATAAATTGATCCCGTTCCGACTATCCTTTAAGTGGAAAAACTCCTTCCATGATTATTGTTACATCTCTTCTCGGGTGTAGTATTAAACAGTGGCACATTTACGTTTTTACGTTATGTGCGGTAAAAAAAAAGAGGTGTGACAACCATGATATCAGCAAACGGTACAGAGACCAGAGGGAGCAAGGTAGCCAATTGCTTGGCTAAAGGCAAGCCACGAGTCCCTAAAGATAAGGACTCTAAATCGGAAGCAAAACCGTCAGCTATGAGGCACATAGTACCTCAGTTATCCCGAACTTCAAAGGCTACATCAGCGGAGCGAGGGACGTTCAACAGACAAGTTTCTAAGTCTGTGAAACTTTGTGGCGACGAGGGCGTCGCCATTTCAAGTGGGGGAGTGTGTACCGACCCGCCAAATTCTACATTAATTTGGCCGCCCGACACACTACTTTGGCCACCCGACATGGCCAAATCCGAAATCTGCCATGAGAGACAGATTCAAAGAAAGCAATGATTACCTTCCCACTTTGTGAGAAGGTGCCAGCTTCTCCTATCATGCTTGCCAGCCTTACAGCATGATCAACAGTATTTTCACTGTAGCAGCCTATCATGCTTGCCAGCTTTACAGCATGATAGACAACAGTATTTTCCCACTTTGTAGCAGCTGTAATTGTGTATATATATACATGTACAAGCCTTAATAGAAGGCATCTCAGATATACAACACTTTGTAGCTTTCCTTTTGATTATCAAGTAAATCAGAAAATTGGCCTTGGCCTCCCAACTCTTGTTAGCCCCTTACTGCTTTCATTTCCAGCACTTGTGTGTTTTCTGTTTGCCATAGCTTCCAGCACGTTTTTGTACTGATTATTGTGTTAGGACTGAGGCTAAAAGCGAGTTAAGGCTGTTTAGCTGTCCGCACGGGTCTTGTCAAACTTAGCCCCGTGACATTAGGCCCCATGCATATGGGAAATTTGGATGATGCCCCCTCTTGCCTTACTCTCAACCTTTAAAATAGTGGTATTAATCTAAATTCATTGTTATTATAAAATTGATATGTGTGGTACTCCAGGTATACTAAATTAAAACTATAAGCTAGCTTGCGTTTTATTTATTTATGATGTACTAATAAGAAGAATAAAGTGAAAATTTGACAAAAAATGGATCGGTGATAAATACTGGTGGTTGGACCTGGACGAGTCAAATGCCATAGACATACGCGTGGGTTTTGGTTTTGGCATGCAACGAAGCAACCGCCGACGTGATAATTAGAAAACTTTTTCGTTGTAGTCGGCGCGCCTAAACGTCAGGAAACATAACATTTGTCTTTGTCCTGCGTTTGAATTAAAAATAAAAGCTGAATAAAACTCTACTTTATATTTGACCATCTTTGTAAAAGGATTTCAAAACTTTTCTCTAATAGCATTTTATCAAAGAAAATCCATCTAATTAATTCTTTTTCCAAGTATTTGAACATTTTGGTTAGTGAGTGGTAATTTGGGTTGATAACTATTTGCATAATGTTGGTAAATAAATTACGTACACTGCTATTTCCAAAGAATCAGCTAATATAAAACTCTATCGTGGTTGTATGCAGTGGCGAAGCCAGGAAACTGATTAAGGGTGTTCAAATTTTGAACACTCTTTGCCAGTGGGCTATGCAAGGGTATTCAAAGTCTGTTTTAAATCAATAACAAGTAATATTTTACCTTATATATAGTATAATTTTTCGGCGAAGGGTGGTCATTTGACCACCCTTCAACCAAAGTAGCTTCGCCCCTTGTTGTATGCAAGCAAATACACGACTCTGCTAGTAAAATCTTTTTACTACTCTTTCCGTTTTAATTTGTTTGAATATTTTTAAAATATGATGAGCCAATTAACTAATTTTCAGTATAAATTTGAATGCATATTCAGAAAGTACATAAAAAATATTATAAGTCACAATAATTAACAAATCAAACTATTTAAAATTTATTTGCAAAAAATACGATCGAAGAAAACTTTATTTGACTCCACAAATAGTAAGAAAATTGTTAAAGGATATGGGCGCATCAATTCGCTTTACTTTCATAATTCTCTTTCGGTTAATTTAGATTAAACAATGTTTATAGGCTAGTGTAAAAGTGAAAACAATTAAATATAGTTGACCAACAAAATAAAAATCAAATTAAAGAAAGTTGACTACCTTCAACGGAACTTTAGTAATTAATTACCGGTGGCTTCTCTCATTTGGTACAACAAACAACGAAACAAATTATTGACTATTAGTAAGCCAGCCACGTATTTATTTTTAGTCAAACAAAGTTATTGAAATTCGGATCCCATTACTTATTGGATAAACTCACAGTCGAAGCACTATTTTTACTACGGATTATGACAAAAAAAAATTTGTCACTTTATTCGAACCAAAATTAAATTGAATCTTAGCGTACAAAATGATGTTTAATGTACAGTACTTTTTAGTTGTTATTCTTTTAGGAATTTTTTAAAAAATAAGACGCCTAATGCAATAATAAAATAATAATAGAATTAAGAAAGAAACATTTAATCAATGGGTTAGTACTTTTTCGAGAGAAAAAAAGGTTAAGTAATACTTATAATTAATGATCGACGATCTAATAAATGTAATACAAAGTACAAACAGACATAGCGATGTCAATATATATATATATATATATAATTAAATCTAGAATATGTATTTATATGTGTGTGCATCCCCGAATTAGCAGAGTCGAATCCAGGATATAAGACTTATGGGTTCCTGCTATAATTTTAAATTAATATGAAATAATAACTGGGTTTCTAGTTAGATATTTATTAATATTTAGTGTATTTTTTAATATAAATACAAGGTTTATGCAAGAGTTACTGGGTTCCCGAGAACCCGTATCACCTTCTCTACATCCGCCCTGCAAATTAGTCGAGGCTCTTAGAAACTCGGATATCCGGTACAAATAAAAAAAACAATCTATAAGATTATGAGGAGAAAAAGGTAAGAGCAAGAAAGGGGTCACACTGAGAAGGCAAGATTTGCATGTTCAGTTGTTCCTCTTTACCCACTCACGATCACGCTATAGTTAAATTTTATTTATTAAATCACATTATTATACAATTTTTACAGCTATATAGAAAATAAATGAATGGAAACTTAAAATTACAAATTCATAAAAGAGTTGAAATGTTTTATAGAGTAATTATTTACATCATTTTTTTGACCGTGCATCTCTGTACAATTTGACCAGTTCTAATACGTAACTCACCATCTTTTCTTTTAGCAGGTGCCAAACAGAGTAGAGATTATATTATTTGAGTTACCATCTCATGATATATGGTGTCAAAATCTTAATTTGTAATTATGTTATAAGTAACTTAATTAGTAAATAAAAAGAAAAAGTTAACTTATCTAAAACTTATTGCTTAGTTAAGTAATTAATTTTTGTGTGTAATAAATTGAGAAAGCAAATCACATCACAACTGTTTATTTGGTGGAAGTGAAGAATGCTTGTCACCTACTTCTCCTCTTAATCACCCCTTTTTATAAGTTCCCACTCCCACTCTACTTCCTCAACTCTCTCATCAAACTATTTTAGAGAGAGAAAATCTAACAATTTTAGTGAGAGAATCAAACAGCCATATCTAGCTACGTGTATGTTAACAGTGCTTCTGTAGAATCTGGTGTGATCTGTTTTGGTTTTGTTGAATAATAACATCAATGAGTATGGAGAAGCATAAATGCAAGCTTTGTTCAAGGAAATTCTCAAGCGGTAAAGCTATGGGTGGTCACATGAGGTCTCATTTAAGGACTCTTCCACTTCCACCAAAAACTCCGCCGCAGAAACAAGATTCCGCCGGCGGCCGTAGCGAGTCAACTCTGTCACTCCATTCCTTAAAACCAGAGGAAGAAGAAGAAATTAGGGAAGAGAAGTATTTGGGTTATGGGCTAAGAGAGAATCCGAAGAAGAGTTGTAAGATTGTAGATCCTGAGTTTTTGGATGGTGCTGGGTCAGTTGTAGTACATGACAACGAAAGCGAAACTGAGTCAACTAAGAAACCAACTCGGACGAGATCCAAGAGAACTCGAAGAATCTTCATATCAGAACAAGAAGTAGTGAAAGTCATGAAGGAGAAATCAGCTGAATTTGAACCTGAACCTGAACCAGTGAGTTCGTTTTCCGATACTTCCCCTGAAGAAGACATTGCTATTTGTCTAATGATGCTATCTAAAGATGTATGGAGAAGTTCATATGAATCTGACGAGTCAAAATTTGAAAATCAAAAACAAGGCAAGTACCAATGTGAGATTTGTAACAAAGTGTTAAAATCTTCTCAAGCTTTAGGCAGTCATAAAACAATTCACAAGAAGAACGAGTCTTACATTGAAGACAAAAACGAGGGGATCAAGTCAAAAGAAATTTCGAGACAATTGAGAATGAAGAATATGGATCAGAAAGTGCATGAATGTCCATTTTGTGGAAAAATATATGGGTCGGGTCAAGCACTTGGTGGGCACAAAAGATCACATATTTTAAGTTCATCAACCACTGCTTCTTCTTCATCAAAAGTTGGCGATAGTTTAATGGATTCAAGTTCTGCTAAATTTCCAAATGGGTTTATAGATCTTAACATGCCGGCTCCAATAGAAGACGAAGATTTTAGCCAACCAGAGGTCTCTGGAGTTTCTTAATACTGATTTTGATCAAAAGGAAGCAGAGCCATTGGAGATGAATATGGGAGGTCAAAATTGTAACTCTCATTTTCTTTCTTGTTTTTTTCTTTTTCTTTTTTTCCATAATTCTTTAGTAATTTTTGTCAAATGGATTCTGCTTGTTATAGAAAACTATTGAATTTTGATCCTATTTTAGCTCCTCTTTTTACGCGTTAGTTGTAAGTCACATTGCTTTGAAACCTTCACAAGCAATCTGAAATCAGTTGCAGAAACAAACTACTGACAGAGATTGGCCTTGGGGCCCTAGCCTGCCCCTGCCCGTGTGGACTCCAACTGGTGGAGGGGTAGCACAGTAGAAGAACTTACTGCATTTTTTATTTTAAGACCAAAGCTTAGGTCGATGTATAAAGTATTTCGTATTAACACATAAGGATCGCTAATGTAGTAGAACATCATATTTGGTATTGAGGCAGAATAATATTGTATCTACGGGTGAAAAATTTCACATTTTAGCGTAAATATTACTCCCTCCGTTTCAATTTATGTGAACCTATTTCCTTTTTAGTCCGTGCCAAAAAGAATGACCTCTTTCCTTATTTGGAAACAATTTACTTTTATGCAATGATTTATAGCCACACAAAATAAAAGTGACTCATTTTACACCACAAGATCAAAAGTCTTCTCTCTTTTGTTAAACTCCGTTAAATTGAAACGGAGGGAGTATGTCTTATTAGCAATGTATAGTAGTATTTGCATATGAGTGGGGCTTCTGATAGAAGAATATCGATTCAGTTTTGGTCTGTGAAAATACAGCAAAGATGCCAAATGGGAGTAGTTCATTTAGTGGTAACAGCTGGGCCTTGTGCTCTTTGCGCTTCTTTTGTTTTTGCCTTTTTTTTCTCTTATAAATAAGTTTTTTTTAACATTATATGTATATAAAGAATTCCATTGGCTTTTCCTCTCTCATCATTGCCTTTATGGATTTGTCTGCAGTATTAGTTCTACTCTGGCTATGACAGATGTGACTGCCAGAAACTACATCTAAGTGACCAGATGATCACGCTAGTTACTTTTCTGTTTCTCCTTATTAGTTTTTGTTTGTGCATTTTTCTCTTAATTGACATAATTATACTCCCTTCGGTCCAAAATAAGTAATTTTTTTTGGATATTTTTACATATTAAGAAAGTTACTTTTTAGTATTAATTAGTAATAGAATTGACCATTTTAACCTTACTATCTCACATAAACACTCCTAACACATATTCCAATATTATTTACTCCAATGACAATGTAGGAAAAACATCATTAAGTTATTCTTAAAATCCGAAAAAATCACTTATTTTGGACCACAAAAAAAAAAATTACTTATTTTGGACCGGAGGGAGTAACATTTAGCCAAAAAAAAACATTATTGTAACATCAATTAGCTAAAATTTTAAGAGAGTTCCAGCACCTAGTAGTGGCAAAATAGATAATTAAAAAAAATTATCCATCTATATTATAGACTAAAATATAGAGTGAATAATGAAAATTTTAAAAGTATGTCAAATAAAAAAAAAATCCATATTATATACTTAAAAAATAGATAACCGATATGTTTAATTTTTACATTTGGAATATTCAAATTGAGAGTTCCTTAAATTTGGTAGACTAGGAATCCTTTTTAAATTGATCATATTCAAGAAGCCATAAATAATATGAATATTCATCTTATCCGCCGGTTAATCTATTTTTATCCGTATTAAATAGATGTTGGATAAGATATTTTGTTCATTTTTGCATTATCTATATTTTTACCCAGCGCATCCTACTGGCCCGCCGGTTTGCCACCCTTATATCACCCTAATTTTCTCCAATGCTAAAAAGATGGACTTAAATATGGGAAAGTGTCACTTCATACCTATTTATTCTAAACTATTTATCATTTAATGTTTATGCCCAAATTATTTACTACTCCAACCCATGGGACCCAAACTATTTACACGATTATTTAGACACCCAACACACAAACTCAAACATCAGCAGACCAAACTAACTGAAAAGTTGCCCTACGCAAATATAGACGAATTCAGGATTTTAAATTAATGAATGAAGATTACCATTACATAAATTAATCCACCTGGGGACAGTAAAAAAAAAAAAAGAGTCATACCTTAGTAGAATTGTTAGCAGCACAAGTATCAGAGTGGGATCTATTAGAGGGGCCGTGATGGAGAAAATCTTTACAGGAACAGAGAATATCATAGCAAATTACTAGTAAGTGAAGAAGTAGCAAATAAGAAAATAATTCAAGAATTTGGAGTTACTAAAATTAAAATCAAGCTTTCTTTAATCTTGGGTGTTCACCCAAATTTCTCTGCTCCTTTAAAAGAAGTAGAGAAATTATGCTCCACTTGTTATTGATATTTCTTTCCCTAGCTCTTGCTCTTGCTTTATTTTGAAGATTTCTTGTTTGATTCAAAGCGAGTGCTATTAAATATTACTTATAATACTTTCTGGAAGTCATAATGAAATTTGATAATATTTGGAGCTGATTTAAGGTGATTGAGTTGGAAATTACAATTAAAAATCGAAAAGAACACAACTACCCAATAGTATACTGCTACGTATACAATATATTGTTGGAGTATATAGCTATACTACAACAGTATACTATTATAGTTTACAATATACTACAACGGTATATTGTAATAATCGAGAAGAACATGGTTACCTAATAATATACAGCTACACTACAATAATATACTATAGGAGTATATAATTATACTACAACAATATACTATTATAGTATACAATATATTGTTATAGTATACTGTATGCAATATATTGCAGCAATATGTTGTAATATAGTATACAATATACTAAAAAGTATACTTCTCACCCATAAATTCACTTGCCTTTTCCCTTTTAATTTGCTTTAAGCTTTTACTTAGCGTGAGGGGCCAACTGAAAATACAAAAAAATAAAATAAAATTATTATATGTATATAATATAATGGTATACTCTTACAATTAGATCATTTTAGAATTTTTTGAATTTTTATTGACATTTGATATTATTTCAGTTTAATAATTGAATTAAAATTTATTTAACTCTTTGCGTACAATTGTATACTCTATTGGTATAGCTATATACTATACCAGTATCATATATTAGTTAATATTTTTTGATTGGATCAACTACACTTAATTGGTGCACAATATAATTTTTCTTTAGTAATAATAAAAAAATAGTGAAACAGTAAATGGAATTATATTATGATGAGAAAATGAATATAAATAAAAGAAGTTAAATGAAATTAGAAAAGGAAAAAAAAATAAGAAGAAAACGAGGGAAAAAAAGAAGAAAAGAAAAAGAAGACAAGCATAGAAATAAAAAAGAATTAGAAAATAAAAAAATAATTCCCCTCAAAAACTACTATGGGTAGGAAATGTAACTAGTTAATAGATAGACAAGAATAACTAATTTTATTTTTGTAGATAACTATATCAAAACCCCTTTAGATATACATGAACAATACAAAAAATTAATACAATATAAGTAATGTAGGTTAACTAGATTAACCAGTCGTCCCTTCATGCCTCTTTATGTGGAATTTAAATAGGCATGGAGTTTAAGAAACATAATACTTTTAAAATTTATGGTCTAAAAGAAGTGATAGATATTTGTACAGCTACAAAATATCTTATTTAGATTAAAATAAAAAAATTAAATTGAATTATTACCAAAATTAAAAAATTATCATTCTTTTTTTAACGGATTAAAAATAAAACATTACCACATAAAGTAAAATGGAGTGAATATAATTTCTAATGTGTTAGTTGTTACTTTTATCAGGCTATCAACAATGATAGTGTAGAAATTGACCTGTAATTATTTGATAAGTGACTGTTTACATTAATATTTCTTATACAAATAGGGGTCATTTGTTAAAATATATTAAGAAAAATAATATATGTATCATATAACTTTTGATTGATAATATTTTTCAACCTATATATAACTAATACATATATTAGTTATTTCATCTTCTCAATTTTATTTTTATAAATAGCTTATTATGACATTAGGAATACAATATTTTTTTAATACATAGATAAGTGTACATAAAGACAAAATTATCCTTTTAAAACCTTTTTTAAATTATTTTTAACATTTTTGGAGGGTATTTTTTATTAAATATCTCTTTTAAAAGGTTATGCGATGCATGTTTTTTTAATATACTAAATCAAAAAATCGATAAAAAATAATTTCAGTATAACTAATTCAAATATTACTAATACACCATCTTCAGTACTATTTTTTATACATTCTACCAAACGATCCCTTACTATCTAGAACTCGTAGGTTGGGAAATTTGGATTTAAGTTATATCCCTATGTAAAAAGAATTTACACTATTAATGAACTTCAATATATGATAGTCAAATAAGTTATTACTTTTATCAGGTAATTAATATTAATTATAAATAATTAATCTTAATTATCTTGTAGAAAATCTAATGATGTAAATATTTTAAAATACTGTTTAAAACTTAAACTAAAAAATAAGAGTAATAAAATAAAGATTAAAGCTAGTGGTAATGGCAGCATGAATAAATGAATTGAAAGGCTGACTTTTTCTTTGATTTCCGTGATTGGCTTTGCCTTCTAAGTATGTTGATGTGTTAAACCATTGCAGATTACAATGAGAGTAGTATTTAGTCAGAAAAAGGGATGTAAGTTTCTGTCTCTTTAATTGCATGTGATTGCTTGTTTAATACGGATGTATATTGCCCTTTAATTTAGGGCCCAAAGATTCTTTATTGATGCAAAACAGCAAACCCCTCCTCGTCTACTCTATTGAAATCCCCACATACAACCAGAAAAAAAAAGATTTGTTTTAACAACTAAAGCTTAAACAGTGATGTTTAAGTAATGTGAGGTCAAAATCTCTTTACCCTTTTCTGCAACTATACAGTCTTTCTTCAAAATCAAAGTTTATAAAGGAAATTTTCAAAAATAAAGGCATGAATTAGTTACTATATCCTCCATTCCATTTTAAGTGAATATATATACTTTTTTATCCATTCTAAAAAGAATGATTCTTTTTCTAAATTTAAAAATAATTTGGCTTAAACTTATAATTCTTCTCTTAATGAGAAGTTTTTATAACCACACAAATACTCTAGGCATTTTTTAACTTGTTTAGGATCACAAATTTCAAAAATCTTTATTTTTTCTTAAACTACGTGTCCGGTCAAATGGATTTACATAAATTGAATCGGAGGAAGTACTATATTTGGTATATATTTTAAATATGAGGTACTTTTACCATATATACTTGTGTTCTTTTTATCTTTAATTAGAGATTTTGTTGCATAGACAAATTTAATATGACTTTTATAGGTTTGGGTGCACAATTCGACCACTAACACATTTAATTTATTAGATTCGGAATTAATTATATGTACTAATATTATGAGTTTTTTTAATGTATATACTTCATCCAAATCAAAGCCACTGAATTTAGATGAATTCCTAACTCAAACTCTACCTGGCACTGATTTGATTAGTCACGTCAGCAAATTTACAATATCATAGATTAAACCTGTGCAGTTGCAATATATATATATATATATATATATATATATATATATATATATATATATATATATATATATATATATATATATATATATATATATCAACTACTGCATACAGAGACTCCTATTACAAAAGTTAGTTAAACTACTACTAGGCAAATTAGTATTAGTTCTACTACTATTCTTATCCTGCAACATAGTATTAACATAAGTACTACCACTAAAGTTTACTAATGCTTGGTTTGTAGTTACATCCAAAATGTGACTCTTGTCATTGCAGTGCTAGACTTACAAAAACAGGTGCTACGTTATAAACACAAGGATCAGTCATAGGAACAAAAAGTTTGGCTGCCTTTGCTAATTGATCCGCTACCATATTCTATTCTTTGTATGCATGTCGTGCTTGCGGATTATCAAGCCGGTAGAGGAGGTACCTGCAATCAATTATCATATTAGAATATTGATGATTGTCAGTTTGTAATATAAAAATAATTTGTTTAGCATCCATCTCTACTTCTATATGCTTTAAATTATATTTCAAGGCTAAAGTAAGGCATGTGGTAAAAGCATGTAATTCGGTTAATATGGCAGGTCCCTTATGTATGCCTTGTGCAAAACCTAGTATCCACACTCCTTTTGAATCACGAATTGCTCTCCCAATACCATTTACATTGATACCAGTAGCACCATCAATGTTTAATTTGTAAGAATTTTATACATGTGGTTGCCATTAGGGGTGGGCATAAAATCCGAAAAACCGAATTCCGAACCGAACCGAATTTATTCGGTATTTCGGTTTCGGTTTTTTCGGTATTTCGGTCTAATTCGGTATTGCAATTTCGGTATTTCGGTATTTCGGTACGGTCCTCGGTATTAAAATTCTGAAATTTCGGTATTTCGGTATACCGAAATACCGATTTTTAAAAGACACTTTCTTAATAACCCAGCCCACTGCCCATCGCCCCAGCCCCAACGACCAAGCCCAAACCCTTCTTTATTTAATTCCCAGCCCCAACCCAACGCCCCAGCCCACTCTAAACTCTAATTCCCAGCCCCAATACCGGTTTTTTCATTTTGCAGTACACTGGAGTGGCGTCAAATGTCAATCATTCTTTAGCTAGTGATGTCTTGGCCATTTTTTAATCCTTTTAATTATTTGGTGTTTTAGCTTATACTTTGATTAATAACTCAAGTCTTCCGAATTTGAACTTTAGAAAAGATTCCATGGCTTGGTTACTTGATTGTCTCAAATTCTCTATTCTTTATAGTTCGGAACAGATTTTTCATTCTTTCACAGTGATAGTTTCCGTTGTGCATGTGCATTGTTAGCATTGATTATTCATCGATTATTAAACCGAAACCGTACCGAAACCGTACCGAACCAAAATAAAAAATACCGAACCGTACCGAAATATTTTGGTACGGTATTTGGTATACACAATTAAACCGAATACCGAAATACCGAACCGAAATTCTTAAATACCGAACCGAAATACCGAATGCCCACCCCTAATTGCCATTCAAGATTTAGGGGGTGTTTTTTCTTGGGCTTGTGAAAATGAGCTGTAAGATAAGCAATGTTAACTCTTTCTTTTAAGGAGTTGAAATTATTTTTGTTTCGAGTTACCAAATATTCCATAAGCAAATAAGAAGGAAAGAGGTTGGTATTAATTTATGCGGGAGACTAATATTATTAGAGTTAATTAAAGTACATAGCCAATTTTTAGTACCCTAAATGGTATGTATATATCGAATTAGTTTTGTAAGACCTAATTCCTCCCAAAAGAGTGTAGCATTCTTACATTCAAGAAAAATGTGTCGAATTGTTTCTTCCATATAGTAATCACAAATGTTATTTTGTATTAGGTGTATATGTGTAAGATATGCTTTAGTGGGTAGTCGATCATGGCATAACAACCAAATAAAAGTTTTAAGTTTAGGTAATATTGAAAGCTTCCATATCCAATTGAAGTTAAGAGAATGTGTATTTAAACTTGTGCATTTTTCAATTAGGCTATGATAACTCGAATTTATTGTAAATGCACCAATTTGTGATAGAGCCCAGTGGGGAGTGTCTGGAGCCTTTTTGAGACGGGAAATATAGATATTATAGATTGCTTGCATGATATCTGTAGGTAACTCAAACGGTAAACTCTGCCAATCCCAATTAGTATTATTGAGGAAGGATGAAACTTTAATATTATGTTGGTTTATTGGAAGAGGTCCTTGAATAAGTGAACGTAATGAAATACCAGGTTTTAACCAGGGATCATGCCAGAAATTAATATGTTGGCATGTTCCAATTCTCTATTGTAAGCCCTTTTGGCACAATTTTCAGCCTTTTAGTATATTGGACCAAATGCGAGAGTATTTGCAATCGTTGTTCTTATTCAAGTATTTATTAAGAATAATTTGTACCCACAAGGTGTTAGGTGACTTAAAATCTCTCCAAGCTAAGTTAGCTATGAGTGCTGAATTTTTAACTTCAAGTTTTTGTATTCCTAGACCTCCCACTTTTTTAGAAGTAGTAGTGTTCCATTTTAGGAGGTGAATCTATTTTCTTGTAGTAGTTGTGCCCCAGTGAAAATTAAGCTGGTATTGATTCATTCTTTGACATAATTGGCCTTGGAATGCTAATATATTGCATACTATGATTAGGTAAATTGTTCAAAGTTGATTTAATTAGCGTATCTCTGCTGGCCATTGTGAGAAAATTAGTTTTCCATCCAGCAAGTTTATTTTTAAAATTATCGAGGAGGAATTAGAATTCTCGTTTTTTAGGTTTTCCTTGAAACATAGGAAATTCTAAAGATTTCCCAAAGGAGCTTCTTTCTTCAATACTAAAGGTGTTTGTAGCAAATTGTTTGTCTTTTCTGCTTGAAATTTTTAGAGAAATAAATCTTTGATTTCTCAAAGTTTATTTGTTGTCCTGAATGAAATGTAATATCATTAAGTACATCCACAATTGCATGATATCTTTTGATAGTTACTTTTGAGAATAAAATAATGTCATCCGTGAAGAATAAATGTGAAAGTGGAGGTCCATTTATGGAGATCGTAATAGGATGCCATTGTAAGTAGTCCACGCCTTTTAAAATTTTATGGGATAATATTTCCATAGACATTATAAATAAATAAGAGGGTAAGGATCCCCTTGTCTTATTCTTCTCGTTGGTGAACAATACTGAGTCCTGGTTCCATTTATGATGATAGATATAGAACTTGTAGTAACACAAGACATAATTAAGGAGATCATTGGTTCTGGAATGTTAAAGTAGCTTAGTGTTTTTCAATAAAAGACCATTCCGGGCGGTCAAAAGCTTTTTCCAAATCCAATTCAAGGATTATGACTGACAATTTACTTTTCATTTTTGCAATATAATTAAGGGCCTCTTGTACAATTATGGCATTATCAGAAGCCCTTTTACCTTGTTGGAAGCTAGTTTGTGTAGGTCCGATTATTTTATTAGCAATAGGTTTCAGTCGACTAACAAGTAGTTTTGTAATAAGCTTATACAAAGTACTATAAAGACCAATTGGATGAAATTGAGTTATAGCAGAAGGATGTTTTACTTTTGGTATTAGACACACTAGTATTTTATTTAATTCTGCAGGGATACTGTTAATGTAGAAAATATCTTCGCAAAACTTAATAACCTTTTTTTTTTACTGCAACCCAATATTTTTGAAAAAAATATGGGTGAAGTCCATCCGATCCAGGAGCCTTATAAGGTTTAGATTCAAACATAGCATGTTTAATTTCATCATGAGTAAAAGGAACGGTTATATCTTGTATATGATTATAAGTAGGGTTCCAATTGCTAGGTCTCCAATATGAATTAGTATTGTATGATTGTTGAGTAGTAAAAAAAGATTGATAATAGTGAAGGATTAAATTATACAATTGAGCTGGTTCATCTATCCAATTTTCAACAGTATCATTTAAAGCATTTATTTTATTCCTACGTCTTCTATGTAGAGTGGACATGTGGAAAAACATTGTATTATCATCTCCATCATTGATCCAATTAATCCTAAATTTTAATTTCCAAAATTCTTCTTCCACACGAAGAAGGTTACTATATTCTAAATTAAGTTTTATTTCTAAATTTTGGAGGAAAATACTGGTTGGATAATGTACTGATTTTTGTATCCCTCCCAGTCTTGCTAAAAGTTTTCTTTTTTCACTGAAAATGTTACCAAAAGTTTGTTTATTCCACCTAGATGCTACAGCTTGAAATTTATGAATAGTTGGTAAATGTAATTGATCTTCCGACCAAACGTTATGGACTAATCGTTGAAACTGAGAATGTGCAGCCCACATAGTTTCAAAATGAAAAATATGTTGATGTAGTAATATAGATGGTTCCAAAGTAATTAGCAGCGGGTAGTGGTCAGAGTGAGTACGGGGTAGATGACTAACTAAAGCTTCAGGATATAAAGTTAACCAATCATAATTAGCCAAGAACCTATCAAGTCTTTCTAGTATGGTAAACCCAGACCTACGTTTATTAGTCCAAGTATACTTACTACCCTAAAAATCCAAATTAATTAATTTGTAAGTGTTAATAATATTACCAAAATTGTCAGCCCTTTTATTATTAATTGGAAGTCCCCATTATTTAGAGTCAATGATTTCATTAAAGTCTCCACCAATTAACCAAGGCATAGAAACATTGTTATGCATATACAATAAGTTATTCCATAATATATCACACAATTGATGATGTGAACTAGCATATATTGCAGATAAAAGCCAACATGCTTTATTAGGACTTACCTGCACCATACAGTGTATTTATTGTTAAGAAAGCCTGAGTTCAGTAACATTTATATTAGCCTTATTCCACAACACTAGTAAACCACCAATGAGCCCATTAGCTAGTACTTGCGACATATTGGTAAATCGAAATCCTCACGTAGCCTACTGTGATCCTGCATGTGAGTTTCCAATAGAATGACTAACACAAGCCTATGATTATCAAGGAGTGATCTAAAATGCCTATGAAACTCAGGGTTGTGCGATCCCCTACAATTCCACACTAGGAAATTCAAATATGAATTAGGAGAGGTTACCTACCTCATGGGAGGTGGATCCATTTGAGGGACTATCTGATTCACATTTTGAGGGTATTGCTTGGAGGTAAGTCTCTTGACTAGAAAATATTATTTTATGGAAGAATCAATAATCAAATTTATGAAATTGAATAGAAATTGTGAAGAACTAGGGCTTTGTTCTTGAAAATGAATTTTTAGGATTTGAAAGGCCATTTGAGCTCTATTTCCGATAAACTTTATATTTACGGACTCGTGGCAAAACGAGGAATCTATTGGTATAATTTTTAGAATTTTTCAAGAAGTGGGCCCGGGGCTCAGGTTTCACCAACTTCGTGAATTTTAGTACTTTTGTAGTATTTTTTATTGGATTATATTTCATTGACCCATATTTATGTATTTACTGTGGTTTTGACTAGATTCAACACGCGATGAGGTTGATACAAAAGGAAAGGGCATTGCGGACCATTTTACGGCCGGTTAGAGGTGAGTAATTGGTATATATGATGGCCTAAGGGTTTGAAACCCCGACTTATCACATTGTGGCGCTATTGTAGGGTGTGACTCGCATCCCATGGCAGGTGCATGATTGATTATGGCTGAGGATTGTGACTTGGTCCATCTCGATCAAGAATAATTCTATGTTGGCGATTGATACGCGCCCTGTGTTGAATATATCAGAGTTTATTGCCATGTTTGGGGCCTTGTGCCAATCTGTTGCATCCTCAGAGGATGATTATCATTGTGATAGCATGATTTGTAAAATCATTGATCTCAGTCCTGTGTTTAATCACTATTATGAAATGTTAAGTCACTTTTCCTAAAGTAAATAACTAAAATATTTTCATATTAATGAAATGGAAATTTGGAAAGTAAATTGAAACTGTTATCTGACTTATATGCATATTGTGGACTGAATATGGATCGTGCTGCACGCCGCAGCGAATGTTATGAATATATTGCACTTGGGTTGAAGGAGCCCCTCCGAAGTCTGTACATACCCCCAGTGAGCGTCGTCGATGTTAAATGGATTGGGCTTTGCGCCGTAGCGATCATATGCATTGCATTTCATTCATGCATTGTTATTTACTTGTGTTATCTGTTATTAGCTGGTGTTGATAGTTCATAGTAAGGTGTCAGACTGTTAGATTTAGCTTTATTTTGTGGCATTTCGTGGATTTCTTATCTTTAGACATTTTATATGCTTATTACTCACTGAGTACTTAGTACTCACCCCTACTCCCTGCATCTTGTGTGTATATTCAGGTATACCGGAGGCTTAGCTGAGCCGTCTTTATTTCCAAAGCTTATCAGAGTTATTGAGGTAACTGCTTGGCATTCGCAGGACCTGGCTACTCTTTTTATTTAAGTTATATATATATATATATATATATATATATATATACACACACACACATTTCCAGACTTGGATATTTCCATTCAGATATTGTTATCCAATTTTGATTAAATGTTCTAGACTCGTGACCCAGATCTTTTGGGAGTGTTTTATCAGTTTTCGCACTTATCAATATTCTTCTTCTATAAATATTGGATTATTACTCTACAACTATTGTATTCTCCCTAAATTGTTGGTTTGAGAGCGAATGTTGGTCAGGCTTAACTAGCTTTAGGGTTGGGCGCAATCACGACTGGGTTTGGGTCGTGACAAGTTGGTATCAGAGCCTAGGTTACTAAGCCTCGTGAGTTATGAGCCGGTTTAGTAGGCTCTAGCATATCGGTACGAAGACGTCCGTATCTATCCTCGGGAGGCTACAGAACCTTTAGGAAATACTTCACTTTCTTGGAACTCTTATCGTGCGTGTTTGATTTAGCTTGAGATATAACTCTTGAAATTTCTTCCACACGTCTGTATGCGCACACGAGCGCTCAGTAATATATTTTCTTGATGGCTGGTGATTCCCTGATCGAGGGGCGAGATGTAATATCCGTGAGTTCTTGTTGGGCTAGTCTGGAGGACTTGAGGCCGAATCTAAGCCTATTGCTTGAGCACTAAGGTGATAATTTTGCGAGGTGGTATTATGAACTTATAAGTTCAATATTGTCCCTAACTGCGGAAATGTCGGCTAGATAGCTATGTGATAAGTATATTGGTGTTGTATGGTGTGTCTAGACGACTTGTAAGTGTCAAAGAAGGACTGCTTGATGATATATGGACCATTAAGTGTTTGATTTCCCTTGTGATTGGATGTGTTGCCCCGAATTGTGGGTGCGTGGAAAAATCTTTTTAGTTCCCCAATTGGGAGCGAAGTACATAACATGTTGCGAGTTGAGTTCAGACCCAGGAAGATTATATGACCGTGTAACGTATATGATGGTGGAAGGTATGCTGAAATACTAAATATAGGCAAAGCAGGTGGGATATTTCCTGCGGGGTGTCCTGAAGTGTCACGACCCTAGTTCACCAATCGTGAACATGTCATGACGGCACCTAGTCTTCGTGACTAGTTAAGCCTAACACAATGTGGAATGTACAACTCTTATGAAAAAAAGTTAAGGTAACAGCGGAATAACATAAAGAAATGTAATAAGTGCCGCTTGGAACATACACTTCACCAAATACCAGAAAGAAATACAACCACCAAGACCCGGAAACTCACGGGCAACACAGACTAAGAGAGTACAATGTGGCTCTATACATCAAGAGTGTCTACACAACAAAAATAAAGGAATGATTGACATCACTAAGAAGAGTAAAAGAAGACCCTCAGGACATGCGGACGTGGCAGATTCATACCTCGAGTCTCCTGAAAATGCTCATAAGTCACATGTAGTGCGTCTGATAAGATGTACCTGGATCTGCACAACAAAAGTGTGCAGAAGAGTAGCATGAGTACACCACGACGGTACTCAGTAAGTGCGAAGCCTAACCTCGATGGAGTAGTGACGAGAAAGGTTAGAGCCCTACCGAGAAGTAATAAAAATAATGATAATAATACCGAACAGTACAAAATAGGAATAAGTCTGAAATAATAGCAAATGAGATAAATATTACACGCCCTCTACGGTTAAGCTAACAAAGAGAAATCAACACAACAAGTACAAATCAACAATCTAGGATCTCCGGGAATTGAACCCGCAGTCCCTATATACTCAGCAACTCAGGATCTCCGGGAATCGAACCCGGAGTCCATATATCAGTATCACAGGATCTTCGGGAATTGAACCTACAGTCCTTTATATCAGTATCACAAGTTCTCCGGGAATTGAACCCGCAGTCCTTTATATGAGCATCTCGGGATCTTCGGGAATTGAACCCATAGTCCGTATATCAGTATCTCAGGATCTCTGGGAATTGAACCTGCAGTCCTTTACCTCAGTAGCATCGGATCTCCGGGAATTGAACCCGCCGTCCATAGAACACAAACACAATCAATAAGAGAAAATACAAAGGAATATGAAGTACATAGCTACAATTAACAACTAAATCCAGTCTCAACAGGTTCTAGGGAGTTCAATTAAGACAAGTATGAACTTAGACAGATAATCCTATCTAATCATGCTTCCCTAGCTAACACCAGATAAATCTTGCAATTTTACCAATTAAATAACAAAGATAACGCGGATTGAGCAGTTCAAGTAAGGGGGTTTTCAACAATCTATGCAAGTACACGCCCGTCACCTTGCATACAAGGCATTTAAATCAACACATATATATCCTAGGGGAGAGAATCCCCCACGCAAGGTTAGACAAGTCACTTACCTCGATCCCGGTACAAAACCGCTAAGAAATGACTCCCTTGCCACGAGTATCCAATTCCGAGTGGCCCAAATCTAGTCAAACCAATTACACAGTGTAAATAACATCACAAGTAACTAATTACAGTGATAAAATTCAAGCTACGGTACGAAGATGGGTGAAATGACCAAAATACCCCTGCAGCCATCGACTCAGAATCAAAATATTTTTATGTTTTCAGAACCCTCGTACTCTCACGAGTCTAACCATATATAATTTATCAAAACCGGACTCCGTTTGCCTATTCAAATCAATGATTTTCAATAACTCAGGCCTAGAGCAAAAACCCTCTATTAACACACCTCCAATCCTCTATTTTTCATAGGTTTAATCTGTGTGAGTCCATGAGTGATTACCTGATTATTCCCCTTGATTTCCTCCTCAAAATCGATAAAATCCTCTCCTAGTTCGAAGCATCCAATGTTGTTAATGTTCTGAAATTCGAACCCTTCAGGTTCTTAATCATTGACACTATTTCCGCTTCTGCGGTTACTGGCTCGCACAAGCGAGACCGCTTCTGCGGTGATTTGGTCGCTTCTGCAACTTTTCATTAAATGGGCGAGGACCGCTTCTGCGGTCGATTGATTGCACCTGTGAGGCCGCTTCTGCGGAGGCCTCTCCGCTCCTGCGATACCACCCTAGGTGCCTAGGTCCGCTTCTGCGCACGAAGGCTCGCTTTTGCGAGCCCACGCCTGCGATAACAGTTCTGCTTCTGTGGAATCCCCCTGGCTAGCCCTAGCTCGCATCTGCGACCACTGGGTCGCTTCTGCGGTTCCCCATCCGCAGAAGCGAAAAGCCTTCTACAAATCACACCAACAGCTGCAACTTCTATTTTTCCTCCCGTTTAATCACCCGAACTCATCCCGAGGTCCCCGGGACCTCAACCAAAGGCACCAACCTACTCCAAATCATGATACGAACTTGTTCCAATCATAAAAACATATCATTAAACACAAAAATTATTAAATTATAGCGGATTCAAGCCTAAGTTTCAACCAAAACTTCCAAAACCTACATGGTATCAAAAACCCGATCAAACGATGTTCGAATGACTGAAATTTGTAGACATATCCAAAATCACCTAACAAAGCTAGTTCAACTGTCGGAATTCCACTCCGACTCTCGGATCAAAATCTCACATATCGATCGGATTTCCAAAAATTCCAAACTTCGGCATTTCAAGCCTAATTGAGCTACAGACCTCCAAAATACATTCCTAACGCGCTCCCAACCCCGAAATCACCTAACGGAGCTAACAGAACCATCGGATTTCCGTTCCGAGGTCATCTTAACACTGTTCTGAGTATGGGCCATTTTTCAACTATAAAGCTCTCATTTAGGGACTAAGTGTCCCAAAACACTCCGAATTCTAGAACCGAACATCCCGGCAAACCAAAATAGCATAAATGAACTTAGGAGAAGCCGTAAATTGGGGATCGGGGCGTAAATTTCAAAAATGAACGATCGGGTCGTTATATCTTCCCACACTTAAACATTCGTTCATCCTCGAACGAGCATAGAAAACATACCTGAAGTGGTAAAGAGATGAGGGTACTGGCTGCGTATATCCTGCTCGGTCTCCCAAGTCGCCTCCTCGGCCGGCTGACCCCGCCACTGGACCTTCACTGAAGCGATATTCTTTGACCTCAGCTTCCTGATTTGCCTATCCAAAATGGCCACTAGCTCCTCAACATAAGACAGATCCTCGTCTAGCTGAACAAAAATGAAATCCAACACGTGCGACGGGTCACCATGGTATCTCCGGAGCATACAGACATGAAATACGAGGTGGACTCCGGCTAGGCTGGGGGGTAAGGCCAGCTCATAAGCAACCTCCCCAACACGCCTCAAAATCTCAAAAGGGCCAATGAACCTCGGACTTAGCTTCCCTTTCTTCCCAAACCTCATGACGCCCTTCATGGGCGAGACCCGTAGTAGAACCCGCTCGCCAACCATAAAAGCCACATCGCGAACCTTCTTGTCCACATAACTCTTCCGTCTAGACTAGGCTGCACGGAGTCTGTCCTGAATCACCTTGACCTTGTCCATTGCATCTTGGACCATCTCAGTACCTAACAACCTGGCCTCGCCCGGCTCGAACCAACCCACCGGGGACCTGCACCTCCTACCATATAGGGCCTCATACGGCGCCATCTGAATGTTGGACTGATATTTGTTATTATAAGCAAACTCTGCCAATGGCAAGAAATGATCCCATGAACCTCCAAACTCAATCATGCATACACGGAGCATATCCTCCAAAATCCGAATAGTGCGCTCGGACTATTCATCCGTCTGGGGGTGAAATACTGTGCTCAGCTCCACCCGAGTGCCTAACTCCTACTGCACGGCTCTCCAGAACCGTAAAGTGAACTGAGTGCCTCTGTCTGAAATGACGGAAACTGGAATACCATGCAATCGGACTATCTCCCTGATGTAGATCTCCGCCAACCGCTCCGATGAGTAAGTGGTGCACACAGGTATGAAATGGGCGGACTTGGTCTGCCGATCCACAATGACCCAAATGGAATCAAACTTCCTCATAGTCCGTGGAAGTCCAGATACGAAGTCCATGGTGATGCGCTCCCATTTCCACTCTAGGATATCAATCTGCTGCATTAACCCACCCGGACGTTGATGCTCATACTTCACCTGCTGGCAGTTAAGGCACCTAGAAACATAGTCAACTATATCCTTCTTTATCTGCCTCCACCAATAATGCTGCCTCAAGTCCTGATACATCTTCGTCGCACCCGGATGGATAGAATACCGCGAGCTATGAGCCTCAGCTAGAATTAACTCTCAAAGATCATCTACATTGGGCGCACAAACATGCCCTTGCATCCTCATAACTCTGTTATCCCCGATGGTGACATCTCAAGCATCACCACGCCAAACCTTGTCCTGAAGATCCTACAAATAAGGGTCATCGAACTGCCGCTCTCGGATGCGATCAAATAGAGAAGACCGAGAAATAACATAGGCCAGAACTCGGCTAGGCTCCGAATGATCCAATCTAACAAACTACCAGGCCAAAGCCTGAACATCCATCGCCATAGGTCTCTCTGAAGCTGGTAAATATGCCAAACTCCCCAAATTCTCCGCCCGATGACTCAAGGCATCGACTACCACATTGGCCTTGCACGGGTGATAAAGAATAGTAATATCATAGTCCTTCAACAGCTCCAACCATCTCCTCTGACGCATGTTCAGATCCTTCTGCTTAAGTAAGTGCTGAAAGCTCCGATGATCAGTGTAAATCTCACAAGGAACCCATACAAATCATTACACCAAATCTTTAAGGCGTGAACAATGGAAACTAGCTCAAGATCATGGACATGGTAGTTATTCTCATGCACCTTCAGCTGTCGGGATGCGTAGGCAATCACCTTACCGTTCTGCATCAATACTACTCCGAGTCCAACCTGTGAGGCATCACAATATACCGTATAGGACCCCGAACCAGTAGGCAACATCAAGATAGGGGTCGAAGTCAAAGCTGTCTTAAGCTTTTGAAATCTCGCCTCACACTCCTCTGTCCACTGAAAAGGGGCACCTTTTTGGGTCAATCTGGTCATAGGTGCTGCGATCAAAGAGAACCTCTTCATAAAGCGACGGTAATATCCTACCAAACCAAGGAAGCTATGAATCTCAGTAGCTGAGGAGGGCTTGGGTCAACCCTGCACAGCCTCCACCTTCCTCGGATCCACTCGCATACCCTCGCTCGACACCACGTGGCCTAGAAATGCCACTAAACTCAGCCAAAATTCACATTTAGAGAACTTTGCATATAATTGCTTCTCCCTCAGAGTCTGAAGCACTATCCTTAGGTCCTGCTCATGCTCTTCCCGACTCCGGGAATATACCAAAATATCATCAATGAAAATAATCACGAACGAGTCAAGATATGGCTTGAATACACTATGCATCAAATGCATAAAAACTGTTGGGGCATTAGTCAACCGAAAGGCATAACGAGAAAATTGTAATGACCACACCGAGTCCTTAAGGTAGTCTTCGGGATATCTGTCTCCCGAATCTTCTGCTAATGATAACCAGAGTGCAAATCAATCTTGGAGAACACCTGTGTGCCCTGTAGATGGTCAAATCATTCATCAATATGTGGCAAAGGATACCGCTTCTTCACTGTAACTTTGTTCAACTGGCGATAGTCAATACACATATGCATAGAACCGCCCTTCTTCTTCACAAATAACGTAGGAGCACCCCAAGGCGAAACACTAGGTCGAATGAAACCCTTACCCAACAACCTGTAACTGATCCTTCAACTCCTTCAACTTAGGAGGAGCCATGTG
The DNA here is from genome assembly GCA_032618575.1 of Nicotiana noctiflora. Lineage (NCBI taxonomy): Eukaryota > Viridiplantae > Streptophyta > Magnoliopsida > Solanales > Solanaceae > Nicotiana > Nicotiana noctiflora. The sequence goes on along the minus strand of JASVEL010004270.1, from coordinate 221,461 downwards.
GTACAGAGGAATAGAAATGGGCTGAGTGCCCGGCAATAAGTCAATACCAAAATCGATATCTCTATCGGGCAGCATGCCCGGGAGATCAACTGGAAATACATCAGAGAAATAACGTACCAATTGGACGGAATCAATAGAAGGAGTGTCAACACTGACATCCCTCACATAAGCTAGATAAGTAGTACACACCTTCTCAACCATACGCTGAGCTTTGAGAAAGGAAATAACACGGCTGAGGGTGTGATCTAGAGTACCACTCCACTCAATACGTGGAATGCCTGGCATAGCCAGCGTCACGGTCTTAGCATGACAATCAAGAATAGCATAGTGGTGCGACAACCAGTACATGCCTAGAATAATATCAAAATCAACCATACCGAGCAATAAGAGATCAGCTCTGGTCTCAAAACCACAAATAGTGACCACAAACGACCGATACACACGGTCCACAACCAAAGAATCTCCCACCAGAGTAGAAACATAAATAGGGACACTCAAAGAATCCCGAGGCACACCCAGATGTAAAGCAAAATAAGAGGACACATATGAAAAAGTAGAACCAAGATCGAATAGAACCGATGCTCTCTGTGACTAACCAAGATAATACCTGTGATTACAGAATCGGAGGCCACAACTGCGGCGCTATCAGGAATAGCATAAAATCTGGCCTGACCTCTTTCTCGAGGGCGGCCTCTGGCACCCTGATCCCCACCCCTGGCTGGATAGGAAGGTGGGGTAGCAGCTTGGGCTGGAACGATGGCCTGCTGACCCTATGAACCACGCTGAGGCTGCGAAGTCTGTGGAGGCGCTCCTCTCCTACGCCTGGGGAACTCCCTAACCAGATGGCGAGTATCCCCACACTCAAAACAATCCCTAGGAGGATGCAGTGGCTGTGACTGACCGGTCTCGCTCCCGCTGGACTGACCCTTGGAGGTACCCCGCGCAGGAGGCGCACTAGAAACTGGGGGAGCATAATAAGTCTCCTGATATTCTAGAGGAGCCGGAGTACTACCAGCTGCTGGCAATGCAGAATGAACTGGACGACCCGAATAACCCCTGCCAAATCGACCGGTTGCTGCAGTACGGGCACTAGAGAAATGACCCAACTCACGAGACCTCTTGGCCTCCCTCTCTCCTCGCTCTCTAGTGAGCATACCCTCGATCCGTCTGGCAATATTCACTTCTTGCTGATAAGATATATATGTCTCCAACTCTCTGGCTATGATGGACCGGAACGGCGGAATCAGGCCCTCAATAAATCCTCGCACCCTCTCCCGGACCGTGGCTACCAAAGCTGGTGCATGCCTGCCTAGACGAGTAAAACTGATAGCATACTCCGATACTGACATGGAGCCCTGTCGCAACCGCTCAAACTCCGATCGCCAAGCATCCCTAAGGCTCTAGGGAACAAACTCCCTAAAAAACATATCACAAAATTGTGTCCAGGTCAACGAAGTAGACTCGTTTGGACTATCCAACCCATATGTGCACCACCAATCATAAGCGGCCCCTCGAAGCCGAAAAGTAGTAAAGGAAACCCCACCGGTCTCCACTATACCCATAGTACGTAGGATGCAATGACACTTCTCCAGAAATCCTAATGCATCATCTGAAGCCAAGCCACTGAACATTGGGGGATCATATTTCTTGAACCTTTCCAACCTACGCTGCTCGTCCTCGGAGGCAGCTGGCCCATCTCAGGCCTGTACTGGTGCGACAGGCTGTATAGTAATAACCTCCTAAACCTGCTCCGCGAGTTCTCGCTGCTTAGGTGTACGGGCTGTGGGAGTTTGGGCCCCTCCCCCGGCCTGAGATGTAGCTGCAGCGAGAGGAAGCAACCCCGCCTGAGCTAGAGTAGTATACATGCTCATGAACTGGGCTAGAGTCTCCTGGAGTGCTTGAGTTGTAGTAGCTGTAGTAGGTGTACTAGGTGCTTGCGCTCCAACCTGATCCACAGGTGGTGCCTCAGCGGCAGCGCGCACGGGTCTTGTGGCTGCACCTCGGGCGCGTCCCCGACCTCTCCCCGGCTCCGGCCTCTGGCGGTGGCAGTAGGGGCGCGTGTGCTTGATCCTCACGAGTAGCACGTGTCCTTACCATCTGTGAGAGAATAGAAGACAGAAGTTTAGATTTGGTGTCAAAATATCTCACGACAAGGAATTCAAAAGAAATGAAGAGTTTCCTAAACAGTTACATAGCCCCTCATAAATAAATACGGACGTCTCCATATCGATCAGCGAGACTCTAAATAACCGGTCTGTGTCCCGTGACTCCTGTGAACCTAGAGCTCTGATACCAACTTGTCACGAACCTAGTTCACCAATCGTGAATATGTCATGACGGCACCTAGTCTTTGCGACTAGGTAAGCCTAACACAATGCAGAATGTACAACTCTTATGAACAAAAGTTAAGGTAATAGCGGAATATTATAAAGAAATGTAATAAGTGCCACTCGGCACATACACTTCACCAAATACCAGAAAGAAATACAACCACCAAGACCCGAAAACTCACGGGAAACACAGACTAAGAGAGTACAATGTGGCTTTATACATCAAGAGTGTCTACACAACGAAAATAAAGGAATGACTGACATCACTAAGATGAGTAGAAGAAGACCCTCAGGATCTGCAGACGTGGCAAATTCATACCTCGAGTCTCCTGAAAATGCTCCTAAGTCACCTGTAGTGCGTCTGATCGGATGTACCTGGATCTACACAACAAAAGTGTACAGAAGAGTAGCATGAGTACACTACGGCGGTACTCAGTAAGTGCCAAGCCTAACCTCGATAGAGTAGTGACAAAGAAGGTCAGGGCCATACTGAGAAGTAATAAAAATAATGATAATTATACCGAACAGTAAAAAATAGGAATAAGTTTGAAATAACAGCAAATGAGATCAATATTACAAGCCGTCTACAATTAAGTTAACAAAGAGAAATCAACACAACAAGTACAAATCAACAATCCAGGATCTCCAGGAATTGAACCCGCAGTCCCTTTATACTCAGCAACTCAGGATCTCCGGGAATCGAACCCGCAGTTCATATATCAGTATCATAAGATCTCCGGGAATTGAACCCGCAGTTCTTTTATATCAGTATCACAAGATCTCCGGGAATTGAACTCGCAGTCCTTTATATCAGCATCTCAGAATCTCCGGGAATTGAACTTGCAGTCCGTATATCAGTATCTCAGGATCTTCGGAAATTGAACCCGCAGTCCTTTACCTCAGTAGCATCGGATCTCTGAGAATTGAACCCGCCGTCCATAAAACACAAACACAATCAATAAGAGGAAATAGAGAGGAATATGAAGTACACGGCTACAATTAACAACTAAATCCAGTCTTAACAAGTTCCAGGGAGTTTAATTAAGACAAGTAGGAACTTAGACGGATAATCTTATCTAATCATGCTTGCCTAGCTAACACCAGATAAATCTTGCAATTTAACCAATTAAATAATAAAGATAACACGGATTGGGCAGTTTAAGTAAGGTGGTTTTCAACAATCTACGCAAGTACATGCCTGTCACCTCACGTACAAGACATTTAAATCAACACATATATATCCTAGGGGAGAGAATCTCCCACGCAAGGTTAGACAAGTCACTTACCTCAATCCCGGTACAAAACCGCTAATAAATGACTCCCTTACCATGAGTATCTGACTCTCAATGTCCCAAATCTAGTCAAACCAATTACACAATGTAAATAACATCACAAGTAACTAATTACAGTGATAAAATTAATGCTACGGTGCAAAGATGAGTGAAATGACCAAAATACCCTTGCAACCATTAGCTTGGAATCAAAAAAATTTTACGCTTTCAGAACCCTCGTACTCTTACGAGTCTAACCATATAAAATTTATCAAAATCGGACTCCATTTGTCTATTCAAATCAATGATTTTTAATAACCCAGGCCTATAGCAAAAACCCTCCATTAACACACCTCCAATACTCTATTTTTCAGAGGTTTAATCTGTGGTTTAACAATATATTAGCACAAATTGAGTCCATGAGTGATTAGCTGATGATTCCCCTTGATTTCCTCCTCAAAATCGCTAAAATCCTCTCCTAGTTCGAAGCCTCCAATGGTGTTAATGTTCTGAAATTCGAACCCTTCAGGTTCTTAATCACTAACACTATTTCCGCTTCTGCGGTTACTGGCTCGCACAAGCGAGACCGCTTCTGTGGTGATTTGGTCGCTTTTGCAACTTTTCATTAAATGGTTGAGGACTGCTTCTGCGATCAATTTATCGCACATGCGAGGCCGCTTCTGCGGAGGCCTCTCCGTTCCTACGATACCACCCCAGGTGCCTAGGCCCGCTTCTGTGCATGAAGGCTCGCTTCTGCGAGCCCGCGCATGCGACAACAGTTTCGCTTCTGTGGAATCCCCCTGGCTAGCCCCAGCTTGCATCTGTGACCTCTGGGTCGCTTCTGCAGGGCCACTTCTGCGGTTCCCCATCCGCAGAAGCGAAAAGCCTGTTGCAGGTCACACCAGCAGCTGCAACTTCCATTTTTCCTTCCGTTTAATCACCCGAACTCATCCCGAGGTCCCCGGGACCTCAACCAAAGGCACCAACCTACTTCAAATCACGATACGAACTTGTTCCAATCATAAAAACATATCATTCAAAAATCATTAAGTTATAGCGGATTCAAGCCTAAGTTTCAACCAAAACTTTCAAAACCTACATAGTATCAAAAACCCGACCAAATGATGTCCGAATGACCTGAAAATATGTAGACATATCCAAAATCACCTAACGAAGCTACTTCAACTGTCGGAATTCCATTCTGACTCTCGGATCAAAATCTCACCTACCGATCGGATTTCCAAAAATTCCAAACTTCGGCATTTCAAGCCTAATTGAGCTACAGACCTCCAAAATACATTCCGAACGCGCTCCCAACCTCGAAATAACCTAATGGAGCTAATGGAACCATCAGATTTCAATTCTGAGGTTGTCTTAACACTATTCTGAGTATATGCTATTTTTCAACTATAAAGCTCTCATTTAGGGACTAAGTATCCCAAAAACACTTCGAATTCCAGAACCGAACATCCCGGCAAACCAAGAAATGAAATTAGGAGAAGCAGTAAATTGGGGATCAGGGCGTAAATTTCAAAAACGACCGGCCGGGTCATTACATTAAGTGGTATGATCCTTATGTGTATGTTAGAAGATCTCATGTGTAATTGAAAGGTATTTTCTATGTGTCATGATTCGAATAGGTGCAACGCATGTCCATGTATCAATTTTGATAATATAATACAGGTAGTATTAAGATTTAATGTTGTTAATATACGTTGTGATGTTTTGTCGAGTTGTAGCCGTGTTGTTAAGATGGTTTTGGTGATCCTCTGGCAGGTGGATAGGCCCAATTATAAAACTCTACCAAAATTTTTGAAAAATTTGGGACTTAGTAAAAAAAATTGGTCGCCTAGAGAGTAGGCTTAACTGTTATGTGAGTGAATACAAGAAAATGCAGAAGAGTTAAGATTCCAGATGATTTGTGTTTCCACGAGCTTATGAAAGAGGGAGTTTAAACTCACCATGGTATTACGATAGCAATGGAGCATATGCGTTATGAATATAATGTTTTGTGATATATGGCTTTGAGCCAAGTGGGAAGCTTGCTATTGGTTAGCGAATTGTGTGGTTCTGTGCTATGTTAGTTCTGATTTAATGCATGCTGGTGAATCGGTTCTGGTTGTGGAAATTGGGTGGTGAATGACACGAGTGAAGGAAATTTTTGACAACATGTCATGAGCTCGAATGAGCAGGAGATAAATTTCCATGTTTACAGTAAGTTGGCATTATTTTTTGTGTCACCTAACATCGGTGTTTTGAAAAAAGTGTTTTGCATCCTGACTAATTATTCTTGATCGCTCTTTAGCATTAGTGCGACCGGTGGTTTGGAGGTACGCTCCACATATTTTTGTGGTAGATTGTGGGAGTGTGTTCCACTGGAAGATTTTATATGTGGTCCATGTGATCACTTGATTGATTAAAGATGTAAACCAAGTATGAAGTTGAGATGATGTCGTTAAATTAAAGATTCATGTCGGGAGGGTACTTGGCATATTGGGTTGTGAACTGGGGAGGATTACTCCGATTATGATGGTTGTTCTTGCGTTCTATGAAGAGAATGGAAGTTATTAAGGACCTTTGAAAGGTTATTAGACTAGTTTAGTGTGATCAGAATCGACTTGAAGTCAGTGAATAAATGTAATGTGAATAATGGCTCTATATCAGGCTAGATATGTACATTTTTGTAATGTGGTCCTCGTGGAGGAGTAGTTAGTTTGATGTTTCTTTGTCAGATATTTTGCGTAGTGATATATTGTGCTGGGTGAGTTGTGAGAAGGCTTGAGAAATTCCTTACATGTTGAGAATCCACGTAGGAATGATGTTATATGAGCAACTTGGCCGTTGAAGTTTTGATTGTATATCGCGCCTCAGTTGTGCTTGAGTTTTGTAGTTATAATGTTATATAATCCTCAGAGGTATTATTATGCACATAGCATGCTTATGACTGATACTCGGCATTTTATTGTAATAAGCAAATTTGGCTCAATGTGCATTTCCTTATGTGATATCTATGTGTGGATCGGGTGGCACACTGTCATGGGTATGTTATCTGGATCAGGTTGCACACCGCAACAGTGTGATATCGAGTATAGTTTTCTATATGTTGTCATTGTATGCCTTGTTTCCTGTTTTCCAAGGAAAGTCTGTAATAGTGCGTAGGATTTGATAATTCTTTCTAGAGCTTATTTTCTTTAGTACCGCATTCCAATTGGTAGCTTATTGGCATATTGGGGCATCATATGCGACATTTAAATATGTCTGGAATGGATTATTGCCCAAGTAGTTCATACTAGGTGAGACGAGATCATTGAATTTGAGATCGGTGCAAACTGAGTATATGAAGTACAGTAAAGAGCTAAGACCATTGTTTGGTTCAGAATAAGGTGATCGTTCTTGCCAAGAGTATAAAACTAATGAATTGTTGTCTCGACGGTGGCTAAGAATGTATACAGATATCATCCATCGTGTCATTATTGTAAAAATTTGCACAAGGCATGTGTATGTCATGCAGAGCATGGGATGTGTAGTGATTCCTTATAAGTGATCAGATAAGAGAGCTTCAGATGATTAGGGAAAGATGGTATTGCTAAGTGGAAGTGATTTGATGCAAGTATGTGGTTCAGAAAAAGGTAATGTGATTAAACTGATTAAAATTCAGTAGTATTGCGGCATGTTCTTGTTGGGTCCGCTTGTAGTATTTGGGTTTGCTTGGTAGAATAGGTAAATATTGATTATCTATCGTGGAATGATTATGTATCAAATGGGTGCAGGTATTCGCCCGATGGAAACTGGGATCAGGTGTGATGATTTGTGTGTTAAAGGGAGTTCTGATGTATAGGCTATATTGTAGTGGTGGATCTTTATTCGCTAGTATGTTATATTTTGGATGTGACGTTGGAATTCAGACTGGTTGTCTTAGTGTTGGGGTGATTTTGAACTACTGCATTAAGGGCTATGCCAAAAATGCCACGTGTTAAGTGGTGAAGTGCATTATACTATATTTTAGCAGAGTGATTTATATTTCCAAGAACCAGCGGATAGCTGGGAAGGAGCATTTCTTAATTAGGAATTTGTGATAGATGTTAGTGTGGAGGTTGCTATCATTGATCCCGTTCCATTATTGAGGGACTTTTCGGATGCGTTTCGTGTGGCCGGGCATGTAATCGAGTGAGATTGTGGATTTTGGTATTTATTTGGTGCCTTCGGTAGAGAGTTAGAGAAGTGGAAAAAACATTTTCAGGCTTCTTGGTATTGAGTTCGTTGGCAGGCCGATATGGCTACGCATTTAGCTTGAGTTAGCTTGCTTGACCCTGAGTTGTACTGCTGAGGAATAGGTTGAGTCTATCGTTATTGAGCTTGTTAGCGATCTGAGGAAAGCACTGAGTTGTTTTTCGATGTTGTGAGACATTGTGATTTGTTAGTTATGGGCACATGTGGTGCGGTTCCATTGAGAATTCATAGAGAAAGTCAAGTGAGAAGAGTAATTAAGTGTTGCTCATTGTGTGTAGCATTGGTTATGGTCTATCAGGTTGTATATTATGTGTTCTCTATTTCACCGTGGGTGTAATGAATTGCGTTGGTTTCAGACATCAACTATGCGTGGTTGTTGATTTTGAGCATAGCGGCTTGAGGTGCTTCAGGTGTAACGGTGTAGGGATAAGATCGCGCATTGTATCTAGGCTACGGGAGTTATGACCTTTCAGAGTAGATTCAGGCATTCTATTTTTATGATGTAAGATGGGGTCTCAGTCTAGTATTGTAATGGCATTGATGAGCTTGAGGTACAACTCTTTTGATTGAGCTATTTGTTATGATTTGAGTGTGTTCAGATTTTTTCTTACTGGTGCGTGTATTATGCAAGATGTGGTTTAGACTTGTATTGAGGTATCATATCATCAGAGTGGTGTTGGATTCAAGGTGATTGTTGGGTTCATTAATGAATACCGACAGATTTGATCTCAGCTTGTTAGGAAGATAATATTGAGGTTTGACCTGGAAATCTGTTGCGATATCATTCAAGGGAAGTGGTTTCATGAATGGTTGATTTGAGAGATGATTACGGTTTATAGCGTATTTCATTCATCATTGGTAGTATAGGAAAGCGTGGGGATAAGACTTTAGCTAATAAGAGGTTCTTTGCCGGTAATTGGTTGCTGGGGACAACTGCTGTGAAGAAGTTTTGATTCCAAGTGTTTGGTTTAGGCGATATATCATATGTTTTCACCTGAGGGTGCAAGTATGGGTTATTACAGCTAGTCGGGCTCACTCTGAGTTCAGATGTGAATTTTTAATCTTGTGTATAATTTTCAAAAAGTGCGACGTGGTTCTATGGTTTGGTTTATGGATTAAATTGACTGTGAAAGTTTGGTTGTATTGTGTTATCGGGTCTATGTGAGATATGGTGACAAGGGATCACCCCGGGTATATGGTTGGTAAGATCATTCAACTACTGGTTGGCTTCTATAACAACTCTCGATACGCTCGAGGATGAGCTTTTGTTTAAGTTGGGGAGGATGTAACGACCACACCCGTCTTTATGGGAGTTACCGCCCCGTTTTCCCCGTTTTATGCTTCTATATATTTTATTATATGTGTTTGGAGGATTTGAAGTAATTTGGATAGAGTTCGGTTAGAAATGAGGCAATTAGTCTCTTTATGGAAAAGTTAGTTTGGAAAAGTCAATAGACTATTGACTTATGAGTTAGAGGGCTCAGAATGGATTTCTGATGATTCGACTAGTTTTGGGGGATGATTTGTGACTTAGGAGCGCAATCGGAATTGAATTTGGAGGTCTGGTGTAGAATTATGCTTGAATTGCTAAGGTTGGATTTTGGCAAATTCTAGATGATATGTGAGATTTTGATCTGAGGGTCAGAATGGAATTCCAAGAGTTGCAGTAGCCGCGTTAGGTGATTTTGGATATGCGTGCAAAGTTTCAGATCATTCGAAGGTGTTTAGGTCGGGTTTTAGATCAAATGCAAGTTTCAGAAGTTTTATTTTAACTTAGGCTTGAATTCGTGGTAATTCGATGATTCGGATGTTTATGATAGTATTTTTATATTGCGAGCAAGTTTGAATGAAGTAATAGAACATATCTATGCATTTGGTTGAGGTCCCGAGGGCCTCGAGGGTGAATTCGGATGGCTAACTAGGAATTTTGAGCATGCTTAATGCCGCAGAAAATTGCAGAGACTTTTTACTCTATGCGATTGCATAGGCATGTCTGTGATCGCATAGAAGGTTCTGAGGGGGTGGAGATTTTGCTCTATATGATCGCGTAAAGGAGTGTGCGATCGCATAGGTAGAGGAACTTGCTCACTGCGGTCGCGAGGGCGAGTGATGCGATCGCGTAGTAGGAAGAAGCAGAGCTATGCGATCGCATGGTCTATGATGTGATCGCGTAAAAGGATTTTTTAGGGCCGGATTTTTAGTCTATGCGATCGCAATGGGGTTGATGCGATCGCATGAAGGGGACGCCTAGACAGAACAACTAAAGGTTAAATTTCAGTCGCGACCCACATATTATTTCCACCATTTTTACTCCTCCAAGAGAGCTTTTTGAGCGATTTGAAGAGCGTTTTCAACGGGTATTGCTTGGAGGTAAGTCTCTTGACTAGAAAATATCATTTTATAGAAGAATCAACACTCAAATTCATGAAATTGGGTAGAAATTGTGAAGAACTAGGGCTTTAATCTTGAAAATGAATTTTTAGGATTTGAAAGGTCATTTGAGCTCCGTTTTTAATAAACTTTATATGTACGAACTCGTGGCGAGACAAGAAATCTGTTGGTATGATTTTCAGAATTTTTTAAGAAGTGGGCCCGGGGCTCGAGTTTTACCAACTTCGTGAATTTTAGTACTTTTCGAGTATTTTTTATTGGGTTATATTTCTTTAACCCATATTTATGTATTCGCTGTGGTTTTGACTAGATTCGACGCGCGATGAGGTTGATACAAAAGGAAAGGGCATTGCGGACCAGTCTACCACCAGTTGGAGGTGAGTAGTTGCTGTATATGATGGCATGAGGGTTTGAAACCCGGCTTATCATATTGTGACGCTATTTTAGGGCGTGACTCGCATCCTATGGTAGATGCAGGATTGGTTATGACTGGGGATTGTGACTGGTCCATCTTGAACAAGAATAATTCTATGTTGGCGATTGATACACACCGTATGTTGAATATATCTGGGCTTATTGCCATGTTTGGGGCCTTGTGCCGACCTATAGCATCCTTAGAGGATGATTATCATTGTGATAGCATGATTTGTAAAATCATTGATCTCAATCCTGTGTTTAATCACTATTATGAAATGCTAAGTCACTTTTCCTGAAGTAAATAACTAAAGTATATTCATATTAATGAAATGGAAATTTGGAAAGTAAAATGAAACTGTTATGTGACTCATATGCATATTGTGGACCGAGTATGGATCGGGCTGCACGCCGCATCGAATGTTATGAATATATTGCGCTTGGGCTGAAGGATCCCCTCTGAAGTCTGTACACCCCCCCAATGAGTGCCGTAGATGTTAAATGGATCGGGCTATGCGCCGTAACGGTCATGTGCATTGCATTGCATTGCATTCATGCATTATTATTTACTTGTGCTATCTATTATTAGCTGGTGTTGATAGTTCGTAGTAAGGTGTCGAACTGTTAGATTTAGCTTTACTTTATGTCATTTCGTGGATTTCTTATCTTCAGATATTTTATATGCTTATTACTCACTGAGTACTTAGTACTTACACCCACTCCCTGCAACTTATGTGCATATTCAGGTACATTGTAGGCTTAGCCGAGCAACCTTTATTTCTAGAGCTTATCAGAGTTGTGAGGTAGCTGCTTGACATTCGCAGGACCTGACTACTCTTTCTATTTCAGTTATATACTCCCTCCGTTTCAATTTATGTGAACCTATTTCCTTTTTAGTCCGTGCCAAAAAAAAATGACCCCTTTCCTTATTTGGAAATAATTTACCTTTATGCAATGATTTATAGCCACACAAAATAAAGGTGCCTCATTTTACACCACAAGATCAAAAGTCTTCTCTCTTTTCTTAAACTTCGTGCCCAGCCAAGTGGGTTCACATAAATTGAAACGGAGGGAGTATATATATATATATATATATATGTATATATATACACACATTTCCCGACTTGAATATTTCTGTTCAGATATTGTTATCCAGTTTTGATTAGAGGCTCTAGACTCGTGACCCCAAATCTTTTGGGAGTGTTTTATTAGTTTTCGCACTTCTCAGTATTTTTCTTCTATAAATATTGGATTATTACTCTACAACTATTGTATTCTCCCTAATTTGTTGGTTTTGAGATTTATTGTTGGTTTGAGACCGACTATTAGTCAAGCTTGCCTAGCTTTAGGGTTGGGCGCCATCACGACCGGGTCTGGGTCGTGACAATATTTGGTGACACTTAAAGTTGGCACCATTTTTCATTTAGACACATAAACTTAAGGTTGTTTCTATTGAGCACTTATACTACACTAAGATTTTTCAATTAGACACTTCTTGATGAGTTGGCACATAGAGTGAGCTTCACCCAAAATAGATGCGTGAAGAGCCCCAAAAAAAGATTTTATCTTCATTTTTTCTTTCTTTCTTTCTTTCTTTCTTTCTTTCTTTCTTTCTTTCTTTCTTTCTTTCTTCTTCTTCTTCTTCTTCTCTCTCCACCATTACTTCCACCACTGTCTCCCCCACTTTTATAACTGTTGTGCCTTCACCATTAATTTAGCTCGAAAGTTTGAATCAATAACCATCTCAGTTGATAATCAAAGTGGGACCATATTCTTCATTTAAAGTCAAAACACAATTAATGGGGTCTTTAAGAAAGCTTGAAGGTTTAAATGGGTTACTTAATTTGGTGAAAAATTGAGAAATTAATATTGGGGTTGTCTTCGAGTCTTGGTAGAGAATCTTTAGTTGAAGTTATAACAAATTTGTAGAAGTTACTCTTGAAATTTTGGATTAAAATCGTGGTTGGAACAAGAATAGACATGAGATAATAAAGAACACCAAGAACCATGATATCAAGAACACCAATGTTTCCTTTTTTTTGTGTTTTTTTTGGTTAATAATATGTCATTTTCTGACTGGGTGTAAATTAACAAATTTCTCTTTCGTTTTGAGAATGTTATTTTATTTTGTTTATTAAATAGATTTTAAAATAGTTTTTTAACTCAAAATGATATATGTCCTTTTTTTATTTGTCATTCGCCATGTCAGCTGCGAGTGCATTGCATACACTTTGTAAGTTCGGCTAATTGTTAAAAATGCGCCTAAATTAGAACAAATTTAGTGTAGTGGTGTGACGACCCAAAGGATCATCACTGCATTTCTCCTTTTTCCGTGCTTTCGAGGTCTTGGAAACCTTGCTTTTAGTTGTCTCGATTTACGTGCATAGTTCGGGCGCAAAGCCAAATTTTTTTTATGTTAAAATATGTAAATTCTCTGAAACATTTGAAGAATTTTGATATTAATATTGATACAGTTAACTTTGGTCAACATTTTGGGTAAACGGACCCGGATCGGTGATGTGACGATCCCAGGAGGTCCGTAAAAAAATATGGGACTCGGGCATGTACCGGAGACGAAATTCGAGGTCCAGAACCCGAGTAAAAGGATTTTTTTTAATTTTTTTTTTGAAATTATTAAGGAAAAATAGAAGTGAAAATGAGTTAGAAAATATATGTATCGGGCTCGTATTTTGGTTCCGATGCCCAGTACAAGTCTTAAATATGCGTTAAGCACTTTCTGTGAAATTTGGTCGAAATCAGACGTCGTTTGACGTGTTTCGGACCTAAATAGCTAAAGTTGAATGTTTATGAACTTTGAAATGAAATCATGAGTTTTGGGGTTTGATTCTTTGATTTTGATGCTATTTTAGCGATTTGACCGCTCGAGTAAGTTCGTAGGAAATTATTAAGTTAGTGTGTCTGTTTGGTTGGGAGCCTCGAGGGTTCGGGAGTAATTTAGAGGTGGTTCATGGTGGGTTTTCACTTAGAAAAGACATCATATTTTTCAGTATTGTTGCAGACAGATTTTGCCCTACGCGAATGCGGCCCTAGGCTCGTGTTTGCATAGCTTTGCCATTTTCCTCTTCCGCGAAAGCGGCCCCTAGCTCACGTTGGCATAGCCCTGACTTTTCTTCTTCTGCGTTTGCATCCCTCAATCACGTTCGCATAGTTCTAGGTCTGCTCCTCTTCGCGTTCACGTGAGGCCAAACGCGGACGCATAGGCCAAAGGTCTTGGGCCGGATTCTTCCTTTTACGCTTTCGTAGTGTCCCTTCGCAAATGCGATGCCTAACCGCCCAGTCTTCTTCGCGAACGCAACCTATGTGTCGTGAACGCATAGAGTTAATTGCCCCCAGTGATTTTTAAGTCATAAAAACAAAACACTTACGGGATTTTCATCCCATTTCTCAAACTCTCTCTTTTCCAACAGTCCGTAGGTGAATATCCAAGCTTTCCTTCTCCATAGCTCTTTAGGTAAGTGATCTTAACTTCATTCCCTCATAATTTCTTCATCTGAACACTAATTTCCTAGCCTTAAATCATGAATTCAAGGTAGAAATTAAGGGTTTTGGGTAGAACTAGGGCTTTGGGAATTTTGGTTGATTCAACCTCAATTTTGGGTCGAGTCTTGAAACAAATTATATATTTGAACTTGTGGGGTTATGGGTAATTGAATTTTGGTCCGAGCCTCGAGTTTGGACCACGAGGGCCCAGTGTTGGATTTTAATATTTTTGGAAGAATGATAGGGAATTTATTTCTAGGCTATGGGATTATGTTGTTGAGCCTCAATTGATATTATTGAATTAATTATGACTATATATCATTGTTTCAGAGTCAGATTTTAGAGGAAAGGTGGTATTGGAGACTTGATTACTATTTTTGGACCGAGGTAAATATTTGATCTAACTTTGGCTTGAGGGAATAGGATTAGAGTATTATAAATTGCTAATTGCTAAATGATCGAGTGAGGTGTATATGCATGGTGACGAGTATCTATACACCGGTGTCTAGCATGACCGTGGGTCTTTGTTTGTACTTGTTTTTGATATATTTTGGAACTCTTCCAAGCTAAATAATTATTTCTACATAATGTAAAGAGTTTGAGGATAAATTATGAAATATTAATACTTTGGAGTGTTGGCTCGAGTGATAAATACTATTGAGTAGGAGATGAAAGTATTAAAAAGAGTTGTAATTAATCCCTTGCCGGGATGTGAAAGTTATTTGTTATTGTTCCCTTGCCGGGACTTGGTTGTTATTTATGTTATTCCCTTGTTGGGACATTTCTTATTATTGCTTATTCCTCTCGCCCGTTTGGTTGTGACTATTGTTTGGGTGAGGAAGAGTGATAATGCACGAAGGGTCATTCCATGCCATTTTTGATTATATTTGCACGAAGGGTCATTCTGTGCTATGTTTTGACTATTTATGCACAAAAGAACATTCCGTGCTCAAATTTGACTATATTTGCACGAAGGGTTATTCCGTGCCATAAAATGAGAGTTATGTGAGGGAAAGCACGAAGGGTGATGTCGTGCACTTTATTCGATTGCTTTGGATGAGGATGAGAGTAAAAGCACGAAGGGTGATGCCGTGCACTTTATTCGATTGCTTTGGATGAGGATGAGAGTAAAAGCACGAAGGGTGATGCCGTGCAACTATTGAATTTCTTATTCTTTGGTAGTTATTATTGTGCCCTGTTTCTTAATTACGATGATAAAATTTTATATTCGGATTGTACTCCCCCATAACATGTTTCCCTCCCTTACACACACACACACACACACACACACACATATATATATATATATATATATATATATATATATATATATATATATATATATATATATATATATATATATATATATATATATATATATATATATATATATTAAACATTAAAAAAACTAATATGATAATAAAAATTTCTATTAATAATGTAATTATACTAAATAGTGGATAATACAATAAAGAAAAATACATAATGATAATAGGTGAATTTTACTATATTCATGCCCTAAATAATCACCTTCTTAAGTTGTTTTGATAATATATATGATGACAAATGCTCTTTTTAGTGTTTTTCATGAATTGTAGGTACAAAATGGTTAAGGAAGGCTAAGGAGCAATTTTGGAGTCAAAAGTAGAAGAAAAAGGCCATAGATGAAAATTTCCATGGAAGCCACGCATTTACAGCCCTGAAGAATCAGAGACACTGTTTGGCCGCGGCGAGAGGAGTAAACTTAAGGGGCCAAAGTGTAAAAATGAGATTTTTAACACCTAAATCCTATATAAGACCTTAGGATTTGCCCAAACGAGGTACTTTTGCAAGGAAACCTAGTGTGAGAGATCTCTCCAAGCATCTTTCTTATTTTTCTTTGAATTTTCATTGTGAATTCTATTCTAGCTTTTGTTTCCATAGTTATGAGTAGCTAAATTCCTATCTAAGGTTTTGATGGAACCTATTGGTTGATGTACTTCTGATTTATGTGAATACAAATTGTTAGTTAATCTCTATTTGTTCAACTTCGTTCTTGTTGTAGTTAATTGACAAGATCCTCAATTAGTTGTGCCTATTTAGTGTGCATAACTTGGAAAAGAATGCATATTTAGGTTATTGTTGAACAACACCACTCCTAGATTATTAGAGGAATCTATAATTGCGGGTTTAAAGGCGGGATTAGGAATAACGAAGCCTTGGGTGTAATCTAAAGTGAATTGTGATAATTAAAGCAAGCTAGTGTAACTCGGAAGAGTGCAATATTAGATTACTGTGATTACTCGGGAGAGATTTGCGGTATGATTAGTGTTCATGATTGATAGAGAGATATTGATAAATTTGTATGAGTATAAATAGAAGGGATTCCATCTATAGGGAAAATCATTACTTTAGTCTTTCTCATTATTGTTTACAACATATTTAGTTATTTTACAGTTATTTGGTTCTTTGCAAAAGTAGTTGTTAAGAAGAACTCAAAGGGATATTTGAATATTTGGGAAGCTGATTCTGAAGATTATTGGTATTGAAGGTAGTAGTTGATATGTTAACTCTCTGAGGATTCGAACCCATGTGAAATACTTGGGTTATATTTGCTGCGACCGTATTTTCCTTTTTATAAGGTATAGTTAGGCGTGATCATATAACAAAAAAGTTATTCAATGACTATATGATCTGGAGCAACTCGTCTTGATCTTTATTAAATTAGGATGCGAGGAAAGGGAAAGAAGGTGATAAGCAAGAAGATACGTTCCTTTAATTTAATAGATATTTTATTTATCAAAATTGAGATAATATTATCGAGAATAATAGAATGAAATTTAAATTAATTTTTTAAGATTAATAAAATATTTATCTTCTCTCATATTACAAAAAAGGCGATCTGACAAAAATATAAAATAAAGTAATATGATAATTGTAAAAATAGCCATGTAATGACTTATTTGACAATAATAAATATTTTTATTAAGAATGTATAATTACTAATATTAGATAATATAATAAAAAAAATATAAAACAAAAAATTCCTTGAATAACTATAATCTATATAAGTCCTTTTAGTTTAATATAAATTTTATTATTAGGTATATCATTTTAACAAATAATATGATAATTTAAATTTATTAAGTAATACGATTTAATATGTTCAAACAAGTCCGATTAGAATTTAATTTAATTAATATTATTTAATACTAAAGATTACTAGTTAAAAAAAAAAAAGGGCTTTCACACTTTACATTTGAGAAAGCTCCACAGTCTGTCACTGGTTGTAGCAACTTCTTATAATATGAGGCATTGATTCATTGTCATTCCTTATTGTGGTTTGATAGTATAGTCGTAATATAATTAAAAAAGATTGGCAGAAGATCAAAATCAAGTAGCTGTAGATATGAAATTTTGGATGTATAGTTGTGGGGTATTGGCTATTAATCCCCAGAAGCAGCAGCATTTCTTGT
Organism: Nicotiana noctiflora; assembly: GCA_032618575.1. Classification (NCBI taxonomy): domain Eukaryota; kingdom Viridiplantae; phylum Streptophyta; class Magnoliopsida; order Solanales; family Solanaceae; genus Nicotiana; species Nicotiana noctiflora. The sequence continues at coordinate 203,869 of JASVEL010004270.1, read as the reverse complement.
TTAGCTGTTGTTCGCGACGACTGATCTCATGTACCAAATTTTGTGGGTTCATGTTGTTTGCCTTAGGCTTGATTTCACTCTTCACTGGCCACGTGGCATCCAATCTTGAATGGTACTCTCACCCACTCCTCAAACCTTCTTGGTTCTACAATCAGGTAATCTTAAATGTATCCATAAACAGAAATGGTCAATTAGCTTCATTTTCACTCTAGTTATGGTTTTCTCAAAATGTTTTTGTTTTGACCAATTTAGAATGTACGCAAAATTTGATTCTTGTTTCAAATTTTGACAAATTGTTTCAACTCTTTTTTGCTTTTGGGTTGGATAGAGTACAAAGGGAGAGTTAAGAATCTCATGTTATAAGTGTGCTGGTGAGTGATCGAATGATTTTTTATCTGTTGGGATAATAATAAATTTTTCTGTTCCTTTGCTATCTGGCACTAAATTTATAGGAAAACAGAAACTTATGGCTGCAACACTAGCTAGCTGCTATGAAGGTTAAAGATTAGTTTTCGCTTGCCTATCCAGGTGTTTTGAAGCATCACATTTCTGTTATTTGATACTATATTTTAGGATGGAGGTGCACCAGTTGATATTTGGAAGTCAAGGTATTCCACATCTTACTTTGGATGCAGTGAGAGAGGCCCTCATTTTGCTTGTAAGTAACCGCTTTTCGTCAGATACTCAGTGTCCTAACTGTTAATGATGTTATTACTCGTATCACATATTGTTTTTAGGCAACATTATTTGGTTGGTCAAAATCTGAAATTGAGGCTTGGAGGTTTTCCACTCGATGCTTTTGGCATCTTAAACGAGTTATGGAAATCGGTATTTACATCTTATATTATGATTTCAACTAAAATGTTATACTATATTCTCCAGACAATTATAAAAAAGTAGGGTGCTATGTTTGGAGGAAGAGGTCGGAGAGCAAATTGGTTCTTCCACGCCAGAAATATATACTCTTTGTTTTTTACTATTTGGGTATGGGAAAGATGTGAAGAGAGTTGGCTGGCCAGCGTACTACTTTTAAGAATAGATGGTTTTTTGTTCCCACGCTTTTTCTCATTTTTTCCTATATACGCTACTTGCACCTGCTATCTGTTGCTTGATTTGATTTTCTTTCCAACAAGAAGGTGAAAAGAAAGTCAATGAAAAGCAGATTTGCTAAGTAGCCTGATCTAGTTTAATTTTTTAAAAATAATCTTATTCTTATCTTCACTCTCCCATCAGTCATCTAAAAGGAAAGAGTAGCCTTATTGGCATTATTGTTCAGGTCTGCCATTGCATTGGATTTTGCTGCTTTTTGTTAGTTGACTCAATAGGACATGCTTATTTTATATACTTGACGAGCACTTGCACTTAGTTATTGTTTTAATCGCCTAATGTCTTTCTCCTCTATTTTGGTTTGAAGTTCATTTATATGCTTCTGTATCTCTCTTCAATTTTGGTGAGAATAACTTGGATTCTAATGTTTCCGAAATGAAATTTAGCTGCTGTGAGTGTGCGATCTTCAAATGGATATCTACTTATTGCAACTAGCGGAGGACTCAACCAACAAAGGACTGGAGTAAGTATAATGTTCTTGACTATATAGTTTATCCAGTAATCTTTGGCATCTCTCAAGCATTTTTCTTTTGTATTGATAAGTTCTCTCAAATGGTTTGCTTTTTGCTAATTTCATTTCTGTATCTCAGTAATCTAACCTTTGGAACCTATCCTGTGCTTACCAGATAACTGATGCTGTGGTTGTTGCACGGATTCTTAATGCCACTTTAGTTGTACCTGAGTTGGACCATCATTCATTTTGGAAGGATGATAGGTTGGTGGGCATTTTGAAGTTACTTTTGGGAGTCTGTCTATTGCATAAGTTCATAGCGGATCATAATAACAGACGCGGTTTGACTCTTCTTTTTTACTAAGATATCCTTTTAACCTGCAGTGATTTTGTCAACATCTTTGATGTTAAATGGTTCATCTCATACCTTGCAAAGGATGCCAGTATTGTTAAAAGAGTTCCAGTGAAAGTCCTGAAGTTAATGCAAAAACCTCCATATACCATGCGCGTTCCAAGAAAATCAGAACCAGAATATTACTCGGACCAAGTATTGCCTGTACTTTTAAGGAGACGTGTAAGTAAACAAAAGAACAATTAATACTGTATTTTATCATATCTGTTCAATCATTTACTCACCTATACTAGCTTCTGTTTTCTAACCGTAACCTCATATTTCCCAAACAACTATGAGTGAACTTTAGGAATGTGGTCACTCTTCTGGGTTTATTGTTCAGTGAGCTGTTTAGGCAGTCAAGTTGTAGAAATCTTAAACTATGGTTTGTTTCAGGATGCACACATCTTTATGTTTCTAGAATCTAACGAAGCTGATGTATGACATAGCTATTCTTGATCTCAGAGATGTAATGTGGCACAGATAAACCATGTATTGAAGCCATTGTTCTGAAGACTAATGTTGTTTCTACTCTTTCTCTAGGCATAGTTATATCATGGTATGGCTTCTCTTGTTCTAAAAGCTCTTTAGATGGATTATGTTGAGGTCATAAATTTACATGATCATAACATTTTGCCATGTTTATACTTTATATAGGTCTGTCTAGATAATGTCATGCTTAAATGGAAGATATTTTAATTCCCCTGGTTAATGAGGTAGTGGAATAGTCAAAATTGAGTTGTTAAATTTACCAGGACCAATAAAATGAATATAATATTTGCTTTACCTAACTTAGAAATCATGTTTAGCAATCAATCGACTTTCCCCATTCATAGATTCAGTCTCATATCCATTGTATAAATGTGTATCATACTTATCAATTGGTGATACACGCCCGATTAGGGCACTTGACAAGGATGATTTTCAAGTCAACATCATAGCTTTGGAGTGCTTTAAAGGGGTCAAGATCAAGTGTGGCTATATTAACAATTTAGGCTAGCTTTGTAATTTGGCTCTAAGCTTCCTTACTACCTTAAGGGTATTTTGGTCATTTATCCTAATTAGCTGTAGACAAGAGGAGTTACTCTAATGTTAAGTAGCCTCCACTTCCAACCGAGAGGTTGTGAGTTCGAGTCTCCCCAAGAGCAAGGTGGGAAGTTCTTGGAGGGAAGGATGCCGGAGGTCTCTTTGGAAACAGCCTACCCTCCCCAGACGTCACTAAGTGGGATTATACAAGAGGAGTTGCTCTGATGTTAAGTAACCTCCACTTCCAACCGAGAGGTTGTGAGTTCAGAGTCTCCAGAGCAAGGTGAGAAGTTCTTGCAGGGAAGGATGCCGAGAGTCTATCTGGAAACAACCTCCCTACCCCAGGGTAGGGGTAAGGTCTGTGTACACACTACCATCCCGACCCCACTAAGTGGGATTATATTGGGTTGTTGTTGTATCCTAACTAGCTGTCTGGTATAAATAGTTCCTTACTCATCTTGAGGAAAAAGCTTGTGATGGATTGATAAACCAAAACAAACCTTGAGAGATTTAGAGTATCTTTATTTTCTCTTTATTTACCATGTTTTCTTAGATTATATATGTTAGGTTAATCTTGAATGAGTTCATGTTCCTACTCTTAGATTATCTTATGTATTTGAATGTTAATTCGCTGTTCTAGTTTATATATTTACTAGGGTCTTTGAATTTTATTCTTTACTTTGCTTAATCCGTGTTTCTTATTCGTGTTCTTCTTTGATTGGTGTTCATCATAGGAAATTCAAAGGGTTTACCTTGTTCATAGTTAAATTCTTATCTTTCTCTAATTTAAACCCTAATCCTCTATCTTTTTTATTCTGCGTATTTTTGCAATATCCGTATTTTCGATATGATCAATTGGTCTACCTGGTCATCTAGGAACCATATTGGCATCATACAATGTCTTAAATGTTATTTAAAATTCACTGCAGCTTTCGTTGTTTCAGCTATCCTTCAGTATATAGTAACAACTTCAAGAAGTGGAGTTTAACAGTTGATGAAAGAACACATTTTATGAATTTATGCTTATCGAGTATACAAGTCAAAAATTGATTGTAGAAAATGAATGCTTCTGTTAATGTTTTATTAACGTTTGATCTCCAAATTGTTTGCAGGTTCTTCAGTTGACAAAATTTGATTATCGGCTTGCTAATGACCTTGATGAAGAGCTGCAAAAATTGCGTTGCCGTGTGAATTATCATGCCTTGAAGTCCACTAAGCCCATAAGGAATCTTGGTCAGAAACTTGTAGTGCGTATGCGAAAGATGGCAAGACGTTTCATTGCAGTTCATTTGAGGTTTGTTTGTCTTACTGTGTTTGAAATCAAACCTTAGGCTACTATCTGCTTAACTTCACATCCCAATATTACAAAGCAAAGTCTGAACTGTGGAACTGAAAATTAATGCTGGAACTTTGAGGATTTTGTGTTTTGTAAAGAAAGAATTTGGGAATGAATTTCTCAATTATTCCCTTAAAGCATGTTGGGGTTTAAATAATGTTTACAAGTAATCCTTAAAAGTAAAAGAAATTAGTTTCTATTCCTAAATACATAATCACAGGGATGTGAAACTTTTCTTGTATTTACAAGGAATGTGATCTTGCTGTATTAGCAATTTTCCTAATAAGGAAGCCTTCCTATTTCCTAACACTCCCCTGCAAGCTAGAGTGTGCATATTGTATTCTCCTAACTTGTTGCAAATATACTCAATTCTGGAGCCATGAAGTGACTTCGTAAGAATGTCTGCTTTCTAACAAATCACTCGAGCTGACAAAATCTCTCACAATGTCATAGAAATCAGAAATAGATAACAAAATAAATAGATCAAAGAAGTTAATATTATTGGCGATAGTTTGTGCAAGAATCTTAAACACAACCGCACCAATAAAGTTGTCTGTATGGAGAGGACAATGCTCCAGAATAAAGTAGTTCTGATTCTGATAATGATACCTACACATTACATGATCTATTACTTATATAATAGGCTGACCATAACTACTGCATAACCTATTAGGATAAGATAAGTAACTTTAACCATAATAAGTAACTTCTAAACAGATAACTTCTAATAAACTTCTAATAACTGAAAGCTCCAGGAATTATCTTTCTTCTAAATTTCTTTGCTTCTTCTGATAATAAGTGGCTTATCAGTACACCCCTCCTGGAAATACGACTTGTCCTCAAGGCGAAGTTCGAGAAATTGTGCCCACATCAGTAGGAAGCATGTCATTTTTGTTGTTATCTTTCACAATCTGTGCGTCGTTCTCTTCTTGCATCAACTCCATCAACTTTAGATGAGCAGAAGTCCCAGGTTTGTAGCGATGACCACGTCGTTCTCTTCTTGCATCAACTCCAGATGAGCAGAAGTCCCATGTTTGCAGCGATGATCAGGGCTAAATTTTTCTCCACAACGATAGCAAAAGCCTTTGTCTCGCCGAATTTGTTGTTCAGGAGTCAACGGTCGAGTGTTTGAAAGTGATGGTGGTTGAAAAGGACGTGTAACTGGCTGGCGGGATGATAGAAAATCGAAGGATTCTTGAGCCGCTGGAAATGATGTCTCAACCGAAGGAGGTCGTGATACAGAAGGCAAAGTGGGTGCCTTACTGGACCGATTAAGTCCCTGTTTTCCTTCATATTCTAAAGCCAGGCTTATTGCCTTGTACACATATCGAGGTTTGTGAATCCTAACGTCCACACGAAGGTCTTCTTTCAACCCACTGAGGAAAACTCCAAGCAAACAGTGTTTTGGCCAATTTTGCACACGCGCTGCTCGTTTTGCAAATTTTTGCCTATACTCAAACACCGTTCCAGTTTGTTGGATATCACATAGATGTTCATCAGGATTTTGAAACTCAGCAAGCCCGTAATTTTCTTGCATTACTTTCACCAAATCGTCCCAATAGTAAATGGTTCGCTCACTCTTGATCCAAGCAAAAAGATCCAGTGCATCTCCTTCCAAGTACATCGAAGCCACATCAACCTTGCATTTCTCAGAAGTTTGATAGTACTTTGATAGTACTGGAAATACTTCTCTGCTTTTAAAATCCAGCCTCTAGGATCTCCTCCCTCGTACTTTGGAAATTCCATCTTTATTTGTGAGTGCCGGGAAGTTTCTCGATGCCAAGTGTTGTTAACCTCACCCTCTTCTAGTGTGGCTTTAGCTTTCCCTTTATTGTTGTGATCTCCACTATGCTGTGCTTTTAATGCAGCCACATCAGCGGCTAAAGCATCTATGGCTTCCAATTTCGCTGCTATAGTCATCAATTATTGGGAAATCGGGTCAAGATTAGGAATGGTGGATTCACTGTGAGAAGCGTTGGTCCGTGTTTTCACCATGGCAGATCTTACTGCTCCGATACCAATGATAGAAACCAGAAATAGATAACAAAATAAATAGAACAAAGAATTTAATATTATTGGCAATAGTTTGGGCAAGAATCTTAAACACAACTACACCAATAAAGTTGTCCGTATGGAGAGGACAATGCTCCAGAATAAAGTAGTTTTGATTCTGATAATGATACCAACACATTACAGGATCTATTACTTATATAATAAGCTGACCATAACTAGTGCATAACCTATTAGGATAAGATAAGTAACTTCTAATAACCATAATAAGTAACTTCTAAACAGATAACTTCTAATAGCTGAAAGCTCCAGGAATTATCTTTCTCCTAAATTTCTTTGCTTCTTCTGAAAATAAGTGGCTTATCACAATGCTCTTTGACTCAATTTTTTGTTGAATGAAATGACAATCTACTTCTATATGTCTATCATGAACTCAATCTTTTGTTGAATGAAATGACAATCTACTTCTATATGCTTTGGTCTATCATGAAATACTGGGTTTGAAACAATTTGTATGCTGTACCCAAAGTCGTTGCTCGGTCTTGTGCCTCTGCACTTGATCTAGCTACAATATCTTGCTTTTTGCTTTTCCAATATATTAGATTTCTTGTAAAAGCACACCTAACAAGAAATAATATCTTGGAGAAGCAAAAAGAAAATCTAACTTGGAAAAGCAATAGGCAAAAACACAAGGTGTAGTAGTTAGATAAAGTGCAGACGCAGAATACCAATTAGAAAAGATATTATTAGATTTCACAATACCCTGAAGTAAATCATCTCTTTGAAGGAGATCCAGCCCGGTATGCATCAGAGTACCCAATAATATATGCATGTTGGATATCCTCATACAACGGACCCTATTCAGGTGAACATTTGGTATACCTTAGATGGCGAATTTACTGTATTACAATGACATTCACAAGGAGTTTGGAGAAACTAGTAACATTAACAGTCAATGAGATGTCTGGTCGGTAAGATAATTACGCTTGTCAACCAATCTTCAATGATAAAGGGGGTCCTTCAAAGGCTCCCTTTTGTGAGAAGAAGCTTAGAGTTTCAGCCCACATAAGCGTCAATAGGTTTGCAATCCATCCATTACCTTAATCAATGTAACACACGTAACACTCCCCTGCACGCTCATGACTGGACATTTGGTGTGAGAACAGTATAACATGGGTATCCAATATTGGATGAACCAGGAATACTGATGGGCCTTGCTTTGTTACTATGTTAAGAATGAAGAGAAGAGAATTTGGGAATGACTTTCTTGATTATTCCTCCAGCATGGTGGTTTAAATAGTAGTTACAACTATCCTAAAAAAGAAAGAAAAGCAATTCCTCCTCCTAATTACAGAATCATTGGTATTCGAGATCATTCCCATGATTACAAGTAAGAGGGTCTTGCCATATAGTATATAATTTTCGTAAAAACGAAACCTTCCTAATTCCTGATGGAGCTGTCTGTCATGAGATTCCTGTATACCTTTTCTCTTCTTTTTTTCGTACAAAATTCTCTCTTGTTTTAAAAAGTTCCAAATCCATCCTAAGGTGGCAGCGGAAACCAAAAGGTGATTATAGGAAGGAGGGGTGTATTGGCTAAACCTCCTTGTACCTAAGTGAATGAATGGAAAAACCCATTCTTTTACATTTGAAGCTTAGAGAAAAATCTGATTGCCTTTCTAATCTGGTAGGTTAATATTCTAAATAATCCTATTCCATTACCAAAAAGAAGAGAAATTCTGAATGCTGTATAGCTTCCTGCTGAGTATGATATGGAGATTTGTTTGCTCAAACCATGTAAGCATTCTTTCATTTACATTCATAATTCTTAAGAATTGCATATCAACTTGAGATCAAGTTTGTATGCTCTGGGGAAGGATCATAGACAATTAAGGGATTAAGAGAAATCCTAATTAGTTGTTTGGTAACAAAGACTTAAAAAACGTAAAATGAACTGCAAGATCCATGTTTTCTTTTGCTGAATAGACAAAACGATGTTTTTGACATTCTGACTTGATAGTGCTTGAATATCTGTGTCAGCTAAGTGTTAGATGTGTGTTTATATTACAAGTTGTACCTGTTATGCCTTCACTTCAATAACAACTACGCTTCAGTCCCAAACAAGTTGGGGTCGCCAATATGAATCCTCATTCCTTTCATTTAGCTCAACTCATATCATCATCATTCATCATTATCGAAATAAATAAAAGTGCAAGTAAAAGAGATAAATATAATAATAATAATAATAATAATAAATAATAATAATAATAATAATAATAATAATAACGTTTGTTGTTATATATGTCTGCAATCCAAGAGAGTTCCTTCACATTTATGCTTTCCATTGGCACTTAACATGTGTTGCTCTGATACATATATATATTTCAGGTTTGAACCTGATATGCTAGCATTCTCTGGGTGCTACTATGGCGGGGGTGATAAGGAAAGATATGAATTGGGTGTGATAAGAAAACGATGGGCCACTTTACCTGTAGGATTTCTTTCCTCAGATAATTATGACTTTGTTCTTTACTACTTGGCAATTTAGGCAATTTTACTTCTGCTTTATCAGATTAAGGATTTTTTTATTGATTAAGAAATTTAAAGTGTCAAATCACTGACAAGTTGGTCCTGTGGAGAGAAAGTCTTCTCAGAAATGTGAAGTCCAGATCTATATGTTTCCCCTAGATTGGGGAAGGGTGGCCTATTCCTATTTGTTTATTATTGTGTCTATCTGGGATCTTCGAGTTATTCAATCTGTTGCCATGTCATAGAACTTACAACTGTTTTCTGGCTCATAGCTCTTCATTATTTTATTTGAGTATTGCATGTTTCGAGGACACTGGGATTTGAAATGCTTTCTTTTTCTGGAATAACTTGGAAAGATGAAATATGGTTTTTACAGGAATAATGAATGTACTTTACAACCATATCTTTGTTTTTGCATTTGCAGAAGAATTGTCCAAATACCACTAAATGTGGGTCTTAGTCTTGTATGCTTAACATATGTCATTTTTTAAAATTAAAAAAAAGAGTGCAGTGCAGACTGGTAACCCCCCCCCCCCCCCCATGAAAAAAAAAATCCTTTCCTCGTTTTCCCCCCTATTCAGCTGGACTTCGTATGATCTGTATACCTTTTCGCAAAATTAAGGTTTTCCATACTTTTGATAACACAGTTCTATTCAACTTCTGGCTTCAGGAGCTGAGCCCTGATGAAGAGCGAAGTCGAGGAAGATGTCCCTTAACACCCCACGAAGTTGGGCTTATGCTGCGGGCGCTTGGCTTCAAAAATGAAACATACCTTTATGTTGCATCTGGTGAAATATATGGTGGAGAAAAAACTCTCCAGCCTCTAAAAGAGCTGTTTCCAAACTTTTATACCAAAGAGATGGTTGCTGGTGATGAGCTGAAACCTTTTCTTCCTTACTCTTCTCGTCTTGCAGCAATTGACTACATTGTATGTGATGAAAGTGATGTCTTTGTCACTAACAATAATGGGAACATGGCTAAGATCCTTGCTGGTAGTAGGTGAGGCTCTTCTTTTTTATCTCTCTTTTCAGCACACTAACATATCTGATTAAACATTTGTTCAGAGGACACCTGTTTTTTGTGCTTAGCATGACATGTGTCTACTTCGTTGAACTAAGTTTGTCTAAGCTAAACAAAAGGGAAAAAGGAATCAAGATTAAAGCGCATTGTGCTATCCGTCCATGGTTAAGAAAATTGAACAAATTTAGTGGCCACTATGTCACAAAATGATAGAACGAAATCATGTTGAATCAGTTAATAATTAGTTATTTGCTTCAAGAGTATATGTCATAAACCAAAATGGAATTGTTTCTATTTATCGTGTCAATTGAAAAAATTCAGGAATGTAAATTTGGTGGCCTAAACTTTGTCTGAGAGTTCAATGACTTTTAAACTTACTAAGTTTGCTGATTCTAGAGCTTTCAGATTAGTTGTGATTTAAACTCTAGCTTACTTCTTTGGAAGTAGGTTAATACTGGAAGTAAGTGTTCAATTTCAACATCTTTTAGATAGATAGTTGCAACTCAGAAATTTTGTACATTGAAACTTCATTTCAAATAATTTCTATTCATATTCCTATCTTCTTGTTTCACAATTGAGCTGATTGTTTTCTTTCTTCATCATGCCAAAGGAGGTACATGGGGCACAAGAGGACCATCAGACCAAATGCCAAAAGACTCAGCACTTTGTTCATGGCTCGAAATAAGATGGACTGGGAGACATTCTCCGGTAAGGTCAAATCATGCCAAAGAGGATTCATGGGAGAACCTGAGGAAATGAGACCAGGGCGTGGAGAGTTTCATGAATTTCCATCCTCGTGTATCTGTAAGACACCATTCAATCATTCAAATGTCATAAATAGATACAACGATCATATTTCAGGAAGGAATCCAACTCTGCCGGAGTCACAATATAGGTACATAAACAATAGGAGTGACCTTGATAAGAAGAGATCGGAGAAATTTCAGTAGAAGAATTTGTATTTAAAGAGGACCCGAGGCATTGGTTCAATGGTAAGGACGCTACACGTGATTTATGAATTAAAAGGACATCATGGATTCAAACCATGCCATGGACAAAGCCTAGTATTAATATTGGGACGAGGGTAGAGAGCGAGGGAGTATACTACCTGCAATTTTAGACCTTGCACGAAATGGAGTCGGGTCAGAATCCTACAGAATCTTTGTATTGAAAGAGACTGATTTAATCTGATTATGAGTTACTCAGGGGAAGTGTTGTAGCATTGCCATATTGACATTGTCCTCTAGAATTAGTCGCGACCGCCTTCTTTTTTTGGCAGGACTTGAGGGGCTGAAGCCACAGCACTTGAGTCAATTGTCTAGATTTGTTTTTTGGTTCACCGCTGTTTTTTTTAGAAAGCGGATGCTGATGTGCTACAACTGTTAATATATATTTTTGTAAGATATGTAGAGAACAAAGAAGAAAAACAATTTCATCTCCATTTATATGCATCCTATTCCGTGCAGTTACCACTGTTTACGTTGTATTCTGGTGTTTACATCTCCTTCTCAGTATAGCATTTGATGTTGAAATCAATTTCATCTTATTCAAAGGGGTGTCCTAAACTCCTACCATCATTTAAAGCATCATACCACCTGATAGGCTGATAGTTGTAGATAGGTAGGAACTTACTCATACTGGATATTTATATCAAATCATATTAATTTATCACGGTTACGTAACTTAATGAGGTAATAATGTATTATCAACAATGATTAGGTTAAAGAAATCTATACACAAATATATATCACGTATCTATTGGTTTGGTGTATATATCTAGTGCGAATAAGTTATCTGCACCTGATGCTTACACCAAATGGATGTAATACTACAATTAAATACTCCCTCCGGTTCACAATAAATGTCAAATTTACTTTTAGCACGCCCATTAAGAAAATACTAAATTTTGTATAAAAATACGTAGTATGTCTAAACTATCCCTAATTAAGCATTTAGTGTGAGGAGTAAGAAAACTTTTTAGGGATATGTACATCGGGGTTAATTTGTAAAAACAAATTAAATTTTTTCTCGATTACATAACGGAACACTTATTTGAACCAAAATGAAAAAGTAAATTGGACACTTATGAACCAGAGAGAGTAATAAGGTGAAAGTGCATATTAAATAACTATATGACAAAAGAGTATAATAGTACTCCCTCTGTTCCAATTTACGTGAACCTATTTCCTTTTTGGTCAGTTCCAAAAAGAATGAATCATTTCTAAATTTGATAACAATTTAGCTTAAACTTACAATTCTACCATTAATGAGAAGCTTTTATAACAACATAAATACTCGGGGCCCCATTAAACTTGTTTAGGACCATAAATTCTAAAAGTCTTCATTAAACTTTGTGCCCAGTGAAATAGATTCTCATAAATTGAAACGGATGAGTATATAGAAGACACATGTCATGCTATCATTGTTTTGGTGTTAACACCTCGTGCGAGCAAGACTATACGAGAAATTGGTATGACGTATTATATCTATCAATATCAAGTCTTAATTTTTTTTAAATATCCTATATTGATTTTATTATTATTATTTAATTTTTTCTCCCTTTTTTATACTTAGTTGAAAACATCAGGGTGGTACATTTTGATAGTAGTTTTGATAGTAAAAGTTGAAATTAATGTTCTCCCAGTTAAAGTTGGTAACATGAAGTCAATTCATTTTCTTCCAATTGGTGTCTATTCTTTTGTCGGGGGTAATTTTCAACTATTTAAGATGATCAGACAGTAGAAAATAATTTAATAAAGAGAGTAGTTGTTCGTTAAAAATTTTGACACCATTCCAAGCATACCCCTTATTGTACTTCAATTAATCATCATTATCATTAGCATAAACATTATTCTCGGATCGTCATTTTAGTTATTTTAAAGAGGAAATAGTTTCTTTTTTGCCCATGACATCAGACATCTAGTAGACTATTTTATTGGAGTTTACCTTTTCTTCTATTTGTTCCTCTAAAAAAATTGTCACTTTTTAAATGTTGTGTTAGTTAAGTTTATCTAAACAACGTTTAAAATTCATTTCTTGAATATCCATTACAATGTAATAGTATAACTTAATTAGTTGTCTCCATGAACCATTAATTAATATGTAATATAAAAAACCATTAGGGAGTTCAATTTGCAATAATTTCTTGCAAAAATGTAAAAGTTGTTATGAAATATAACTCAAAGTAAAGTAACAATATAGAACAAGGAAATAAAAGCAATTTAGTAAAACATGAACAAGAAATGGAGATAGAGAGAAGGAAGGGATTTTCTTCTTCAATTGTGTCTATTTTCCTATCTATTACAAGGTCTTTATATAAGCATAAAAAGTGAAAAAAATATGTCATCGAATATGACATTGCATACAAAATATGTCATTAACCATTTGAGATAAAAATAATGGAAGAAGAGTAGGCATCCACCATAAATTGATATTTATCATAACATTCCCCCTTGGATGTCCTTAGATAAAGTGCCCCGTTAAAACCCTAGTAGGAAAAAAATTCTAGTGAAGGAAAAAGAGTATACATGTTTAGAAATACGCCTTTTGGTTGCCTCGTTAAAAATCTTGCAAGGAAAATCCAGTGGGACAAAACCTTATAAGGAAAAAAGAGTACAACGTGTATTAACCTCCCCTGATGAGAGCATCAATTCACATCCTTAAGCCTTCGCATCTCAATCTTATGTACTAGCTTCTTGAAGGTTGACGTCGGCAGAGATTTTATGAACAAATCAGCCATACTTGAACGAATCTGTTGCACATTGATATCATCATTCTTTCGAAAATCATGTGTGAAAAATAACTTTGGTGAAATGCGTTTTGTCCTATCTCCTTTTATGAATCCTCCCTTGAGTTAGAGCTATGCATGCTACATTGTCTTCATACAAAATCGTGGATAGTTTGTCATATTTCAAACCACATTTATCTTGAATAAGATGTATTATAGACCTCAACCACACGCAGTCACGACTTGCTTCATGAATAGCAATTATTTCAGCATGATTAGATGAAGTAGCCACAAATGATTATTTAGTCGATCGCCAAGATATGGCAGTGCCTCCACAGGTAAACACATAACCTGTTTGAGATCGAGTCTTGTGTGAGTCAGATAAATACTCAACATTAGCATAACTAACAAGATCGGGGCTGCAATTATTTCCATAAAATAAGCCCATATCAGTAGTTCCTTTTAGATACTGCAATATGTGTTTGGTTCCATTCCAATGTCTCATTGTAGGAGCAGAGCTATATCTTGCTAAGACATTAACTGAAAAGGTTATGTCAGGCCTTGTAGTGTTGGCAAGCTACATTAGTGCACCGATTGCACTAAGATATGGTACTTCAGGACCAAGTAGCTCTTCATTCTCTTCTTGATGTCGGAATGGAGCCGTATTCACATCAAGTGATCGAACAACCATCGGAGTACTTAATGGATGTGCTCCATCCATGTAAAACTATTTCAATACCTTTTCTATGTAGACAGATTGATGAATAAAAATTTTGTTTGCCAAATGTTCAATTTGCAAACCAAGACATAATTTTATCTTTCCGAGATCTTTCATCTCGAATTCCCTCTTTAAATAATCAATTGCCTTTTGGAGTTCTGTAGGAGTTCTACTAAGGTTTATGTCATCAACATATACATCAAGTATAACAAACTCTGATGTTATTTTCTTTATAAAAACACATGGACAAATGGCATCATTTATATAATCTTCCTTTAAATACTCATTAAGGCGATTATACCACATTCTTCCTGATTGCTTTAGACCATACAAAGATCTTTGTAATTTGATTGAAAATATCTCCCAGGACTTTGAATTATGTGCGTCAGGCATTTTTAATCCCGCGAGAATTTTCATGTATATCTCATTATCAAGTGAACCGTAAAGGTAGGCTGTAACCACATCCATTAAATGCATATCAATTTTTTATGGACACCAAAACTAATGAGATAACGGAATGTTATAGCATCTATAACATGAGAATATGTCTCTTCATAATCGATACCAAGCCTTTATGAAAATCCTTGTGCAACTAGACGTTCCATATATCTTTGTACCTCATTTTTCTCATTCCTTTTACGTACAAAGACGCATTTATATGCAATAGGCTTAACACCATCAGGTGTTTGCACTACAGGTCCAAAAACATTACGTTTCACATTCATCGATAGAGTTTGGTTCAAGATGAGATAATGATGGATTTTTCCACAAAATTTCCGATTTGGTTTCACCAACTTCTCCCCCTAATATTGGAAAAAGTGTCTTATGAAATACAGTCTGCAAATCGTGCAGTAAACAAATCTCCCGTCAATGTTTCAAGGTAGCGAATAATAGAGGGCGATTCAAAACACAACATATATTCCTAACCTTCTTTGCAGACCCATTTTGGTGCGATGTGGAGGTGCTATAGGCACGTATACTGTGCATCCAAAAATTCTTAAATGGGATATATTAGGTTCATGACCCAAAAATAATTGCAACAAGGAATATTTATGATGATTTGTCAGTCTGAGACGAACTAGCATTGCTGCATGCAAAATGGCGTGACCACAAACAGAAGTGGGAAGCCTTGTTTTCATGAGTAGCGGTCTTGCTATCAATTGCAGACGTTTAATTAAAGACTCTGCAAGATCATTTTGAGTGTGAACATGAGCTACGGAATATTTTACTTTTATCCCAATTGCTAAGCAATAATCATTAAATGCTTGGAATGAAAACTCAGCAACATTATCAAGTCTAATAGACTTAATTGGATTATCGAGAAATTGCGCCCATAATCAAATTAATTGTGCCATTAACTTTGTAGATGCGAGGTTTCAAGATGACAATAGGCACTGTGAGCATGTGATTTTTTCCCTAGAAGAAAACTACTCCCAAAAATTCAAAATAAAATACTTTTGTGTTGTTTGCAATTTTTGTGTATTTTATGTTATTTTTATTGTCTGTATTTGTGCGTTTGTGTTTATATGTCTAAATTGTTTTAAAAATACAAAAATATATTGCATTTGTATATAAAATTCGTGTTTGCAATTTAGAGTAATTAAGTTTGTTTTCAAGAATATATAATAAATAAATCACAAAAATAATATATTTTACATTTTAGCATTTAAATGTCTAGTTGTGTAATCTATTTTTTAATTAATATTTGATTTGTGTGTGATAATAGTCGGTATAAGTTGATTAATATTTTTTACAAGTTAATTTGATGTTTTTAAAAAGCAAATTAGAATTTTTGTTTCTTGGATAAATTAGAGATTAAAAGAAAAATAAAAAAAGAAGAAATGAAAATAAAGAGTTAAAAAATATGGATTGGGCCAATTTCAAGAGAATACCAAGCCCAAATCACACTCCTTGTACCCGGTCCAACAGACCCTTTATCACGACCCAAATCCGGTCGTGATGGCACCCAACAATCAAGCTAGGCCAGCCAGGCCAACAATTTAATTATCACAAAAATACCAGTTCCCAAATGGACAACCCAAGAAGAATATATGAGTTTAAGAACTCCAATAATAATAATAATAATAACAAAAGTACTGACACTCCCAAAGATCCTACGTCACAAGTCTAGAGCCTCTAACAAAACCCAACAGGAAATAGAGAGTACGATATAGAAGTACTCAAGTCTGAATACAAAATACAAAATAACAACTGGAAATGAGAGGAGAAGCTAGGTTTTGCGAATGTAGGCAGCTACCTCAGCAACCCGATATGACACTGCAACCGCTCGAATTGCCTGTCTACTGCTCCTGAGTACCCGAGTCTGCACACAAAAGGTGCAGGGAGTAGGGGTGAGTACTAAGTACTCAGTGAGTAACAAATATATATAAGTAGCTGACAGTAAGAAATCCACAAAATACCACAATATGAAGCTACACTACAGTCCGAATCTCCTACGAACTAGCAGCAATAATACAATACAGCTACCACAGAGTAATTCAACAAATATAGATGCAATGCAATGCACATAACCGATACGGCGTGTAGCCCGATCCATTTAACGTCGACGGCGCTCACTGGGGGTGTACAGACTCCGGAGGGGCTCTTACAGCCCAAGCGCAATACTGCTGCGGCGTGCAGCCCGATCCTCATATCTACTGCTGCGGCGTGCAGCCCGATCCATCCTCAGTCCACATAAATCAGATAAGTCACAAAACAGTTCATTTTTCTAAATTCCAGTTTCCAGTTCATAATTTATGAAAAATACTTTAACTTTATTAAATTTGTAAAAGCCGGTGACTAAGCATATCAATAAGGTGATTTCAATTTCCAGGACTGAGATCAGTGATAAAGCAAATATAGCTATCACATAAATATTGTCCTCTAAGGACGCTACAGGTCGGCACAAGGCCCCAAACAAGGCTTACCGCCCACAAATATATCAAATACGGTGTATTTCCAACACTAATAACATATTATTCATTTCCGGGATGGAACAAGTCTCAATCCCCAGTCACAATCAATCCCGCAGTTGCCACGGTGTGCGAGCCACGCCCTACTAGCGTCACAATGTGCTAAGCCGGGGTTTCGAACCCTCGAGCTACCATATACACAAACTACTCACCTCTAGCCGGTAGTAAATTCGTCCGCGATGCCTTTTCCTTTGAATTTAGCCCCCTCGTGCGTAGAATCTAATCAAACCACAATAATTATATCAAATACGGGTCAAAGAATCATAACCCATTTCAATTTACATAAAATTCGCATAAATACACTAAGTTGGTAAAACCCGACCCCGGGCCCACTGCTCGGAAAATTCCGAAATTAGTACCAACGCGACCCTCATCTTGCCACGAGTCCGTGCATATAAAATTTATCGAAATCGGAGTTCAAATGGCTTTCCAAATCCAAAAATCCCGTTTTCAATATTTAGGCCTCATTTCTTCAAGATTTCAACCCAATTTCATGAAGATTGATGTTAATACTACCATAAAATGATGTTTTTGAGTCAAGAATCTTACCTCCGACGAATACCCGATGACTTCTCGGTGATTTCCTCGAGTTTTCTTCTCTCTAGGGCTCAAAATTATGTTTTGGGGGTGTAAACCCGTAAGCTCTCTGTTCTGCAATTTAATTCACTGCCAGAGACTTTTGTTCTTCGCGTTCGCGTGAGCTCCCACGCGTTCGCGAAGAACAGCTCCTCCTTACTCTTCGCGAACGCGACGCTTACCACGCGTTCGCGATGCTCAATTCCATTTACCCTTCGCGAACGCGACGCCAACCACGCGTTCGCGATATTCAAAGTCCCAGCCGCCCAGATTCCTTCTACGCGTTCGCGATACACCTCCCGCGAACGCAAAGCACAACTCCCACGACCCTACGCGAACGCGACCGAAGCAACGCGTTCGCGATGCTCAACACCCCTGGCCTACGCGAACGTGTCTCCCCCTCCCGCGAACGCGATGCACAAAAAGGCTTGGCCTTCGCGAACGCGACACTTGTCACGCGAACGCGAAGGCTTAAGGGCCTGGGCAGAACCTGCAGTTTTTCTGCAGATTTTTGCCAAGTCCAAATGCCCGGTTGATGGTCCGAAATCATCCCGAGGCCCCCGGAACCCCAACGAAAACCACCAACGTACTCCAAAACATGATACGGACTTGTTCCAATCAGAAAAACACCATCCTAAACATCAAAATCACCATTTCCACACGAATTCAAGCCTAAGTTTCTTCAAAACTTTCAAAACTAACATTCAATCCAAAACCCGATCAAACGATGTCCGAATGACCTGAAAATTTGGCAGACATATCCAAAATCACATAACGAAGGTACAGAAATTGTCGGAATTCCATTCCGACCCCTGGATCAAAATATCACCTACCATCCGGTTTTCGCCAAAATTCAACATTCGCCAATTCAAGCCTAAAACTACACCGGACCTCCGAATTCAATTCCGATTGCTCTCCTAAGTCATAAATGATCCCCCGGAACTAGTCGAATCATCAGAATCCGGTTCCGAGCACTCTAACTTAATAGTCAACTCTTGGTTGATTTCTCATATTCAAGCTTTCTTTAAACATGCTATTTGTTTCATTTTCAACCCAAATCACTCCTAAATCACCCGATATATTCTAATACTAATTTAAAAGCATAATATATGTAAATGCAAGGTAACAGGGTGGTAAATTCCCGTAACGACGGGTCGGGTCGTTACATTCTCCCCAACTTAAACAAACGCTCGTCCGCGAGCGGGTTAAGAAACATACCTGGAGTATCAAACAAGTGTGGATATCTGGTTCGCATCTCCTGCTCGGTCTCCCAAGTTGCTTCCTCCATGGGACGACCTCTCCACTGCACTTTCACTGAAGCTATGTCCTTAGATCTCAGCTTACGAACCTGTCGACCCAAAATGGCTACTGGTTCCACATCATAAGTCAAATCCTCATCTAGTTGTATCGTGCTGAAGTCTAACACATGAGACGGGTCTCCGACATACTTCCGGAGCATAGATACATGGAACACCGGGTGAACTCCCGACAAGCTGGGTGGCAAAGCAAGCATATAAGCCACCTCCCCAACTTTCCTAAGCACCTCAAAAGGTCCAATAAACCTTGGGCTCAACTTCCCTTTCTTTCCAAACCTCATAACACCCTTCATAGGCAAAACCTTCAACAACACCTTATCACCTACTGAATAAGACACATCTCGGACCTTCCGGTCTGCATAACTCTTCTGACGCGACTGAGCTGTGCGAAGTCTCTCCTGAATCACCTTCACCTTGTCTAAGGCATCTTGGACTAACTCTGTCCCCAACAACCTAGCCTCGCCGGGCTCGAACCAACCAACTGGAGACCTACACCGCCTCCCATACAAAGCTTCATACGGTGCCATCTGAATGCTGGACTGATAGCTATTATTATAAGCAAACTCCGCCAAAGGCTAAAAATCAGCCCATGAACCACCAAAATCAATGACACAAGCACGCAACATATCCTCTAATATCTGAATAGTATGCTCAGACTGCCCATCCGTCTGTGGATGAAATGCTGTGCTCAGCTCTACCTGTGAACCCAACTCTCGTCGAAATGTCCTCCATAACTGAGAAGTGAACTGAGTATGTCTGATATAATAGAAATGGGAACTCCATGCAATCTCACTATCTCACGGATGAATATCTCTGCCAACCGCTCTGAGGAATAAGTAGTACACACTGGGATGAAGTGAGCTGACTTGGTCAACCTATCCACCACCACCCAAACTGAATCAAACTTCCTCGATGTCCGAGGGAGTCCACTAACAAAGTCCATAGTTATTCTTTCCCACTTCCACTCCGGAATATCAATACGTCGGAATACACCACCAGGTCTCCGATGCTCATACTTGACCTGCTGACAGTTTAGACACCGAGCCACATGGCTCACAATATCTTTCTTCATCTTTCTCCACCAGTAATGCTGCTTCAAATCCTGGTACATCTTCGCGGCTCCTGGATGAATAGAATACCGCGAGCTGTAGGCCTCTACCAATATCAATTCACGAAGGCCGTCAACATTGGGCACGCATATCCGGCCCTGCATCCGCAATACACCATCACTATCAATAGTGACATCCCCGGCATCATCATGCTGAACTCTGTCCTTAAGGACAAGTAAGTGTGGATCATCATACTGGCGCTCTCGAATGCGATCATATAAAGAAGAATGAGCTACTACACAAGCCATCACCCGACTAGGCTCAGAAATATCCAGCCTTACCATCTGATTAGCTAACGCCTGAACATCAACTGCTAGGGGTTTCTCCCCAACTGGAATATACGCCAAACTGCCCATACTAATAGCCTTCCGGCTCAATGCATCAGCCACTACATTGGCTTTCCCGGGATGGTACAAGATAGTAATATCATAGTCTTTAAGCAATTCAAGCCATCTCCGTTGCCTCAAATTTAGATCTTTCTGCTTAAACAAATGCTGAAGGCTGCGGTGGTCTGTATATACATCACAAGATACACCATATAGGTAATGCCTCCAAATCTTCAAGGCATGAACAATAGCAGCTAACTCCAAATCATGAACGGGGTAGTTCTTCTCGTGGGGCTTTAGCTGACGGGAAGCATATGCAATAACTCTACCCTCCTGCATTAACACACAATGGAGCCCAACTCTAGAAGCATCACAATACACCATATATGACCCTGAGGCTGATGGCAACACAAGTACTGGAGCTGTGGTCAAAGCCTCCTTGAGCTTCTGGAAGCTCTCCTCACATTCATCAGACCACACAAATGGAGCATTCTTCTGTGTCAACTTAGTCAATGGTGAAGCAATAGATGAAAAACCTTGAACAAACCGGCGATAATAGCCTGCCAAGCTGAGAAAACTTCGAATCTCTGTAGCTGAGGAAGGTCTGGGCCAATTCTGGACTGCCTCGACCTTCTGTGGATCAACCCGTATACCATCACTGGACACTACATGTCCCAGAAAAGTCACAGTATCAAGTCAGAAATCACACTTAGTGAATTTTGCATAAAGCTTCTCTTCTCTCAACCTCTGCAATACCACCCTCAAGTGCTGTGCATGCTCCTCCTGGCTGCGTGAATATACCAGAATATCATCAATAAACACAATCACAAAAGAATCAAGGTACGGCCGAAATACACTATTCATCAAGTGCATGAATGCTGCTGGGGCATTAGTCAACCCGAAAGACATCACCGGGAACTCGTAGTGCCCATATCGCGTCCTGAACGCTGTCTTCATAATATCTGAGTCCCTGATCTTCAACTGATGAGAGCCCGATCGAAGATCAATCTTAGAAAATACACTAGCTCCCTGGAGCTGATCAAATAGGTCCTCAATACGAGGCAATGTGTACTTATTCTTCATTGTTACCTTGTTCAGCTGCCTGTAATCAATGCACATTCTGATTGTGCCATCTTTCTTCTGCATGAACAACACCGGTGCACCCCAGGATGACATACTCGGATGAATGAAACCCTTATCTAAGAGTTCTTGAAGTTGTTCCTTCAATTATTTTAACTCTGCTGGTGCCATGCGATAGGGAGGAATAGAAATAGGCTGAGTGTCCGGCACCAAGTCAATACCAAAGTCAATATCTCTGTCAGGCGGCATGCCCGGCAGGTCTGCTGAAAATACATCCGGAAACTCCCTCACAATGGGGACCGAATCAAGACCTGGGTGTCTCGGCCTCAACATTTCTAATGAAGGCCAAATAAGATAAACAACCCTTGCCAATCATTCGTTGGGCCTTTATATAAGAAATCACCCTATCGGACACATAATCAGTCAAGCCACGCCACTCGATCCTCGGATTACCTGGAATAGCTAGTGTGACTGTCTTGGCATGACAATCCGGAATCGCATGGTAAGGAGATAGCCAATCCATGCACAGAATCACATCGAAATCTACCATGCCCAGTAGTAATAAATTAACTCGGGTCTCCAGACCCCCAATAGTAATAAGACAGGATCGATATACCTGATCCACAACAACAGTATCCCCCACTGGGGTAGACACATGTACGTGCAAAGAAAGAATACCACGGGTCATACCCAAATGATGTGCAAAATAAGTAGAGACATAAGAATAGGTGGATCCGGGATCAAATAAGACGGAAGCATCCCTGTGGCAGACTGAGATAATACCTGAAATGACCGCATCTGAAGCACTAGCATCCTTCCTATTCGGAAGAGCATAGAAACGAGCCTGGCCTCCACCAGTACGATCCTCGCCCCTAGGGCGACCTCTGGATACCTGGCCACCAGTCCTAGCCGACTGTGCTGGCGCTGAAGAAACAGGAGTAGAAGATGAGGGCCGATCCCTCTGCTGAGACCGCTTACGAAGCCACTGAGGACACTCTCTCCTGATATGGCCCAAATCACCGCACTCAAAACAACGACCTGAAGATGGAAGAAGGGGCTGCTGAGGACCCCTCGCTACAGATGAACCCTGTGCTGAGGAAGAAGGAGCAGAGCTCTCAGCTGGAAGAGCACTCAGTGCAGGCTGACTCTGCTGACGGCTCTGCTGACCCTGATAACCCTGATGGCCCTGACGACCACGATCTGATGAGACCCCACTGGACTCTGCACGTCCAGACTGATGAGACCTGAAAGAGCGACCCCTGCTATGCTGAGGTTGGCCCCTAGACGCAGCACCACTGTAACTGCCAGTACCACAAGGCCTCTTAGCCTCTCTCTCCTCCCACTCTCTGCGGCGATCTGTCTCAATGTGACGGGCAGCATCAACCACCTTCTCTAATGTAACTGTCGAAGCTCTCTCCCTGGTCATCAATATGTGGATAGGATAAATAAGGCCATCGATAAATCTCCGAATCCTCTCTCTGTCTGTAGGAACCATCCAGATGGCATGACGGGCCAGCTGTGTGAATCTCATCTCATACTGAGTAACCGTCATATCTCCCTGCTTCAACCACTCGAACTGACGTTGCAGCTCCTCTCTCTGAGACTGAGGCACGTACTTCTCCAAAAATACCATGGAGAACTGCTGCCAAGTGAGGGGCGCTGCCCCAGCGGGCCTACGCCTCTCGAAATCCTCCCACCACTGAAATGCTGCACCTGTGAACTGAAAAGTGGTGAATGAAACACCGCTGGACTCTAGAATACCCGCGGTGCGAAGCATGCGCTGACATCTGTCAAGAAAACCCTGGGCGTCCTCGCCCTCAGCACCACTGAATGTCGGAGGCTGTAGCCTCTCAAATCTCTCCAAACGACGCTGCTCATCGTCGGGCATAGCTGGAACCATATAAGCAAGAGCTGGTGCAACGGGCACAACTGGCTGGACTGGCTCGGGTGTGTGAGCCACGGGGGTCTGATTCCCTCCCCCTGCTTGTGAAGAAGATACTGCAGCAGTAGCTGCAACTACCTGAGCCAAGCCTGTGCACACTGATAAGATCTGAGCCAAGGTCTCCTGAAGACCCGGTATGACAATGGGCACTGCCGGTGCCTGAACCTGAGTTGCCGGAGCGTTTGCCGCTGGAATATGGTCCTGAGTCTGGGCCACTGGTGCAGGAATCTGACCCTGAGTCTGGTCAGCTAGTGGGTCAGCAGGTGCTGGTGCTGCTGCCCTACCTCTACCACGACCACGGCCTATGGGTGCCAATGGTGGTCGTCCGCCACGTCCGTTAGCTTGTGTTCTCGCCATCTGCGAGAGAATAGAATATGGAAAAACTTAATTTCATGATAACACAAATTGCACGATATGAATCCAAGAAAATGAGGTTTTTCCTAAAGTTTATGTAGCCCTCCGAGGATAGATACGGACGTCTACGTACCGATCCGCGAAAGCCTACTAAACCGGCTCATGACTCGCGAGTCCTAATAACCGATCCACGAGACTCTACTGTCACGACCCAAATCCGGTCGTGATGGCGCCCAACAATCAAGCTAGGCCAGCCAGACCAACAATTTAATTATAACACAATACCGGTCCCCAAATGGACAACCCAAGAAGAATATATGAGTTTAAGAACTCCAATAATAATAATACTGAACAAAAGTACTAACACTCCCAAAGATCCGGAGTCACAAGTCTAGAGCCTCTAACAAAACCCAACAGGAAATAGAGAGTACGATATAGAAGTACTCAAGTCTGAATACAAAATATAAAATAACAACTGGAATGAGAGGAGAAGCTAGGTTCTGCGAACGTAGGCCAGCTACCTCAGCAACTCGATGTGACAATGTAAACGCTGGAGATGTCCGTCTACTGCTCCTGTGTACCTGAGTCTGCACACAAAAGGTGCAGGGAGTAGGGGTGAGTACTAAGTACTCAGTGAGTAACAAATATATATAAGTAGCTGAGAGTAAGAAATCCACAAAATACCACAATATGAAGCTACACTACAGTCCGATTCTCCTACGAACTAGCAGCAATAATTCAATACAGCTACCACAGAGTAATTCAACAAATACAGATGCAATGCAATGCACATAACCGCTACGGCGTGTAGACCGATCCAATTTAACGTCGACGGCTCTCACTGGGGGTGTGTACAGACTCCGGAGGGGCTCCTACAGAAAAAGCACAATAGTGTTGCGGCGTGCAGCCCGATCCTCATATCAACTGCTGCGGCGTGCAGCCCGATCCATCCTCAGTCCACGTAAATCAGATAAGTCACAAAAACAGTTCATTTTTCTAAATTCCAGTTCCTAGTTCATAATTTATGAAAATACTTTAACTTTATTAAATTTGCAAAAGCTGGTGACTTAGCATATCAAAAAGGTGATTTCAATTTCCAGGATTGAGATCGGTGATTTAAGCAAATATAGCTATCACATAAATATTGTCCTCTAAGGAGGCTACAGGTCGACACAAGGCCCCAAACAAGGCTTACCGCCCACAAACATATCAAATACAGTGTATTTCCAACACTAATAACATATTATTCATTTCCGGGATGGACCAAGTCTCAATCCCCAGTCACAATCAATCCCGCACCTGTCACGGTGTGCGAGCCACGCCCTACTAGCGTCACAATGTGCTAAGCCGGGGTTTCGAACCCTCAGGCTACCATATACACAAACTACTCACCTCTAGCCAGTCGTAGACTCGTCCGCGGTGCCTTTTCCTTTGAATTTAGCCCCCTCGTGCGTAGAATCTAATCAAACCACAATAATTATATCAAATACGGGTCAAAGAATCATAACCCATTTCAATTTACATGAAATTCGCATAAATACACTAAGTTGGTAAAACCCGACCCCGGACCCACTGCTCGGAAAATTCCGAAATTAGTACCAACGCGACCCTCATCTTGCCACGAGTCCGTGCATATAAAATTTATCGAAATCGGAGTTCAAATGGCCTTCTAAATCCAAAAATCCCGTTTTCAATATTTAGGCCACATTTCTTCAAGATTTCAACCCAATTTCATGAAGATTGATGTTAATACTACCATAAAATGATGTTTTTGAGTCAAGAATCTTACCTCCGACGAATACCCGATGACTTCTCCGTGATTTCCTCGAGTTTTCTTCTCTCTAGGGCTCAAAATTATGTTTTGGGGGTGTAAACCCGTAACCCCTCTCCTTCTGGATTTTATTCACTGCCAGAGACTTTTGTTCTTCGCGTTCGCGTGAGCTCCCACGCGTTCGCGAAGAACAG
This sequence comes from Nicotiana noctiflora, assembly GCA_032618575.1. Classification (NCBI taxonomy): domain Eukaryota; kingdom Viridiplantae; phylum Streptophyta; class Magnoliopsida; order Solanales; family Solanaceae; genus Nicotiana; species Nicotiana noctiflora. Next base: position 177,914 of record JASVEL010004270.1, on the reverse strand, counting down.
CTCCTCCTTACCCTTCGCGAACGCGAAGCTTACCACGCGTTCGCGATGCTCAATTCCATTTACCCCTCGCGAACGCGACGCCAACCACGCGTTCGCGATGTTCAAACTCCCAGCCGCCCAGATTCCTTCTACGCGTTCGCGACCCAAGCAACGCGTTCGCGATGCTCAACAAATCCTGGCCTACGCGAACGCGTCTCCCCCTCCCGCGAACGCGATGCACAAAAGGCTTGGCCTTCGCGAACGCGACACTTGTCACGCGAACGCGAAGGCTTAAGGGCTTGGGCAGAACCTGCAGTTTTCTGCAGATTTTTTCCAAGTCCAAATGCCCGGTTGATGGTCCGAAATCATCCCGAGGCCCTCGGAACCCCAACGAAAACCACCAACGTACTCCAAAACATGATACGGACTTGTTCCAATTATAAAAACACCATCCTAAACATCAAAATCACCATTTCCACACGAATTCAAGCCTAAGTTTCTTCAAAACTTTCAAAACTAACATTCAATCCAAAACCCGATCAAACGATGTCCGAATGACCTGAAAATTTGCAGACACATCCAAAATCACATAACGAAGCTACAGAAATTGTCGGAATTCCATTCCGACCCCGGATCAAAATATCACCTACCATCCGGTTTTCGCCAAAATTCAACATTCGCCAATTCAAGCTTAAAACTACACCGGACCTCCGAATTCAATTCCGATTGCTCTCCTAAGTCATAAATGATCCCCCGGAACTAGTCGAATCATCAGAATCCGGTTTCGAGCACTCTAACTCAATAGTCAACTCTTGGTTGACTTCTCATATTCAAGCTTTCTTTAAACATGCTATTTGTTTCATTTTCAATCCAAATCACTCCTAACTCACCCGATATATTCTAATACTGATTTAAAAGCATAATATATGTAAATGCAAGGTAACGGGGTGGTAAATTCCCGTAACGACGGGTCCGGTCGAAACACGCTTGCCCAGGCCAGTTGAAACGACATAGTATGAAATTGAAACTACGTCGTTCCAATGGCAAAAGATCATAGCCATCTATCCCCAATCAATCTAACGGTCCAAAACCTATCTCCCTCACCCACCTAAATTGATCAACCTATTTTCATACCCGGACCACCCCATCATTTAATCCAAGCCGTTCAGATTGTTTGATCCAATGACTCGGATTATTTAGACCATTTTCAATATACCCAAAACCCCCAAGACCCCCTGCCCCGCCTCATTCCCAAATGACCCGTCTTCCATCTCCTTCCCCAAAACCAAACGATCTCTCCCCAAACCCTAACGGCCGCCACCCCTCCCATTCATCTTAAACCCGGCGGCAAAGATGGCGGTGACCACCAAAAATACACCCCTGAACCACCAGACCATCCCCTTCATGAATCCATAACCCTTTCTTATCGAATCATTATCAAACGTCTCGAATCTTCTTTAGAAGAATCGAACCAAAACCTTAGTTCACTCAATCTCCCTCAAACTCACACCTAACACTCCCCTGACATCCCTCATACCCCGAGTAACCCGGTTTCCCTTCGAATCTGACCAAGATGGTTCGAACCCCAAATCGAGACTTCAAGAGCCCTAAAAATTCAAATGGCAAAATTTGTCTGATTAATCAGAGATTTGGGGTCTAATAGACCTTAATCGGAGCATTTTCGGTTGAAAATACTTCAATTAAGTTCCGTTCGATTCCAAAAGTCCAAGTTTGAGTCCAAAAGGGTCCGAGACTGTTTGATTCTCATTTTGCCACCGTTTGAGGTAATTTTTCTTCTGTCTTTATTTTTATTTTTATTTTTTGTTTGTTGGTTGTGTGATAATTCTCGTTTTTTTTTCTCAATTTTATTAAACCGTCTTTCTACTCTATAAGACCTTATTTTTTGGGGTCGTTTTGATTATCTCTGTTGATTGACAATTGTGTCGATATATTCGATTCGATTAGATAATCATCAAATAGTTAGTTTTACAGTTCCTTTGTGTTTGCCCGGCCCTGTGAATCACTTCCAGCACAATTGTGATCATGCATATGTGTTGTAATTGTAGTCATAAATGCTGTCGATCAGTCATATTATATATGTTAGAACAATACAGCAACACTGTTAACAGTGATTTGAAGTTGCTGTAATTCATTTGTTCTGTTTTAAGTTGATTGTGAATTGGATATAGCTGTTTTAGAGTTTAGTTTAGAAATTAAAAGCCAGTAATTAGGGTTCAAATGTGTTGCACATGTGAAGGGGTAGTGGATTTTTTGCTTTACAGCAGGATGGGTATCAGTTGCCTACTACAGATGGTTTTTAAATTAAAAAGAAAAGCCATGACAATTTTCAGTGGCACTGGCAGTCTTAAAAAATATCAGAACATGGGGGGAGGGATTGAATTCTTAATTCATTTAAGTGCTCTTAAGACCTGGAATGGAATAATTTTGAAGGTAAAGGTTCTGTTTTTGTCTATAAAGAGAGAAGGAGAGTATTGATCAGAGGAAAAAAGAAAAAAGACAGACTTTCACACACAGAGACTTGAAAACAGACAGACTTTCATACACATAGACACAGGCAAAAAATAGATTTGGAGAGACATAGACTCTGAGACAGATTTGAGAAATATACTTGAGCAGTGTCCTTTAGCTTGAGTTAAGCTTGCTTTGTTGCTTCAGTTCATAAAAGTCCCATTTTTTCACTCAAGCACTGTTCTGTTTGCTCGTTTGGGTTTTTGAATTCCGTGCTTTGTTTCAAATCACTCTTGGGATTGTTGGTTGTATCCGGTTTTTGGCTCTTTTGGATTCTTGTTGGGATTTGCTACTGCTGTTGCTGTTAGATTGAATTTGGTTGGTTGTTGCTGCACATTGTTCTGTTGCTAACTCCTCCTGTTACAACTTAAAAATTTTCTGTTTAACCTCTCGAAAACATCCCGATACCCCCAGGACCTCAACCAAAAGCAAAAATACATCACATTACTTCGTTCAAACTTGCTCGCAACATAAAAACATCATCGTAAACATCAAAATCGCCATTTTCTCACGGATTCAAGCCTAATTTTCATAAAAACTTCCGAAACCAACATTTACTCTAAAACCCGACCTAAACACCTCCGAATGACCTGAAATTTTGCACGCATATCCAAAATCACCTAACGGAGCTACTACAACTCTTGAAATTTCATTCCGAGCCCCAGATCAAAATCTCACATACCGTTCGGATTTCGCTAAAATTCAACCTTAGCCAATTCAAGCCTAAATCTACATCGGACCTCCGAATTCAATTTCGGTTGCTCTCCTAAGTCATAAATCATCCCCCCGAAACTAGTCGAATCATCAGAAATCCATTCTGAGCTTTCTAACTCATTAGTCAATATTCAGTTGGCTTTTCCAAACTATTCTTCTCATAAAGAGGTTTATTGCCCCATTTCTATCTAAATTTCTTTCGATTTGCTTCTAACTCTCCAAACACATATAATTTAGCACATTAAAGTATAAAATAAAGAAAACGGGGTGATAACTCCCGTAACGACGAGTCGGATCGTTACAAGGGGTGGAGTGGGTAGGCATGGGGTAGGGCGGTCATTTTATATGCAGTGTCACTATTAGACGTGAAAAAAATATATAATATCATATTTTAAAAAACACCATAAGAAAATACAACTAATAGAAGCAGCAGTGTCCCTCCGATTTGAAAATTGTATTTTGTTGGTCAATTTAGTTATGACTTAGGATACTTTTTAGATGAGGCATAAAAGTATTAAAACCGTCCATTCGATTTGGAAATTGTATTGTGTTTGTCACTTTAATTATGACTTATGATACATTTTAGATGAGGCATAAAAGTATTAAAAAATAAAATGAGCATACAAAAGCTCGAAGTCACGGCCTAACATAGAATTCATCAGCCTCTGACCATTTAAGCTATAAAGCTTTTTATGATAAGTGGTGTCACTTATTTAGTTTTACCTCTCTTTTGGTTCTTCATTTGAATTATATACAAATAATTAGTAAAGATTTTTGACGAAGCAGTGTCACGTAAAACCGCTTGGGCTAAGGTAAATCAGCCCCAGAGGCGGAGGTTGGGTTGGGTGGGTAGGTGGGATGGGGAATAGGGTGGGTAAGGTTGAGAATGAATTTTGAAAAATATTTTTCCTTTCTCTTGATAGGGAAAATATTTTCCTTCAATTGGAGTTAAATGAGTTGATGAGGAAAATATTTTTCAATACATTTAAGCCAACCAAACATGGGAGAATTGAACATACCAAACACATCCATTGTTAGATACTAAAATATATGATTTATATTATTAGCGGCTGTGAGAATGTTGCATTTGGATGATATTTCAGTAATAATTTTGAGTAGTGAGAGTTGAATGTAATGGTAAAAATTATACGGGGCGCCCTATGTGGTCGCCCTCATTTAACTTATACTCATTTTTAATACTTTTAATTTGTACTCACTATTTAAATAACTTCAGCCCCCTTTCTCATCTACCTTACTTTGCAACTCTCTCGAATCATATACAGGAGAATCTCAGTTAAGAACCTTATGGCGTTCTTCCGATGCAGTGATACTATATAAATGAACGCTTTATTACTGGTCTCTCAATTACTAACAAAGGAATTGACAGAGTCAAACAAAAATTCAAGAAATGCTAGATTAGTGAAGGATTCATGTCTTTGTCATTGCCCAAGGGGCTTCTTTATCTTCATATATATTCAAGGATACATATTATCCATAGAGATCTGGAGGCGAATAACAATATTTTTCTAGACGGTAATAAATCTCAAATATCAGATTTTGGATTGTCGCATGTTTTTGGTTGCAAAGATTTAGAAGCTAAGACAAATCGAGTTGTTGGAACTTAGTAATCATGCTTGCAACCTTCCTGGGCACAAATAGTTCTTCTTGCACAAAAACTTCACTAGAGCTGAAGTTAGCCAGTTACAAATAAAAAGAGCTGAAGTTTACTAGTTAAAAAATAAAAATTTCAGCTTACAAACAAAAACTCTAGCTCTAGAGCTGAAGTTTGCCAGTTACAAACAAAAACTTCAGTTCTAGAGCTGAAGTTCGCTAGTTACAAAACAAAACCTTCAACTCTAGAGCTGAAGCTTGCCAGTTACAAACAAAAACTTCAGCTCTAGAGCTGAAGTTCGACAATTACAAAACAAAAACTTCAGCTCTAGGGCTGAACTTCAGGCTCGGCTACTTGAATGTTGAAGTTTTGCGTGATTTCCTTTGTTACTTCAGCCTCGTATGCTTAATTTATGCGAAAAAGCAAGTACGCTTGCAATTTTTGTTGCAAAGCGGGCACAAGTTAAAACGTGACATAAAAAGCGGGTATAGATACAAATATCCCAATGTAATGCTCCCATGTAAGTTAAAAATATTGGTACCGTGAAGCACGCGGGTCATTTCTCTCAATCGATATTAACTATTTTCCTTTAGGAAATATTCACAACAATTTAAGACAATCAAAATTAGAAAATAATTTATATAACCAAGGGATGTGGAGGAGATCTTAATCAAAAGTTTCTTGCTCAAAACTTGAAAAATGAAAAATACTACTGGTAGGGAATGCTTCGCTCTTTAATGTGCCATATACAATATGAATTTAAATTAGTTGGGATGAGTACCTGATATAAGATGATTATAAATAAATTTAGCAAAAGAGAATAATTTAATAAATATTTTACACCAAACCAAACACAACCGCATTATATATAATCTTAATTATCATTATCATCAGCATCAACATTATAATGATTCCTCTATGTGTTGGAACGTCATTATAGTTATTCTAAACAAGAAGGAAATTGTTCTTGACATCAGACATCTAGTATTATAACTCTAGTGGAGCTTACCTTTTCTCTTTTTTCTCTTTTTTTCTTCTTAAAAAATTATCACTTTTTAAATCTTGTATATTAGTTAAGCTTATCTAAACAAAAATTTAAATTTATTTCTTGAATGTCCATTACAGAGGACATGGCCTTGACAGGGGATTGTAGAGTTCGAGCATTAAGGTTGTAGGTTAGGAGGAAGTTGGGATATTTTTACAGCGCACTAGAGTGAGACTAGACAGTTAAGAGTTAGGCTTATGACGCTACTGATCAGCTACTGATACAGGGCTTTATATTCTAGATATTAGTATACTTTCCTCTTTCTCGTATTTTCTATATTCCTTATATTGTTGTTATTTATTATTTCATGTTATTTATGTCATTTTATATTATTTATTATGAGTCTATTGCAAGTACTAATTTATCGTCATTTGTTTCTATCTCTTGTTTCTTCTTGAGCCGAGGATCTCCAGGAAACAACATCTCTGCCCTTCGGGTTAGGGATAGGGCCTGCGTATATATTATCTTCCCCAGACCCCAGTTGTGAGAATATACTGGGTTGTTGTTGTTGTAATGTACATTGTAATATAACTTAATTAGTCGTCTCCATTAAACTAACCATTAATATGAAATATAAATCAAAAAAAGCCAAAGGGCGGTGGGACGGCGCCAATCATTTGTTCTAGTCCACTCAAATAAGGCCCCATGGTCGGCAAAACCTAACACAAAATGTGTTATTTTTTTCCCTCTTTTATTGTTAAAGTTGCAAAATGTGTTATTTTTGTTAAGATCCTATGGATATATAAAGACAGGTTATGTGAAACTTGGAGAAGCATCAAATTTTAAGCAAAACCCTCTTAAGAACTTAAATTTGAGCTTCTTTTTGGGCATTTTATAGTGACAACTAAATATGGTGAAGATTGCCTTTGGTAGCATTGGTGACTCTTTTAGTGTTGGATCATTGAAGGCCTATGTAGCTGAGTTTATTGCTACTCTTCTCTTTGTATTTGCTGGTGTTGGATCTGCTATAGCTTATAGTAAGTAATTAACACTTCTCTAATTAAACTTTCATGCTAACATAAATACTTAATTTGCACTAGTGCTGTGCATGGTAAAAAGAGCAATCAGGTGCACTAAAGTTTCGTTAATTCGTTATGCAAAGACCACTCTAGAGAAAGACTAGTGACTAGCTCTATCATATTCAATTTTACCTTACTTTTTACTAGAGGTCATTTTCTCAAATAACATAACTTTTACGGTTACGCCAAAGTTGTTTAATTAACCTTTTTTGGTGGGGTGATTTTGCAGATAAGTTGACAGCAGATGCAGCTCTTGATCCAGCTGGTTTAGTAGCAGTAGCTGTGGCTCATGCATTTGCATTGTTTGTTGGGGTTTCCATAGCAGCCAATATTTCAGGTGGCCATTTGAATCCAGCTGTCACTTTGGGATTGGCTGTTGGTGGAAACATCACCATCTTGACTGGATTCTTTTACTGGATTGCCCAATTACTTGGCTCTACAGTTGCTTGCCTCCTCCTCAAATACGTTACTAATGGATTGGTATGTACTACTATCATTTTCAATTCATATTATATGTCTTTTAAAATTTTTTACAATTTTAATAAATAAAACTCTCTGTCCCTATCGGGGCAAGGGTAAGGAGACCCTACCTACTATGTGGGATTTTAATGGGCAGTTGTTGTTGTTTAATAAATAAAACAGCTTTACCTAAGATCAACCTAAGCGGTAGTATATCCATCAATACAACCGCTTATATGTATAATTCATGTATACAATTTGTATAATCTTGTATAATCAATGTATATTCTATTTATATTATCTAAAATAAAATAATGAATCTAACTGTCTATTTGTGATTGGAGTTGGGCCTCATATGTTTGTTTTTGGCAGGCTGTTCCAACCCATGGAGTTGCTGCTGGGCTCAATGGATTCCAAGGAGTGGTAATGGAAATAATCATAACCTTTGCACTGGTCTACACTGTTTATGCCACAGCAGCAGACCCCAAAAAGGGCTCACTTGGAACCATTGCACCCATTGCAATTGGGTTCATTGTTGGAGCCAACATTTTGGCAGCTGGTCCATTCAGTGGTGGGTCAATGAACCCAGCTCGATCATTTGGGCCAGCTGTGGTTGCAGGAGACTTTTCCCAGAACTGGATCTATTGGGCCGGCCCACTCATTGGTGGAGGATTGGCTGGGTTTATTTATGGAGATGTCTTTATTGGAAGCCACACCCCACTTCCAACCTCAGAAGACTATGCTTAAAAGAAGAGAAGAGTTTTCTTCAATGTTTCTTTTGTGTGTATTCAAATGCAATGTTGATTTTAATTTAAGCTTTGTATATTATCCTATGCAACAAGTTTGTTTCCAATGAAATATCATGTTTTGGTTTCTTTTATAAAAAAACTGAGAGTATCTAAAGCCTATGCATGTATACATTAATTTAAACAAGGCTAAATAACTCTAAAATGACAGTGGCCACGCAAGAAAGAAACTGGAAAAAGAAAATTCAACCCACTGACCTCTTCAACACACAGTTTAGAAAGTTCTACACCCATTTAAGGCTTTGAAGCAAGTTTGATGACAAGATGAATTGGAAAAAACCTGTCATTTTCTCTTCTTTTTCTCTTCAACAGTTCTTTATCTCGTGTGTTCCGGTTCTTACAATTGCTGGTATGATCTTTCTAGACTTGTTGTTACTGATCTATAGTCTCTTTTCGTCGTCTTGCGCCAAAAGGTCTATCGAAAATAGTCTCTCCACTCCATCGGGATAGGGGTAAGGTATACGTACACACTACACTACTCCCCAGACCCCACTTATGGGATTATACTAAGTTGTAGTATTTGGTATAAAACAGTCAATTCTTCTCTTTTCTGAATAGTGTGTACAATATATACTAAAATAACAACACTAATATTCATACTTTCCTGTATAACAGACTAAATGTACAAAGATTTATCCCAATACCCCATTGCTTCTTGGGTTATATTCAAAACACAACAGTCTTGTCTTTGTCATATGGTAAAACGCGCAACTCGCAATATGATTTAATTGCTTTTGCTAAACACTGTTTCTCAAGATCCTCAGACTTCTGAATAAAGCTCCGCAAATTGTCTCTATGGGAAACTCTTTCAACCTGAAAGAAGAAAGGTTCTATGAAAGCATGAAGCTGAAATCATAAAATGATGGTGAACATTTAGCAGATGATGATCGACTAGTTTCTCAAATGATACATGGATCTCTTAGGGGAGCGATTTGCTAAGATGGTAAGGGAACACTAGTATACAGATTTCGAATATTTTGAACATAAAAATGCATTATCGTCTTCTTTACTCCTTTCCACTGCTTCGTACTCCTTCGAGAGAACCAATCTCTCAGGTCTACCTTCATACATTCTACAGAACAGTTACTGGATTTAAAGTCAAAATATCAAATCCAAGGCCATGATTCAAGAGGATGCAAGTAAACAAAGTGCATTGAAACAATCAAGAACATGAAGCAGCATAATGCCATTGAACACACACGCGCGCGCGCACCCATGTGGCATTTGGACAGCTTTTTGAAAATATTTTTGAACTAGATATTTTTGAAAAACGAATGTGTTTGGATGACCATGTTTTCATATTAGGATTAATGTATTCTCTCTAAGAGCACACAACCAAATTGTAACTTATTGCTCCATAAAATTTTCAACCAAAAATTAAAACGTTGCTCGTTTATGAAAGCTTGTCTTTGTTTTACAGATAATTCGTTTTTCAAAAAAAGTAAAAAGAAAAAATGGGTTAATAAGTTTACGAAGTAACGACACATAAATTATGATTGAAAGCATGCTTTTAACTTCACGAAACAGAATCCAAAGAAAAAGAAAAGCTAGGTAGGACTGCAACCATAGAATGAGAAGCTGTTAAAGACAACATAGGTTGAATCCTAAAACTAATTTTTGGAGTTCCAATGCACATAAAGAAGCTTACGAATAGTAAAGACATTGCATGGTTAGACATAAGAATAATTACCATTTGCTCGATGATGGGACCTGCATCGAGTCCTTCACTAACAAAGTGACTTGTTGCACCAATCAACTTAACACCAGCCTCAAAAGCCTATCAAAAGATCGAACGAATAAAAAGCGTCAAGTTTGTAAACCATCACAAAAATAAGTTCTCCACAGAATAAGAGTGGAAAATGACCATTTACGGAAAAGGACTCTGGAAATTGAACCTGCTTAGATGGACTCCCGCCCTTGAATGATGGCAAAAGGCCATGGTGAATATTAATGATATCCTTCCCATAACTTTCTAAGAACTCTGCAGAGAATACCTGCATAACAAGTGCAACCTTAATTTAAGAAAACAAGTTAAGGAGTGAACTGCAACATTTATTAGGAATTTTATAATGGTGAACATCATGAACCATGTAAATTATAAACAACCAGTTCAAATCATTTAAACTGAACCATATAATATAAGCAATAGAAAAAAAGTTATGTAACACAAAACTGCCTCTGTTGACCAACAGAACAGCCCCTTGATATAATCAAGAGAAAGCACAAGTAGGAGTTCAATGTCCCAAAATTTTGATTACCTGCATGTATCTAGCAAGTACCAAAAAATCAGTATCATGAACTAATTTCAAGATCTCTACTTCTCTTTGTGTCCCCATAGTTGTAGGCAAATAATAGTATGGAATTCCATGCCTTTCAAGTAACCGAATCACATGAGCGTCTGGACCTCGATCGTGATTGCTGTTAAACAAAGAATACATTTTATATGATTAACAAATATTTTGTGGTAAGTATTTACATGATAACTGATTCTTTGAATAGCAAATAAATAGTATAATGAAGAAATTGCATATGCTTAACCTTATTACAGAAGTTATATCAACAGGAAGCCTACCATTCTGCCACCTGTGCAACAAATCTACGAGACAATGGTCCTGCAACAAGTTGATGACAGTTTTTACATTGAAAATAGTACTAGGAAAGGTTTCAGCATAACAGATAAATCAGCTGTTGACCAGTCTTAGGATCAGAACCTGCTTTGAAGCAAGAACTGCGATCTTATATTTGGGATCTATTTCAGGAACCCGAACAACAGACTTCATTGCATTAAACATCTTTGATAGCTTAAAAAAGTCCTCATCCATTTGCCCCCGGGGCCATTTAGCAGGGTCAAAAGCAAACTCACTGTAATTGAAGCAAGATTTACTTGTATTATTCTTATGACTTACCCGGAAAAGGAAAAAACAAAAATAAAAGAGCTATGAACATAGCTGACCAATCCAAAACAAACAATAATGTTCGAGGTATCTGGCAAAACGTTACGGTTAATTCTGAATAAATATACCACATAGTACCGCTTACAAAGACACATAAGCACCATTGGTTCATTACTTCTTGCAAAATGAACAATTTACCTCTTTCACCTCATATAAAAAGAGAAAAGAAAATACAGTTCATTTTAATATGCTTCATAAGACAGTAATTGAAAAAAATACTTACCAAGACATTAGGTTCTTCATTTACTTTTGATCAGTCCTTAGGTTCTTCCTTTATAAACAGATTAACTTCAAAAGACAATTGCTCGATCAACACTATTGAGTGAATAATCTTTATGAAGATATCTTGTTATTAGAAGATACATAGTAACTGAGTATATCGTCAAGAAAGCATGGAGTTAACATTTTCATAGACGCCTGAAACAGCCCTGAAAACTCACATAAGTTAATCTTAAATTGAATATTACTGGCCAGGGTCTCATTGCAATAGATATGTTTTTTTTCCTTTTTCGGCTCATGCAAGGTGAGCCTCATTTGACTACCTAGATAAATATAAAATTGTTTGTGAAGTGCTTGCCACTCTCCAAGTATGCTAAGTTAATTGATTCTCAAAATCACTTTCTACCGATAGAAGCTTGTAGCTGCAAGATTATTTAATGTGTCTAACAAAATGGTCCTTCAGCATCCGTATCTGCTACAGGTACCTCTGTTATGCTTATTTTATTATGAACTAACCAAATGATGATTCACCAGTGTGCTATAACAATTTGCTCTTATTGATACAACAATCACAAGAAGAAGCCACTGCAGAATATTCAATATATTTTTCTCATTATTTTTTACGAGCAAACTTAATAAAGCCCATTGTGATTAACCATGATTGCAAAATTAAACATTCTTATAGAAGAGGAATGAAGTAATCTGGTACAAACATATCCAAGCATGACACTGTACAATTGACAGAATCCTACTAAAGAATAAACTCTTCAAATGTTTTCCTTAGCCAGAATCCAATTAGGATGCATAAATGGTAGGGGATTGATAACTTTCTTTTTGAAAAACAGAATCCATTACGCTATACATTATCAAAAAAATTATGAGTTTTAAGTTCTATAGGCTACAATGTAAAACATACCTACACAATCTAGTCACTTATAAGGTAATTACAACTAATCTCTATGATAAAAATTAATTGGTAACTTCATACAAACAGTAACTAAACAGCTATAGTAGGTTAAACTACACTAATCATATAAAAAATCTTTACACATATAATTTAAAGTCCATTTTCTATAGTACTCCGGCTAGTGCAAAAGATTACACATAACCCAACCCCAAATGAGATACAAGTAACTTAAGAGAAAATACCTTCTGGAGTAAAAGACATCCTTGTCTTCTGGAACAAAAACATCAGCGTTAAGAATATTTCCATGCCTTGATGCTATGCATTCTGATAGCTTTGCTACGATTCCTACTTCATCCTATTCACAAAAACGAATTCAATTCTCGTCTCAAATCTCCCAATCAGTGGTCCTATTATATAAGACAAATAAGTTAATCTTGTTTATGTATGGTGGTAGTGCACTGTGCATAGACATATGATGAACACTTACTTACTGGGCAATGAAAGACATGAATGCCATGTACCAGAGAATTTGAGGAGGACCCAAATGGGAATTTTACAGATTTGAGTGACCTTTTCGCAAATTGCGGACCAAAGTTTGGGGATACCAATCGCCAGAGGAGGTTCATGTTCTAATTGTTTCTCTTTCAAAAATCTCACCAACATCCATTTCATATCAGTCAAATCATACTCTTATCTGTCCAACTTCCAACTTCCAAATGTAAGTCCACCACAACCACAACCACAACCACCTTTTGGACCTTTTTGGCACGTTTGCTTACATTTTTATCGCATCTCTTTCTTTTTTTAAATTCTTAAGAACAATTAAATTCAGCAATTTTAGTATAAGATAAAGAATTATTTATTTAATTTATCATGTATCTCTCTTAAATATCTCATTTACTACTCTAATAAATGAAACGTTTCTTGTAATAATAATAATAATAATAATAATAATAATTATTATTATTATTATTATTATTATTATTATTATTATTATTATTTATTTATTTATTTATCTGCATACTTTATGTGACTCCCCTATTTATTTATTTGTAAAAAATGTAAATGTACTTTTTTTTTTCCTTTAGAAGTCAAAAACTGAGAGAAAATGACGAACATGGTCCCTTGTATTTTTGGGTTGGTTTAAAATAATCCCTCAGATGTACTCGGAAAAGTAGCACCAAACCAATTAAAAAATCGGATTAGGTTTTGTTTGATTTTATTATATAAATATATTTGTTATATATATACTTTTAAGACTTCTTATAGAATTTTCTTTATAAAATATCTGAAAATATTTATGATTCTCTTATGGGAATATTTAGTTAAAATGAAGTGCTCCATTTTTATTAACCTTAAATAATGGGTTGTATAATCACTTTCTTATCAAGTGTTACTAAAATACATCAATATCTTTATTTTTTCATATTAATATGTCAAAATATCAAAATTCTTATATATCTTTTTCGAATTTGAAGTGATATTTTGGTAATTTAAAATTAAAAGAGCATATCATTATTTAGGTATCATGTTGATCTTTATATTTATTTACTAAATTCGGTTAACCTTGAAAAGTGTACATCAACGAAAATTTATTCTCAAACGACTAAAAAATAACTATCATGTGTTATGAAGAAAATTCTCCCATAAGAATATTTTAATAGATCATATGGTTGCAAATAATTAAACTTTTATTAAACATATATTTACTTATATAAAATTTGACAAAATAAGATTGAAATAATATTCATGTAACAAAAGAACCTGAAAACCCCAAAAACCCACCACCGAATCCATTCAAATTGATTTATTTGGTTTGGTTTGGTTTTGATAAAAATCGAACCAACCCGTTCCATGTACCCATTATGATAGCTTTAATATTTCAAGATATTATTATTAAGTTAACGTTACCATTATCCAGGATATTTTGTAAAATGAATCAGCCCGATATGCCTGTAATATGAATTTAAAAGCAGCTCGATGAGGTGGTAATATGTGATTTTCTTGATTCTAAAAAAAATCTATATCTATATCTATATATATATTAAAGCAAAGAAGTTTGCCTTAAAAATTAGCCAAGTGGCAAATTATTAGAATGCCAATTGGCAACATAATTAAATGACACGTGGAAACTAAAATTTATTAAGATTTATTTATATTAAAATGCAATTTTGAAGACCCACAAATTTCGGATACATTTGTATCATCACAAATTTCGGATACATCTGTATCATATATATATTAATATTTAATTACTATTTGACTATCTATATATATAAGTAAAACCTTCCAATTAGCCCAAAAAATCTGGTATGCAATATAATCTATATCTATATATATATTAAAGCAAAGAAGTTTGCCTTAAATATATGCCAATTGTCAAATTATTAGAATGCCAATTGGCAACATATTAAAATGACAATTGTAAATAAATAACTAAATAAATTACTTTAACAATGATTTAAAAAAAATATATAAAGCATTTCCATGGAAAGTTAATTAAAGCTACAACTCAATCTTCTTAAAAAAGGAAAATATTAAATGCCTCTTTCTTACAAAATCGGACAAAATATCCCTATACAAAATGGCCTCTTTCTTACCGCAAAATTCTTTTTTGGAATTAAAAAAAGGAAAAAAAATTCGCAATATTCAAAACAGAGGTAAATAAATTAACTAAATAAATTACTTTAACAATGATTAAAAAAATATATAAAGCATTTCCATGGAAAGTTAATTAAAGCTACAGCTCATCTTCTTAAAAAAAGGAAAATATTAAATGCCTCTTTCTTACAAAATCGGACAAAATATCCCTATACAAAATTGCCTCTTTCTTACCGCAAAATTCTTTTTTGGAATTACATCAAGGAAAAAAAAATTCGCAATATTCAAAACAGAGGTGGTAGAAATTCGCGCGATGCTCCCTAATCAAAATACGCAATATTCTCAGTTTCCATATTATCACTACGCTCAAAATCTACACCGTAATCTTTTTCTCACCATACAAATTCGTACTTTAGGAATTAGTTTAAACCTAATCCCAAATACAATATCCCTAATTTGGGATTACTGGCCTCATTTCACATATGTTTCTAACTTGGATTCTCATGTTGTATAATTTTTCTTGGTGATTCCAGTAGAACTATAGGTTTTAAACCAAATTCATGTTTTTATAACTTTTTTCAAATTGAGACCGCCCTTTTATTTCAATTGGTTGATTAATAAAGCCCATTGTGCAGGAGAATTGTATCCTGAGGCCAAGTGGTTTCTACAACAGGATGTCCTCCCTCTGTGTCATCATCAACTTGAATATTATCTGTCTGCAGCCATTTCACTCGCACAATACCACAAAGAGCTTTTCTACATTGTTGAAATCAACTTATACTTTGGTCCTGCTACTAACTAGCATGTGTAAACAATGATCTAGGTACTATATTTCAATACAACTGGGCCATTGCCAATGCAGTCCTATGAATATCATTTGTGATTAAACATATCATCTATTTACAACAATCGTTGGTAGCATATTGATCTTTGATGTACAATCATGAAATTTCTGTTATATGTGCTATTATATAGTGAACCTGTACACAATGAGCTGTAGTTGTTCAGCAAAATCACAACGATTTAGTGTAACTAGCTGTTAAAAAAATCAGGAAGTTGTTGTTATATTTTACTGTACAAAATGAGCTATAGTTGCTGTTATATGTGTTGTTATCATTTGTGTACAAAATGGTCGATTGTCTGAAAGACACGTTTCTCTTGAGCGAAGACCTTCGGCACAGGAGGTAGCAGTGGAAAAGGGTCTTCATTTTATAAGATTTTGCTTTTTCACTTATTGCTTCAACTGTAGCTTTATCCCTTGCAAACCATATGGCATTTTCCTCCTCCATTGCCAAAAGTGCATCAGTTAGTTGCTGCAAAAGAAAGAAGGCACTCATAAATGACGTAATTGAAACAGTTTAATGGAGCCTCAGAATACATGTTCCCTAAAGCAACTTCAATTGGTACCATAGCTAAATCATTCTTTTTCTTCTACCAAAAAGTTGATAGAATTTTCCAATCTCTGACATTGTGATTCAGATTCTTCCAAACATAATCTCTACAATGTCATAGAACATTTAGCCATAGACTAATGACAACAAATATGCTATGCTGTCATTGAACATTTAGCTGTTAAAATATATGTGATTCCGTTTCCATTTCTGCAAAGCTTTGATGCCATTTTTCATTTTGCTATAAGATGCTAATTATCTTCTTCTGTGTAATGATAGCTAGGATTAGTGAAGCACCCACAGGCTGAAAAAGTATTGTATAAGTTCACTGATCACCTTGAACAATTTGTTCTCAAGGAAAGTTCCTTTTGTGGGTTATATTACTATAGAGAAAGTTGAGTCAAATATGAGTCGAGGAATTTGTTTACGTAGTACTTCGAGCTACACTATTTCATGACAAAAACTTATCTTTTGCATTGCATTCAGTGGACTAGCTTTTGATTTTTGAACACTTCCCTATTGTAGTTTTGAAGATAACTTTGGGTTAATTGTCTCCTATTTTTACGTTTTGATTGAAGTGATGGCGATGTAAGCAATCCTGGAAGCATAATATTGCTTTATTTTTTACTTTGGCCATTGGAGAAGGAGTATGTTCCTCTAGCAGACCTCTTAAATCTTAATCTTTCAGTGAAGAAATCCCTGTTTGTTAGAATGATTTTAAAGTTCATTTTAGTAGTATTAGAACCACAACAGATGACCTGATCCATTCCTGAACAATGCAATCAGAAATACTTAATGTTCCCTAAAGCAACTTCAATTGGTAGCATAGCTAAATCTTCTTTTTCTTCTACCAAAAAGTTGACAGAATTTTTCAATCTCTGACATTGCGATTCAGATTCTTCCGAACATAATCTCTGCAATGTCATAGAACATTTAGCCATAGACTAATGACAACAAATATACTATGTTGTCATTGAACATTTAGCTGTTAAAAATATATAATTTTGATAATAAAGTTTGGATCTTTTTTTCAGGAAAATCTATATGGAAGTTCATTTGCAATTGCAGATATGGAAATTGTAGAGGAAAAGTGCTGATGAGATCCTTAATGAAGCTCATATAACAGAGTTGTGTCCCGACCAAGACAGTTGCTGTACAAAATGAACTTCAAATGAACTTTTATCTAATCCAGGATCCATAGTTGTTGTACAAAATGAGCTATAGTTGATTTATTTGTCCTGTTATCATTTGTGTAGCTTGCTGTTGCTGTCAACAAAATAGGCTTCTATACTTCAAACTCTCATTAACAAAATGAGCTTCCTGTTATATGGTTTGAAAACAGATATACTTGATATGCTTCTACTTCAAACTCTCATAAAGCTTCTACTGCAAACTCTCACAAACTCTCACATTATACGCTTCTACTGCAAACTCTCATAATTTGAGGCCTAAATTTTAGGACAACCTCTCTAGCAACTTGGAAATTTTTTTGAGTACATTACTTAAGAACCAAATAAAAATGCAATCCAAAAAAAAAAAGAAAATGATGTGATTTCCTTTGTTTATGCCTTTCTCTGTCCAACATGTTTATATCGAAAAAAGCATTGTAAGTTTCGGTTTATTTTGTCCTTAATCAAGTTTGTTGCTTTCTACAAGTTGAAGAGTATTCCTTGCTAAAATAAGTTTAGTTAAAATAAACCGCGCATCGCGCGGGTCCTAATACTAGTATATATTAAAGCAAAGAAGTTTGCCTTAAAAATTAGCCAAGTGGCAAATTATTAGAATGCCAATTGGCAACATAATTAAATGACACGTGAAAACTAAAATTTATTAAGACTTATTTAAAATGCAATTTTGAAGACCCACAAATTTCGGATACATTTGTATCATCACAAATTTCGGATACATCTGTATCATATATCTATTAATATTTAATTACTATTTGACTATCTATATATATAAGTAAAACCTTCCAATTAGCCCAAAAAATCTGGTATGCAATATAATTGGTATTAAAAGTACGTCGACAATTCTGGAGTCAATTTTAAATTTATTTATACATTAAATAAAACCTTCCAGTTATCCACAAAAATATGATATGCAATCTATTTAAAACTTTCAATTAGGCCGAAATTGGGAAATCCCATTTATAGAAAACGCGCATTTTCTTCTTTTCATCAAGACTATCGCAATTTTGAGAATCTTTAACCTAACCAAAATAATCTCTTCCACAATTTTGTTGGTATCCCATTTTATTTACTTCCGGGAATTTCGAAAATTTGGGAACCTAACCCGAAAAATCTTTTCCCCAATTTTGTTGGATTTCGATACTGAAAGAGGAGAAATCACATTATTTACGCCAGGCAATTTGGGATATTTTACCGCATTCCGTATTTGTCTATAAATATTATAGTAACTGAATGTTTTTATAGAATTGTTTTGTAATTACTTATTGTTTAGGGTTTATTTTTCCATACAATAATTGCGGCATTCGACGCCATGTGAAAGACAATCTTCTTATAAAGTTTTCTGGAAGAAGAAGTATGACGGCATTTGACTATATTTGCAATATATCGAGTAACAATATGAATTGGAATTTGAAGGTACGAATAGTGAGATTGTGGCACGTTCCAGACCGCGACAAACCAGACAACATTGTCTCCCTTGAATTAATTATTCAAGACGAAAAGGTCCATTCTTTTTTAGGTGCGGTTATTTTTTCATAAAACTCAGTCAAAAACACTGTACGACTGATTATTTGCCTCACTCTTTATTAATTATGAATTTTTGGATTCTAGGGCGATCGTATTCAAGCCACTGTTGGTCGGTCACTTATACGTATGTTCAAAGCAAAGTTAAAGGAATTGGGTTTGTACGTTATGAAGAACTTTGTGGTTGCACCAAATTATACGAAACTTAAATACACGCGGCATAAATTGAAATTGACTTTTACTCATAAGACGATTGTAGAGGAAGCAAATGATCATCTTTTTGGTATGACTATCTTCGACTTAAAACCTTATGAGTATTTGATAAACAAAATTGATGTTGAAGAAAGTGAACTCTTCGGTAAGTATTCAATTCCTAGTTCTTTAATTTGAATATCTTATAAACTTTCTCCTAATTATTTTCTTAAATTTTTATAGATGTCATTGGAGAGGTTGTAAGTTGTGGTGAGGTAGAATCCCATAACCAAGGCGATAAAACCAGCAATTATATACATGTAGAACTTGAAGATCATGAGTAAGAATGCATCTATGAATTTACTTTGTTATATATTTTAACTTCATTACTTATCGTTGTTTGATTATATTGTTATGTGATAACATGATTATAGTCGTTGTCTAAATAA
Source organism: Nicotiana noctiflora (assembly GCA_032618575.1). Taxonomy (NCBI): domain Eukaryota; kingdom Viridiplantae; phylum Streptophyta; class Magnoliopsida; order Solanales; family Solanaceae; genus Nicotiana; species Nicotiana noctiflora. Next base: position 158,327 of record JASVEL010004270.1, on the reverse strand, counting down.
GTTGTTACATAAATTACACATGAGGAATAATATCTCGGCAACATTTTGGGGAGAATTTGTTGACCAAATATTACCACATTTACAGGGATCACCTCATCAGCCGGTCATAATTGTTATGCAGTTACTAAAAGCTCACAAATTTCAAGGTATTTCTATTGTATTGATGTTATTTGATAATTTTCTTATGTTAAGTATTTTGTTCAGAAACTAAAGTTATTTATAGGCAAATATTATGTGCGTAATACATGGCATGCCTCAAAGCTCTAGATTAACCCGGATCTTCCTCGAGCTACTGATTTTAAGTCCAGGTTAGTTATTTTATAAATTAAATTTATGTGGATACTACACATAATAACTTTTATGGATAAAACTAATACAATCTTTCGTCAATACAGAATGACAATCGTGAATGAAACTAACTCTGCCAGGATCAGTCAAATACCTTCTCAACGTAGTTATTCTATTTCTGATGAGTTGACTACTGGAATTGTAGAACTTAAAACTATTAGCGATTTGGTCGACTGTATGGAGGTGACTAATCTATTAAAATCCTTTAGTATTTAACTAATGTTATGTTGTTTATGTATAACACTGTTATGTCTAAAAATACTATTTGTTATGGTGAGCTATGTGTACATATATGTTTCTTGGAAAACCTGTTAAGTAAGTTTACATACTGTAGTGAGCCATGTGCACATATGCTCTTACCACTATGTGCACATATGCTCTTGGCACATATGTTATGATCCATGTTGCATACGTTTATGATCACTAGACAATTTGCATATAGAAATATCAAAGATACAAAGCCAATATACTTCCCTTTATTAACTTAAGAAGGAAAATATTCCAAAGTGATTAATACAAATTAGCCACATACATTCAATAACTCATTTAACATGTAAATGCTTAAATGGAAATTCTTAAGATGGTAAAATCCTTTGGTAACATGCTGGTGACAAACAACTCCAACCTGCTGGTGACATGCAACTCCAACTAATCAAATTTACAAACTCTTGTGTTGTTCACTTTTATTTAAATTTTTCAACTTTTATGGTGTCTACTGCTTTTCTTTCACTCAGCTACCACAAAAATGAGTATTTACACTATATTTGCTTGCATTTGTAAATCATAATGCTGACACGTACTCTAAAATTTATAATTTATAATGCTATAAAGTTGACACTGATAAAATATCCACATGTGCACAAACTGATAATTGCTAGACATAGTAGAGTAAAGCGATAATAAAATACCACTCCTTGAAAAGTAAAAAGCTAAAGGTAGTTCAATTTTTTTTTTGCATAATCTCTGGACAAATTGTTTTTGGTAGGAATTTTCATTTGTAAGAGGAAACGATACCACATCATTTGTAACATGTTCATCTAGGTTCACATCTAGGAAAATCAAATTTTCTAGATACATTGCTACAACTTGACTTCTTTTCAGGAAGGACAGTATGTTTGGATTAATTGATACTACTATTAGTTATACAAGTCTTAAATTGTGACTGTTGTTGCACTATGTTGCACATTGTAAATACAATAAAATGAGAAAGCCATGTTGGCGATGATGTCTTTCAAAGATTAATTAGTCCTATGCTTTTCAACATTCAACTTCCTTGATACTTACGGAATTGTTAACTGAACTGTCAAAACAGATCAATAATTCTCATATATTCCAATTCAACTGAACACTTCAAAATACAGTTAAGTTAAATCAGATCACAGTATCTACACCGAAAGAATTTGTCTTATATACATTTTGGATATACTCTTAATCTTGATACTTACTCAGTGAACTAGGAAGTGTGAAATCATGCATGAAATCATCCGTGCATCGCGTGGGTTTTAATACTAGTATCCCAAGTAATTAAAAAGTTCTGCTAGGAAGAAAGTTAGCTACTATTTAAAGCGAAGCCTGAATACAAAGAACCATAAAGTATGAAAGCTCGAAATATACGGAGGAACAAATATAAAAACAACAACAACAACAACAACCCAGTATATTCCCACAAGGTGAGGTCTGGGGAGGGTAATATGTAGACAGGCCTTACCTCTACCCGAGAGGGCAAAGAGGCTGTTTCCAATCGACCCTCGGAGCAGGGAAAAGAAAGGCAAACAAAACAAAAACAAAAAAAAACCGCATTAGTTACACCAGCATACATCGCATAAAAATTATCTAAACATAAGAGACATATGTACCATAAATAAGCAGGTATGCAATGATATTAAAACAGTAACTACCAGAAATGACTACCATAAGAGAACACAAACTAATCCTCTATGGGCGGCCCTACCACGCCTCACCCACCCCGGGAAAGGAGTACGGAAAATCTAGAAGCCCATATCCTACAACCCTGATACTAGACCTCCAAACTTTCCTATCAAGGGCCATGTCCTCGGAAATCCGCATACTGGCCAAGTCCTGTCTAATTACCTCTCCCCGGTATCTCTTAGGCCTCCCTCTACCTCGCCTCACACCGACCACCGCTAGCCGCTCACAACTCCTCACCGGGGCATCGAGGCTTCTCCTCCGCACATGCCCGAACCACCGAAGCCTCGCCTCTCGCATCTTCTCATCCACTGGGGCCACCCCCACCTTCTCCCGAATAACTTCGTTCCTAATCTTATCTAACTTGGTGAGCCCGCACATCCACCTAAGCATCCTCATCTCCGCAACCATCATCCTCTGAACATGAGATTTCTTCACCGGCCAACACTCCGTCCCATACAGCATGGCAGGTCTAACCACAACTCTATAAAATTTTCCCTTGAGTTTCTGTGGCACTTTCCTATCGCACAAGACTCCTGATGCAAGTCTCCACTTCGATCACCCCGCCGCTATATGGTGAGTGACATCCCCGTCTATCTCCCCATCCCCCTGAATCACCGATCCAAGGTATCTGAAACTATCTTTCTTGGCTATGGCCTGAGATCCAATCATCACGCTCCCTCCTAGTTTGTCTTAGACCTGCTTAGTTTGAACCCCTTAGACTCGAGAGTCTGTCTCTATTCCTCTAGCCTCTCGTTAACACCGACCCTCGTCTTGTCTACCAGGACTATGTCATCAGCAAATAGCATACACCAAGGTACATCCCCTTGAATATGCCGCGTCAAAGCATCCATCACCAAGGCAAACAAGAGGGGGCTAAGTCGCCACCCACTGTCCTGACCCTGGACTTAGCTCCATCGTACATGTCCTTGATTACTCTGATGTAGGCTTTCGGCACGCTCTTAGCCTTCAGGCACCTACGTAGTATCTCCCTAGGGACCTTGTCATACGCCTTCTCCAAGTCGATAAACACCATGCGTAGGTCCTTCTTCATATCCCCGAACTATTCCACCAATCTCCTGACAAGGTGGATAGCTTCTGTAGTGGACCGACCCGGCATGAAACCGAACCGGTTCACGGAAATAGATGTCGACTCCCTCACCCTGGCCTCGATCACCCGCTCCCAGACCTTCATGGTGTGGCTTATTAATTTGATGCCCCTATAGTTGTTGCAACACTAGATATCTCATTTGTTCTTATACAAGGGCACCACTGTACTCCACCTCCACTCCCCCGGCATCCTTTTGGACCTGAAGATCGCATTGAACAACCTGGTGAGCCACTCCACTCCTGGCTTACCCATGCATTTCCAGAACTCCACCGGGATTTCGTCTGGCCCGGTCGCTCGACCTCTACTTATCCTACGCAAAGCCCCCATGACCTCTTCCACCCTAATGCGCATGCGGTACCCTAAGTCTCTATGACGCTCTGAATGTCCCAGCTCCCCTAGTTCTAAAAAAAAAAGAACGAATATAAAAAAAAAAAAAAAAAGAAAATACGAAATGACTTATAACAATAGAAAGTGATATATTGTTTGTTCTTAAAACAAGTATCCCCTCTAAAGAATGGCAATTTTCCTTTGCATGTAGATATTATGCTTCCTTCATTACAGAATTTTGGTCAACTATTGGGAACTTTTTTTGAAATAGTACTTTGAAAAGACTTTTAGTACAAAGAAGAATTCAATGCTAGTAAAGGATGTGTTTGGTGTTATAAATAAATATATATATATATATATATATATATATATATATATATATTATGGATGTTCATACTCCGTTGTAATAAGCTTCCGAAGAAGCTTATCCATATGGGACTCCACCGTAAATATGTTTATCTATTTAGTACTTACTCTATTGGAAATAAGCCTCTTGAAGAAGCTTATCCTTTCAGTATCCGGTTATGGATAAACATTACCCCGGTAGAAGATTATTCATACAGGGTATAATAAGCTTATTCTTTCAATACTCTGTTATGGATAATCATTACCCCTAGTAGAAGATTATCCATACTGGGTATAATAAGCTTATCTTTCAGTATCTGGTTATGGATAAACATTACCCCGGTAGAAGATTATCCATACAGGGTATAATGAGTTTATCCTTTCAATACTCCGTTATAGATAAACATTACTCTTAGTATAAGATTATCCATATCTGGTATAATAGCAGCTTACACAGCAGCTTGCAGTAGCAGCTTACACAGCAACTTGCAGTAGCAGCTTCCTTTCTTCTATAAGTAGAAGGGTTTTCATTTCACTATGTACAACACTTTGAGTTCGAATAATATATCAGTCTCTCTCTATACTTGTCTTTACTTTACAGTCTTTATTTTATAACACGTTATCAGAACAAGACCCTGCCATCTTTACACGTTATCAGCACGAGACTCTACCATCTCGAGTAAATATTTTGAAATTATCTGAGGTAAGAACTTTCTTTTATTAAATAATGTCAAATCTTTCTAAACTTGAATTTGTAGCCCTGGATATATCGGGCAAAAGCTATATGTCTTGGGTGCTTGATGCTGAAATTCATCTTGATGCGATGGGTCTGGCAGACACCATCAGTGATAAAAATCAGGCATCAAACCAAGATCGTGCCAAAGTAATGATATTCCTACGCCATCACCTTGATGAAGGCCTAAAATTGGAATATCTTACTATTAAAGATCCAGTCATACTGTGGAATAATTTGAAAGATAGATATGACCACCTGAAGATGGTCGTTCTTCAACAGGCACGATATGATTGGATTCATCTAAGGCTACAAGATTTTAAATCTATCAGTGAGTATAATTCTGCTATGTTCAGAATTATTTCCCAACTAAAATTATGAATATTACTGATTATGATATGTTGGAGAAAACTTTCACCTCTTTTCATGCCTCGAATATGCTCCTGCAGCAATATCGAGAGATGGGATTTAAAAGATATTCTGAACTTATCTCACATCTTCTTATAGCCGGGAAACATAATAGACTATTAATGAAAAACCATGAAAGTCGGCCTACAGGTTCTTGTCCATTCCCTGAAGTGAATGAGACGAACTTCTACCAAGCTAGACGTGGAAGAGGTCATGGCCCCATGTCACGACCCAAATCCAGTCGTGATGGCGCCCAACAATCAAGCTAGGCCAGCCAAACCAACCAACAGTTTAATTATAACACAATACCAGTCCCCAAATGGACAACCCAAGAAGAATATATGAGTTTAAGAACTCCAATAATAATAATACTGAACAAAAGTACTGACACTCCCAAAGATCCGGAGTCACAAGTCTAGAGCCTCTAACCAAAACCCAATAGGAAATAGAGAGTACGATATAGAAGTACTCAAGTCTGAATACAAAATATACAATAACAACTGGAATGAGAGGAGGAGCTAGGCTCTGCGAACGTAGGCAGCTACCTCAGCAACTCGATGTGACAATGTAAACGCCGGAGATGTCCGTCTACTGCTCCTGTGTACCTGAGTCTGCACACAAAAGGTGCAGGGAGTAGGGGTGAGTACTAAGTACTCAGTGAGTAACAAATATATATATGTAGCTGACAGTAAGAAATCCACAAAATACCACAATATGAAGCTACACTACAGTCCGAATCTCCTACGAACTAGCAACAACAATCCAATACAACTACCACGGAGTAATTCAACAAATACAAATGCAATGCAATGCACATAACCGCTACGGCGTGTAGCCCGATCCAATTTAACGTCGACGGCGCTCACTCGGGGTGTGTACAGACTCCGGAGGGGCTCCTACAGCCCAAGCGCAATACTGCTGCGGCGTGCAGCCCGATCCTCATATCAACCACTGCGGCGTGCAGCCCGATCCCATACTCAGTCCACAATAAGCAATTAAGTCACAAAACAATTCATTTTCCTTAATTCCAGTTCTCAATTCATAATTTATGAAAAATGCTTTAACTTTATTAAGTTTGTAAAAGCCCGTGACTTAACATTTCAAAAATGTGATTACAAATTTCCAGGACTGAGATCAGTGATTTAAGCAATTATAGCTATCACATAAATATTGTCCTCTAAGGACGCTACAGGATCGGCACAAGGCCCCAAACAAGGCTTACAGCCCACAAATATAGCAAATACAGTGTATTTCCAACACTAACCACATATTATTCATTCCCGGGATGGACCAAGTCTCAATCCCCAATCACAATCAATCCCGCACCTGCCACGGTGTGCGAGCCACGCCCTATTAGCGTCACAATGTGCTAAGCCGGGGTTTCGAACCCTCAGGCTACAATATACACAAACTACTCACCTTTAGCCGGTCGTAGAATCGTCCGCGATGCGTTTTCCTTTGAATTTAGCTCCCTCGTGTGTAGAATCTAGTCAAACCACAATAACTATATCAAATACGGGTCAAAGAATCATAACCCACTTCAATTTATATGAAATTCTCAAAATTACACTAAGTTGGTAAAACCCGACCCCGGGTCCCACTGCTCGGAAAATTCCGAAATTAGAACCAACGCGATCCTTATCTCGCCACGAGTCCGTGCATATAAAATTTATCGAAATCGGAGTTCAAATGGCCTCCCAAATCCAAAAATCCCGTTTTCAAAACTTAGGCCACATTTCTTCAAGATTTCAACCCAATTTCATGAAGATTGATGTTAATACTACCATAAATTGATGTTTTTGAGTCAAGAATCTTACCTCCGACGATACCCGATGACTTCTCAGTGATTTCCTCGAGTTTTCTTCTCTCTAGGGCTTGAAATTGAGTTTTGGGGGTGTAAACCCGTAACTCTCTGTTTCTGGACTTAAGTTCACTGCCAGAACAGGTTCTTCTACGCGATCGCGATCTTCTTCACGCGATCGCGATGCTCAAAATCTCGGCCTCACGCGATCGCGACTTCCTTCACGCGATCGCGATGCACAGTCACCCTGCCTCACGCGATCGCGTCCTTCATTCCTGCGATCGCGTAGCTCATTCTCCCTGGACCCATTTCTTCTTCTACGCGATCGCGTAGATTGGCCTGCGATTGCGATTAACACCCGTTCACTTCTACGCGATCGCGACTGTTACCCTGCGATCGCGATGCCTTAGCCCCCAGCCCTACGCGATCGCATCCCCATCCCCGCGATCGCGGAGAGCAATTGCCTGCTGAGGTTATGACAGCAACCAGATTTTTCTCTTTTCTTTCAAAAATGGTCCGTTCGGACCCCCGAATTCATCCCGAGACCCCCGGGACCCCAACGAAAACCAACAACATACTCTAAAACATGATACGAACTTGTTCCAACCATAAAAACACCATACTAAACATCAAAATCACCAATTAACCACGGATTCAAGCCCAAGTTTCTTCAAAACTTTCAAAACCAACATTCAATCCAAAACCCGATCAACCGATGTCCGAATGACCTGAAAATTTACAGACATATCCAAATTCACATAACGAAGCTACAGAAATTGTCGGAATTCCATTCCGACCCCCGGATCAAAATATCACCTACCATCCGGTTTTCGCCAAAATTCAACATTCGCCAATTCAAGCTTAAAACTACACCGGACCTCCGAATTCAATTCCGATTGTTCCCCTAAGTCATAAATGATCCCCCGGAACTAGTCGAATCATCAGAATCCGATTCCGAGCACTCTAACCCAATAGTCAACTCTTGGTTGACTTTTCATATTCAAGTTTTCTTCAAACATGCTATTTGTTTCATTTTCAATCCAAATCACTTCTAACTCACCCGATATACTCAAATACTGTTTTAAAAGCATAATATATGTAAATGCAATGTAACGGGGTGGTAATTCCCGTAACGACGGGCCGGGTCGTTACATTCTCCCCAACTTAAACAAACGCTCGTCCGCGAGCGGGTTAAGAAACATACACGGAGTATCAAAAAAGTGTGGATATCTGCTTCGCATCTCCTGCTCGGTCTCCCAAGTTGCTTCCTCCACGGGACGACCTCTCCACCGCACTTTCACTGAAGCTATATCCTTAGATCTCAGCTTACGAACCTGTCGACCCAAAATGGCTACTGGTTCCACATCATAAGTCAAATCCTCATCTAGCTGTATCGTGTTGAAGTCTAACACATGAGACGGGTCTCCGACATACTTCCGGAGCATAGATACATGGAACACCGGGTGAACTCCCGACAAACCGGGTGGCAAAGCAAGCATATAAGCCACCTCCCCAACTTTCCTAAGCACCTCAAAAGGTCCAATAAACCTTGGGCTCAACTTCCCTTTCTTTCCAAACCTCATAACACCCTTCATAGGCGAAACCTTCAACAACACCTTCTCACCTATTGAATAAGACACATCTCGGACCTTCCGGTCTGCATAACTCTTCTGACGCGACTGAGCTGTGCGAAGTCTCTCCTGAATCACCTTCACCTTATCTAAGGCATCTTGGACTAACTCCGTCCCTAACAACCTAGCCTCGCCGGGCTCGAACCAACCAACTGGAGACCTACACCGCCTCCCATATAAGGCTTCATACGGTGCCATCTGAATGCTGGACTGATAGCTATTATTGTAAGCAAACTCCGCCAAAGGCAAGTAATCAGCCCATGAACCACCAAAATCAATGACGCAAGCACGCAACATGTCCTCCAATATCTGAATAGTACGCTCAGACTGCCCATCCGTCTGTGGATGAAATGCTGTGCTCAACTCTACCTGTGAACCCAACTCTCGCTGAAATGTCCTCCAGAACTGAGATGTGAACTGGGTACCTCTGTCCGATATAATGGAAATAGGAACTCCATGCAATCTCACTATCTCACGGATGAATATCTCTGCCAACCGCTCTGAGGTATAGGTAGTACACACTGGGATGAAGTGAGCTGACTTAGTCAACCTATCCACCACCACCCAAACTGAATCAAACTTCCTCGTTGTTCGAGGGAGTCCACTAACAAAGTCCATAGTTATTCTTTCCCACTTCCACTCCGGAATATCAATACGCTCGAATACACCACCAGGTCTCTGATGCTCATACTTGACCTGCTGACAGTTTAGACACCGAGCCACATGGCTCACAATATCTTTCTTCATCTTTCTCCACCAGTAATGCTGCTTCAAATCCCGATACATCTTCGCGGCTCCTGGATGAATAGAATACCGCGAGCTATGGGCCTCTTCCAATATCAACTCACGAAGGCCATCAACATTGGGCACGCATATCCGGCCCTGCATCCGCAATACACCATCACTATCAATAGTGACATCTCTGGCATCATCATGCTGAACTCTGTCCTTAAGGACAAGTAAGTGTGGATCATCATACCGGCGCTCTCGAATACGATCATATAAAGAAGAACGAGCTACTACACAAGCCATCACCCGACCGGGCTCAGAAATATCCAGCCTTACCATCTGATTAGCTAACGCCTGAACATCAACTGCTAGGGGTCTCTCCCCAACTGGAATATACGCCAAACTGCCCATACTAATGGCCTTCCGGCTCAATGCATCAGCCACTACATTGGCTTTTCCGGGATGGTACAAGATAGTAATATCATAGTCTTTAAGCAACTCAAGCCATCTCCGTTGCCTCAAATTTAGATCTTTTTGCTTAAACAAATGCTGAAGGCTGCGGTGATCTGTATATACATCACAAGATACACCATATAGATAATGCCTCCAAATCTTCAAGGCATGAACAATAGCGGCTAACTCCAAATCATGAACAGGGTAGTTCTTCTCGTGGGGCTTTAGCTGACGAGAAGCATATGCAATAACTCTACCCTCCCTGCATCAACACACAACCGAGTCCAACTCTGGAAGCATCACAATACACCGTATATGACCCCGAGGCCGATGGTAACACAAGTACTGGAGCTGTGGTCAAAGCCTCCTTGAGCTTCTGAAAGCTCTCTTCACATTCATCGGACCACACAAATGGAGCATTCTTCTGTGTCAGCTTAGTCAATGGTGAAGCAATAGATGAGAAATCCTGAACAAACCGACGATAATAACCTGCCAAACCGAGAAAACTACGAATCTCCGTAGCTGAGGAAGGTCTGGGCCAATTCTGTACTGCCTCAACCTTCTGAGGATCAACCCTAATACCATCACTGGACACTATATGTCCCAGAAAACCCACAGTATCAAGCCATAACTCACACTTAGAGAATTTTGCATAAAGCTTCTCTTCCCTCAACCTCTGCAATGCCACTCTCAAATGCTGTGCATGCTCCTCCTGGCTGCGTGAGTATACCAGAATATCATCAATAAACACAATCACAAAAGAATCAAGGTACGGCCGAAATACACTATTCATCAAGTGCATGAATGCTTCTGGGGCATTAGTCAACCCGAAAGACATCACCAGGAACTCGTAGTGCCCATATCGCGTCCTGAACGCTGTCTTCATAATATCTGAATCCCTAATCTTCAACTGATGATAGCCCGATCGAAGATCAATCTTAGAGAATACACTAGCTCCCCGGAGCTGATCAAACAAGTCCTCAATACAAGGTAATGTGTACTTATTCTTCACTGTTACCTTGTTCAACTGCCTGTAATCAATGCATATTCTCATTGTGCCATCTTTCTTATTCACGAACAATACCGGTGCACCCCAGGGTGACACACTTGGACGAATGAAACCCTTATCTAAGAGTTCCTGAAGATGTTCTTTCAATTCTTTTAACTCTGCTGGTGCCATGCGATAAGGAGGAATAGAAATGGGTTGAGTGCCCGGCACCAAGTCAATACCAAAATCAATATCTCTATCAGGCGGCATGCCTGGCAGGTCTGCTGGAAATACATCCGGAAACTCCCTCACAATGGGGACCGAATCAAGACCGGGTGTCTCGGCCTCAACATTTCTAATGAAGGCCAAATAAGATAAACAACCCTTGCCAATCATTCGTTGGGCCTTTATATAAGAAATCACCCTGTCGGACACATAATCAGTCAAGCCACGCCACTCGATCCTCGGATTACCTGGAATAGCTAGTGTGACTCTCTTGGCATGACAGTCCATAATCGCATGGTAAGGAGATAGCCAATCCATGCCTAGAATTACATCGAAATCAACCATGCCCAGTAGTAATAAATCAACTCGGGTCTCCAGACCCCCAATAGTAATAATACAGGATCGATATACCTGATCCACAACAACAGTATCCCCCACTGGGGTAGACACATGTACGGGCAAAGCAAGAATACCACGGGTCATACCCAAATGATGTGCAAAATAAGTAGAGACATAAGAATAGGTGGATCCGGGATCAAATAAGACGGAAGCATCCCTGTGGCAGACTGAGATAATACCTGAAATGACCGCATCTGAAGCACTAGCATCCTTCCTATCCGGAAGAGCATAGAAACGAGCCCGGCCTCCACCAGTACGATCCTCGCCCCTGGGGCGACCTCTGGATACCTGGCCACCAGTCCTAGCTGACTATGCTGGCGCTGAAGAAACAGGAGTAGAAGACGAAGGCCGATCCCTCCGCTGAGACCGCTTACGAAGCCACTGAGGACACTCTCTCCCGATATGGCCCAAATCACCGCACTCGAAACAACGGCCCGAAGATGGAAGAAGGGGCCGCTGAGGACCCCTCGCTACCGATGAATCTCGTCGCCGAGGAAACAGGGAGCGCAGCTCGAGCCGGAAGAGCACTCGGTGCGGGCCGACTCGCCGACGGCTCGCCGACCCCGATAACCCCGCCGGCCTCGACGACCACGATCGGATGAAACCCCACTAGACTCTATACGTCCAGACTGATGAGATCCGAAGGAGCGACCTCTGCTATGCTGAAATTGGCCCCTAGACGGAGCACCACTGTAGCTGCCCGTACCACGAGGCCTCTTAGCCTCTCTCTCCTCTCGCTCTCTGCGGCGATCCGTCTCAATGTGACGGGCGGCATCAACCACCTCCTCAAAGGTAACTGTAGAAACTCTCTCCCGGGTCATCAATATGCTGTGAGCACATGATTTTTTACACTAAGCCTTTAAATTCCAAAATTAAAATAAATATGTTTTTGAGTGCAATTACTTGCTTTGTTTGAAATTAGTTATATTTTTGTGTGTTTGAATAAGTAAGAAATTAGAAAAATCAGAAAAAATAGTAGTAGGTAATTTGTTAGTTTAGTTAATTAGGAAATTGGTAAAATAGCTTAAGTAGTAGAAATAAAGGAAAAATAGCAGAAAAATTGCAAAAAAATATTAGAAAATTAGAGTAATTAGTAGATTAGGATTTATAATTTTTCATAAAAGAAAAAGAAAAAAAATAATAAAAGAAAATACATAAAAATTGAGTAATATCCGAAAATACAAAAAATTAGTATTGTGTTAGGTTTGGGCTGATCTGAGTTAAAAGAATTGGCCCAAAGTTTTGGCCCAGTGAAGTGGCCCGTTGGTCTGTGGAGAGATTCAATCTCATCCGTCCCTCAACACAGATCTGACGGTTGAGATTATTGGCAGAATTATTTAGGGTTAATTAATTAAGAGAAGCGATCTGGGCCGTCCGTTTAAGTTGATCCAAGGGTGTGAGACTTTAGTCTCATTAGAAGCAAAACGACGGCGTTTTAGTAACGCCCGTCCTCAGCCGTTGATCTCCTTCAATGAACGGTCGAGATTATCTCGTATATGTGGCCTATATAAGGCTTATGTCCGAGAATGGTTGGCATTTTTGCCAAAATCTTAACCTAGCCGCCCTTCACCCCTCCCTTCTCTCTCTCGTCTTCATCACAGAAGCCCTAGGCGGCCACGGCGGCCACCACCTTCCACGGTGGTCGCCGGCTCTTCTTGTCACCCCCTTTCATCTCATCTTCTTCTCCTCCGTCTTCTTTACCCAAAACCCCCAAAAAACACCCTGCTTTTCAAAACCCCGGTCACCGGAGTTACACCGGTGACCACCAAAGTATGAGAACCCATCTCAAACCAATGCCGTTCTATTCTTCTCCATGAGATCTACCCAGCCATACTAGCCTCCACCCTCGAATCTCACCCAGCCGCTTCGAATATCCCAAAAAGGGTCGTCGGAACCCTAACTCCGGCGACCCCAAATCCAACACCCAATCAAGACCTCATCTTTACCACCCCTTGAACACCCTCTTGCAACTCAAATCAAAAAAGGCCTCGTCTTTAGGCCTGAAAGAAGAATCAGAAAAGATTGAAAAACCTGGAAAAAGAATAAAGAAAAAAGAGAAACAAGAAGAAGGCTTAGGAGAGTTTTAGAGAATAAAAAGGAGAAGAAAAAGGATAGGAAGCTCGGGGGACAGGCCCCGCGAGTTAAGTCCCTTTCCTTTTGTGCATAGTTTCTTTTTCCTCTGCTTCTTCTGCATGTTTTGTGTTTTGAATGATTCCTATGCTTTCTTTGATTGGGTGTCTCACATGTTAGTCATAGGATCTTTATTTGCTTCTCTTTTTGTTTCTGTTTAATACTTCTGTCCTCGATTTGTTTCCGTTTAGTCATATTCTCTAGTTCGACTTGTCTGTGCGGTTTCTCTCCAATGATTGTTATCCCTGCTGTATTTCGTAGTTGATTTGCATAATAGTTTTAGGTCCTCTATTTCTTTGCTTACCAGTTACTCTTTTCTTTTCAGTTCCTTCGCATGATAAGTATCAATTAGTCCTGCTGATATTCTGTTCTTTTTCTTTATTTCATTATTGTTTCAATATGCCCTGTATATCTTTGCCTTGCATGTTCTGATTGATTTGCATTTCATATGCTAGTTATAAGGATTCTGTTCTTAGCTCGAGTTTGAGTTTCACATATTAGTATAGGATCCTGTATATCCTCTTCTGTTAACCTGTTTCCTTTTTAAATTCTTGATTAGTTCCTTTGAACATGTTAGTCATAGGGTTATGTGGATTTTATGATCTCTTGTTATCTCAATCCTCTGCTTCTCATGTTAGTCTAGGACCCTCCTGATTATCTTCTGATGCTGTGAGTCTCTATCTATTTCTCTGTAGCCACCCTGACTCTTTAACTTGTTCATCTCCTGTGTGTCCCTGTGTCTTTTTGGGCTTGTTAAGTGATAGAACCCTATCTGTTACATGCATGGTTTGATCACATGGCTTTTTGTTCTAAGATTGAGAAGTCCATCCTTTTGTGTCACTTTAACTGTTGAGTATTGATTCATGGCAAAAGCATAACATTTGATCTTTGTCTTATGTTTGAAATCAGGCTTAAGTTATTATGACCACCTCATGTCCTTAACTTGTTCTTTCAAGATCATGTTTAGTACTAGGGTTCTATTTCCTCTTCATCCTCATATGTGTGTTCTGTTTCTGCTGAATACACTGGTTCTTGATTGTTAGCTTGACTATCTGTCTTCTCTGTTAGTTCAATTGTTCTGTGGCTGGTAGTTTTATGTTGATGAGGTCCCTCACATTGTAGTTCTTCTATCATCATGCATGTTTTGATTCTGGTATTATGTTTAATTGCTTGGTTTTGTATTAGATTACCTTTTGTTAGCTAGCAATGTTTCAACTGCTTCTCTTTCTGTGCCTTCATATGTTTAGTCTTAGTAGAAGCTTGGTTATCTTTACTCATCTCTTATGTCAAGAACAACCTGAGTATGATTTGGGGTTTTCAGTGGCTCATTTAGCATAAAGAAGTTTTAACTAAGCTTGTTTAATGATTAATTGACACTGTTCTGTGATATGTGAGTTTGTAAGTCTATTGATTGGGATTCAACAATATTCAAACCTTTTCTTTGAATTTTGATTAATTGATAAACAACTCTGATTTCATTGGCCATGTGTGCAAATATTTGTGAAACTGGCTATGTTTGTAATAGCTTTGTGTTAATGAGAGCACTGTTAATATCTATCATGCCTAGGGGATTTGGTTATAGCTGTTAGTGTTAGGTTCCTGGGAAGTAGTTATTTCTTAAATAGGATAAAACATTAAAAATGATCAAGATAGGCTACAAGTTTAATAATTGGCCTAAGAATGGTCAACCTTGCAAAGGGTTGACCAATTCTGTGAGCCCTAACACACAGCTCACTGTTTAACAGTGGCTGGTTGTGCAAAGGGCTATGTCTGCAAATGCAGACTAGCCCAGGCTCTATATTGAGCCCCGAACAGCAAAGTGGCCAAACCTGTAAAGGTTTTGGGCCTAGCTGTTCAGTATGTGGCTTTGATAGCCCAAGCTAAGTCTCAACTTGAGACTGGCTAATTTTTAAATAGGTTAAACATAATAACAAAGCAGGCTATGCCTGCAATTAGCTTTAATTAGGAATAAATGGTCTTAATTGACTGAAATTAACTTAAAGGTGGCTAAAATTGAAATAGCTCTTAAGAATAAACCTGGCCAGCCCTTAAATACTAATGCCAGGGCTGGCCATTAGTTAAATAGGTGCAAAATTAGCTGAAGTCTGCCCTAGGCAAAGCTAGTAAATCAGCAGTGCCCTTAGGGGCACAATTGGGAATTGAAAAGGTAAAATAGTAACTAGTAAGAACTTAGGAGGGTAATAGAGACATTTATACTCCTGATTTCTGCAATTTTGCAGAGATTTAGGGGTATAATGGTCTCCTAAAAATGGGAAATCTGTAAAAATCTCAAACCCCTAAGGTTATACTAGTAAAATGCCATAAAAGAGAATCTTTAGAACCTTCCAGCACATGCTGGAAGGGTTTTAGTAACTGAAAATGGGACTAAAGTGTAGAATAGGTAATTTTAGGAGGGGGAAGTGGGATTAATCCCATGACTTCCTCCCCAAGTATTCAGCCCTAAAAGGTTAGCTATAAATATCTCAAAAAGGGGCTGAAAAAAGGGGGATTTCCACGGTAGATGAGTCTGAAATATTTGGGGATTCCACTGTAGAACAATCTGAAAAAATACATTTAAGTTGGAATTTATTAAATACAAAGCTGAAGAGGTTAAAGTAGCAATTTAACAGTAGATATTTCTGGAAATTTCGGGTGTAAGAGCTTGTGGTCTTAATCTGGTTTTTCTGAGTTTTTGCTCGATCATCTACTGGGTTATTCTCGTGTTGTTGTTGCTGTGCTTTTGTGTGGCTGTGTTGCTGTGCCTCTTTCATCACTGTTGCATTGCTCTGAGTTGACTGCTGTTACTTACTTGCCTATCCCTAGAACTCATCGGTTTATTAGCTTTAATTCAGGTACATTTTTCCTTTCACTCGAAGATGTAATGCTGATAGATTGAAATAAAATGAAGCTCTGGATTTGAATCTATGCTGCCGTGAAGTCATATTTCAATTGTGTTTGTAGATAGTTTATTGTAGTAGAATGTAGTAGCTGAAGAACAAAGACAAACAGAAACAATGTAATAGCTAGATATTAGAAGTAATGTAGTAATAGTATAGTCGTAGCAATGCATCACACTTAGTTTAAATAGGAAAAATTTAAAACATAAGTGCACAAATCATGACCTTAGGATCATTAACAATTCTAGCCTCATAAAAATATTTCGTAAACCATTGACATTTAGCTAATGCCTCAACACAGAATAAAAATGCTAGATCGAGCAATATTTTCAAATGCAATTAGTTTGGTGATTTGCATGATAAGCAGAGCTGAAATAAAAGCGGTGATTACACAAGTTTTCAAGTCATTTAGATAATAAGACTTAAGCTCTGATTGATAAGCATTTTAGGATAAGTTCACATGATCAAAGTTTCTCATTGTTAAAAGAAATAATTAGGTAGCAAAAAGGTTTAAGGGGGATAATAACATATCTATAAGCCACTCTTCTTAATAGCCAATCTGTCCTTAGCTCGGATAAGTGACTAATCAACTGTCTGGTCTCATTTAGAAATTAATTAGTTCACTGGTATTGTTAGAAATCAAGGTTGTTAATTTTCATGCATAGATTACTTAGAGTTGATATTGTGTACCATGATCTCTCTTATGATAGTTAATGAATAAAATTCGTTTTCCTATTGATCACAAATGTGTACTCTGTTTTCCTTTTGATTAAATACTTTTGATTATTTTGGGCCCAATGCAACGGGAGCCCGAACATCAGTCTATAAGTCTTAACACAACTTGGACCTTTAGGGTCTGGACTGGTCCGGATAAATAGACTAATAGATCCAGGCCCAATAAACAATAAATTACACGGGCCCGGAACCATTATAGCAATAGCATACGATTAAGGAAAAAACAAATATAGAAAACATAGTTAAATATTAGTATCCTTTAATGAAAATTGGGACGAGCCTCGCCCGAATAACACCGGGGCCCCCTATTTAATAATAAGATAATAAAGTAGATTCGGGAAAGCTAATAGCAAACTCCATAGCTTCTCCCAAAAGACTTAAAAGCCGATAGACATTACTTTAAGGCACGATTTAATATACTTTCCTATGAACGAGTGTGCACTTGGTGCGACTCAAGTCCAAATCTCGGTAAAGCTGAAATACACCGAAAGTCATAGGCGTACTGGTTGCGGTATGACTCGAGGCGTGTTTTCGCGATACCGCAAATTCCTAAAAAATGATATTTAACGTAAAAGCACATTATGTTGTTAAAAATCTATAATTGAGCCAAACGAAGTCACGAACGACAGTGAAGCGACCGTGCTAAAACCACGGAATCCGGGAGTGCCTAACACCTTCTCCCGGGTTAACAGAGTTCCTTATCCGGATCTCTGCTTCGCAGACATTTTAAAGAGTCAAAATTCCTCGAATTCGGGATTAACCGGTGACTTAGGACACCATTGTCATTCCCAAGTGGCGACTCTGAATAATCTCTAAATATATCCCGAACCGATTGTCCTTAAATTGGAAAAACTCCTTCCCTTACGTTATATTATCCGTCTCGGGTAATTGAGCGTCGGGGTATACCCTACAAGTGTATTTATACACCTTACGCATGTGCGGGGTAGTAAAAAGGGAGGTGTGACAGCTCTGGCGACTCTGCTGGGGATCCAACCCTGAATTTCGATTTCAGGGTTTAAGAACTCGAGCTCCTTAGAACTGCCGTTTGCGTTTTTGTTTGACTTCATTATATGATTTGAACAACATGCTATGTGTTCTATCGCTTTGATATTATCTGGACTGTATATATAAAATTGTGCCGAAAACCCTTCTCTCTTCTCCCCCGGGGATGTGCTTACTGGTTGAGACTCCCCTTTCTGTTAAAAGTCACCTTAAATTAAGAAAACAGAGGCCGGATAAGTTACAAAGCCGATTGACTCCGCGAGTCACCGGTACGTAGCCCCCTCCTCGATTCGAGTTGTCCGCTCGGGTACACGGTCTAGCAATCCATGAAACCGTAAGATTTTGAACATAGGTCTAGGACGATTATTTGCATCATATTTGACTTAGGGGACTCAACACAGGGGTTGGGTCCGTCTAGGACAGATGACCCGGTATTGAAAAGATCGAGCATACTATGTGTTGCATTTTATTGTCCTTGATCGTTATGCGGACCGGCAGAAATCCCGAGATTGGAAAATTATTGAAAAAGAAAAAAAAAAGAGAGAGGAAAATAATGATTTGTAGAAAATAGGTATCCGGAAAATTTGAATAAAATTTGAAAAAAAATAGGTGGAACATTTTTTTTTTTTTTTTTTTTTGAAATAATTGGTCAAATAATCTGACCGAACTACGCAGGTTTGATTCTTGCCATTAGGTGGGATACGTAGGCAACCCTTAAACGGGTCCAACCACACTTTTAGAAAAAGACCAAAAAGATTTTCTTTTTTAATAATCGAGGTGATTGCTATTTTGGAAATGGCCGAATGTTCCGAAAGGACGACGGAAGGCTGTTTTTGCGAAAATGGCCACTTCGAAAAGTTATTTTCCTTTTTCTTTCATTCAAAATTGAAAACTTGCATTGAAAAAAAAAAAGATTTTTCCTTTTCTAAATAAAATCACCTTAATAAATGTGCAGGACGAGCACGATGATGAATGAACAATTTTCCCTAAATAAAATCCCTTTGGAGCTGAGGTTATGGTGGCGGGACATGGGATCCGATGGTCAAGACTGGGTCAAAAAGTACTTGAAGGGCCTTGCGGGGTTACTCGAGATAGTTCCTCGGGGTGATGTGATTAGAGCATTGGTCTCGTTTTGGGATTCGGCACACAACGTATTTCATTTCCCAGATTTTGAGCTTACCCCTACTTTAGAGGAGATTGCCTTCTACATCGGGAAAACTGAGGTTCCGCTGAAAGGAAAATACCCGGTATCTCCGAGAATGGTAACGGTACATCGTTTCCTCGACTCTTTGAAAATCGCCCGGAATGTTCATAATGAAGATCTGGCCGACGGATTTTGTTCTTTAAGCTTCATCTACAACAGGTTTGGACACATTGGGGGTTTCAATGACCCAACCAATAAGTTATGTTGTAAGTCCAACCGGGCGAAATGGGAAGAACACCGGAGGTTCGCATTTTTGGTGGCATTTCTTGGAGTTGTTGTATTCCCGAGGAAAGATGGCCATATCAATATAAAAGTCGCCGGGGTAGCTACCACACTGATAGTACAAGAAAACTGTACTTTGGCCCCAATGATTGTTGCGGATATCTATCGAGCTCTGACTGCGTGCAAAGCGGGGGCTACCTTCTTCGAAGGGTGTAACTTGATCTTGCAAATTTGGCTAATTGAGCATCTGTGCCACCACCCTTCATTCTCGAGCTATGGTTCGGCCGATCGGACATGTTTGGAAGAGTTCAATGCGAGGACAAAAGAAGAAAAGTTGCCCGAGGGAGTCCAAGGCTAGATTGTGTATCTTCGATCACTAACTGACGGTCAAATTGATTGGACGTATGACTGGTTACCTCTTGACGAGGTGATATACATGCCAACGGAGGGATCGCCGTTTTTGATCATGGGTTTGAAGAGTATACAACCTTATGCCCCATACAGGGCCCTGCGACAGTTGGGTCGGTGTCAAATTATTCCAAGAGATGGGGACCTCAGTGTGCAAGCTGTGAAGATTGGTCCGGACGGGCAATTCCGGAAGCAAAAATCCGGCAAATCTGGAATGAGTGCCAAAATTTGAAGATTGATACTTGTGTGCCGAATAGAGCAAGAGGGGAGATATCACCTGGATACTCCACCTGGTACCGACGAGGGGTTGAACACGAACGTCTTTCAAAGAGACCTCACTTGCAAGACTTGATAGAGCAATCCGAGGAAAATCTGAAATGGGCATCCAAGGAAAAGGAATATAAGGCAAAAATCAGTCCGTTAGAAGATAAACTGAGAAATCTTCATTTCGAAAGCGGCTTACAAGCAGCATCCGATGAAGGGGAAAAGAAACAGCTGAAAAAAGAAAATGATATGTTGAAGGCTCAAATAGCTCAAATGAAAATTGCGTCCGAGACCCCAGTTCGTTCAGCCCGCGATGAAAAGTTAATTGAGATTCTCCGGCGGAAAGTGAATGACTACAGCTTTGATTTGGACGTAGCTGAAAAAGAGTTAGCCAAGGCTCGGAAGCAAATGGACAAAGACGCCGAGGAAAGAGCCAAGTTGGTCCGGCAGCTACAAGGCAAGCATGATGTTGAAATAGCTCAGCTTAGAAAGAAAATGATCTCAGCCACGGCCAAGAGCAACAAGATTATCAAAGATCTTGAGGAAGAAAGAGAATATTGCTACGCGACCATGGCTAGATTAAAATTGGAGCTACAACAGGTGCAAAAGGACAACCAACATGTCTTGGACGCTTGCAATCAGCAAATAAGCCGTCTATTGCAAGAAAAAGGGGTCATCAGAGAAAAGATTGTTCGCATCGCCCAGTATATCACCCGAAAGACTCAGCTTTGTGAAGATGTGACTCGGAGGACTTTTGTTTCTGCAGTGAAGTATTTTGTACAACAAGTCATGGCCGACCTGGATAGGCTTCAAAGGGGTTTAGCATATAGGCCCGCGGCAAGGCCGAACGATGCCTCGCGGGCACTAGGTGCATTAATGTACTCTTAGGTCATGCATCGTCTTTTATTTTATTTTTCTTTTTCTTAAACATCACTTTGTAATCAAGGTTTCGGATTATCAATGAGAAAACAAAGTGTTGTTACCAATTCTTTTACTTTATGTCACTTCCTTTATATCCGCTAGGCAAATAAATAGGAGCGTAATTATGAAAACGACAATGAAAAAGAAAGAAAAAGCAAGAAAAGAAAAGAAAAAGAAAAAAAAGAGAGAGCAAGAAAAGAGAAAAAGCAAGAAAAGAGAAAAAGCAAAAAAAAAGAAAGAAAAGAAAAAAGAAAAGAGAGAAAGAAAACAAAAGAGCGGAAAAGAAAAGATGATTGAAGTGAGCAGTGGCCGGGATGATGCATAACGACTCGAGCAAATGTGTTTATTTTTAAGTCGTTACATCTTATTCATGCGCTAACAACTAACGAGTGTTGATGTTTGTGAGTCCAGATTTTCTAGGCAACTGGCATACTGGCTACCCACTCATACAACACCAGATCTAAAAAGATGACAAAGGCTGTATCCCAGGAGATCGAGGCGACCATTGTAGACCCCGCTCACGAAGAAGAGATCGTGGATGTGGCAGGGATGAAAGAAGAAATGTACAAGTTAAGACAGCAGATGGCTGAAATGTACCAGGCTTGGTCAAGAGGTCAACCACTACCAGCCTACCCTGCTAACCCCGCATATGTCCCTCCAGCCAATCCTAACCCCGAGCCACCAACACTGAACTCATCATCCACCTACCCCGATTACCCTCACTACTATGCTTCCACCTCCCAAATACCACCACCTCCAGCCAAGCAAACACCACCTCAGGTTCCACAAGTTGCTCCTGTATATGTGGCACCTCCGCCCGCTGTTATCCACAAATCCTCTAGCGAACCAATGTTTCATATCCAGGATTCTCACTACTACCCCCCGGAGCCTACCTTCAGACAACACGAGTCTCACGCTCCCATGATAGAAGCTAGTGCCGGGCAAGAGGAGATGGCTCGAAAGGTGAAGAGTCTTGAGAACGCTTTCCGCAATATGCAAGGGTTGGGAGGGCAAGTAAGTGTAGCCTACAAAGACCTGTGTTTGTTCCCTGAGGTGCAGCTTCCTGCAGGATTTAAGTTGCCCAAGTTCGACATGTACAACGGACACGGGGATCCGGTAGCTCATCTGAGAGGATATTGTAGCAAGATGAGAGGCGCGGGAGGCAGAGATGAATTGTTGATGGCGTATTTCAGCCAAAGTTTGAGTGGATCAGCGTTGGAATGGTATACCCGACAGGACCATACAAGATGGTTCGTTTGGGATGATTTAGCACAAGCTTTTGCCAGTCATTTTTAGTACAATCTGGAGATCATACCCGACAGGTTATCCCTTACCAAGCTGGAGAAAAAGCCAGGAGAGAGCTTTAGAGAATACGGTTTTAGATGGAGGGAACAGGCCGCTAGAGTGGATCCACCGATGAAAGAGGGAGAGATGGTGGATTGTTTTCTGCAAGCTTTGGATCCAACCTACTACGGCCATCTAGTGTCAGCAATTGGAAAAAGTTTCAACGAAGTTGTGAAAATGGGAAGTTTTGTAGAAGAGGGTTTGAAGACAAACAAAATTATGAGTTTTTCGGCTATCAAAGCCACCAATCAAGCTATACAGAGTGGAAGTGGAGGAGTGATGGGAAAGAAGAAGAAAGAAGAAGTGGCAACCGTTAAAAGCAGGCCCTGGAGTCGCAACCCCCATTATAACCCACCCCGACCTTACCGCCAACACCCACCAAGCCCGTCAACCCCATATAATCCACCACCACCATCTTACCCGCCAAATCCCTACAATGCACCAAGCCCATATAACCCACCACCACCACCATACCCACCGACCGTACCACATTACCATCACCCTCAAACCCAAGCTTATCCACCACCACCACCCCACGTGTGGAGAGCTCAAGCTCCACACAATGTGTACCATACCCAAAACACATACCCAACCCCTAAACCTTACCGAAACCAGAATAGACCCAGGCCGGACGCTGATTGGAGAAATAAAGCAAGAAGAACATTCACTCCTCTCGGAGTGTCATATACCAGTCTTTTCCACAGGTTGAAAGAATTGGGGATGGTGAGACCAATCGCACCAAAAAACCCGAACCCACCCCCGAAAAATCTTGATTCTTCTGTCAAATGTGAATATTGTTCAGGAACGTTGGGCCACGATACTGAGAAGTGTTGGCAATTAAAAAATGCCATTCAAGATCTTATCGATGAGAGGAGAATTGAAGTGCAGGCTCCCGAGGCCCCAAACATTACCCAGAATCCATTGCCGAATCACCACGAAACGAATATGATAGAACTGGTGCAGGGTGATGGCAATCAAAAACCATCTCAGGCCGTCATGATGATAAAGTCGAGTGACAAGTTAGAGAAAGAAATTGTGAAAGAGGAAGCAATTGTTGAGAAACCAAAGCCGGTAGTGATGGGAGGTTTAAAGGTGGTAGTTCCAGGTGCAAAGACGATCGTGACTGTGAAAGGAGCAAGTGCAGAGCCAGTAATCATAAAACCAGTAGTGCAAATGCCAGTGGTGAATACAAAGACTGTGCCTTGGAACTATAACAAGGTAACGGTAGTTTACAAGGGAAAAGAGATTTCTGGTGAAATTAATGAAACGCATGGACTTACTCGATCTGGAAGGTGTTTTGCTCCAGAGGAACTGAGAAAGATGAAAACGGTAAAAGAAAGTCAACCGAAGAAGCCAGTGTCGGAGGAGGAAGCAGAGGAATTTCTTAAGAAAATGAAGTCGCAAGAGTACTCAGTGGTTGAGCAGTTAAGAAAAACCCCGGCCCAGATTTCTTTGTTATCTTTGTTGATACATTCAGAGGAGCACCGGAAGGCTCTTATGAAGATTCTAAATGAGGCTCATGTTCCGGAGAAGATTTCGGTGTGTCATTTGGAGAAGATTACCAGCAAAATTTTCGAGTCCAATAGAATCACCTTCTCTGATAGGGAGTTGCCGGTGGAAGGAACTGAACACAATAAAGCATTGTACCTCACGGTAAAGAGTGAAGAGTCAGTCGTGACCAGGGTATTGATTGACAATGGATCGAGCGCGAACATCTGCCCGCTGTCAACTCTAGGGAAGCTGAACATTAGCCCGGATAGAATCCGGAGAAACAGTATCAATGTGAGAGGGTTTGACGGCGGAGGTAAGAACACGCTGGGAGATATTATTTTGGAAGTGACCATCGGTCCCGTTGATTTTACGATGGAGTTCATGGTGCTTGATATTGCCGTATCATATAACTTGCTGTTAGGTCGACCCTGGATTCATGCGGCCAAAGCGGTACCATCTTCTCTACACCAGATGGTCAAGTTTGAATGGGAGCAGCAAGAGATTGTTGTACACGGAGAGGAAAATGCTTGTAATGTGGTAGCACCTTTTGACGGTACCGATGGGGATCGGGGTCCTTGGGTCTACCAAGTGACGGATGCTGTAGAAGTGAACAAAGTTGCTGAAGGAGAAAAACTCTCAACCCCGATGATGGCACCAACTGCTATAATGGTGGCCAGAGAAATGCTGAAAAACGGATTTACACCGGGGAGGGGATTAGGCAAAAACCTGCAGGGAGTCACTCAACCAGTTCAGCTTCCGGAGAATAAAGGTACATTCGGCTTAGGGTTTAAACCCACCTTTGCCGATATCCAAAGAGCCTCTAAAGCCAAGAGAAACTGGACCTTGCCCAAACCCATACCCAAATTATCCGACATCTTTATCGGGCCTGGTACAAAATATCAACCATCTGCTGCAGCAAAGTGCATTGAGACCCAACTTGATGAAGAAATGCTTGGTTTCAAGAAATTGTTCTGGGAGGTGAATACGATTGAAGCAGGGGAAGGCACGAGCAACATGGACGTGCAATTTGTGGGGCCCCGAGTCACATTGAACAATTGGGAAGCTACTCCTTTCCTTATCCGGAAGGAGTCTTGGTAGTTAGCTCAAAATTTCATCATTGTTTCCCCCAAAAGTTGTTATAATTTCCCCATTCCCTCATGAAAAAAAAATCACCATGTATCCCGAACATCGTTCGTTTCTTTTATTAATGAAATGCGGTTTTTCCTTTTTCTTTCCTTTTGCCTTATTTTTCTTTATTTTTCCTTTTGTACAGTTTTGCATGTGTTGATTCCAATGCCATGTCATGCGTGAAGGATTCTAGACCCAGTTCTGACAATCACGCTACTATACAAGAAATTGAGGAAGAGAGTGAAATAGAATGTGAGGATGAGGAAGCCCTGGAGGAAATAAGTAAGGACATGAAGCAATACGAAGAAAAACCCAAGCCGAATCTGAGTGATACGGAATCTGTAAACTTGGGAAGCGAAGATGATGTCCGAGAAACAAAGATTAGTGTACATTTGGAGGCACCCCTCAGGGATGAATTGATAGGGTTGTTACATGAATTTAAGGACATCTTTGCCTGGTCCTATGATGACATGCCCGGCCTTAGCACAGATTTAGTGGTACACAAGTTGCCTATCTACTCGGAATGCCGGCCAGTAAAACAAAAGCTGAGAAAATTCAAAACGGACATTAGCGTGAAGATAAAAGAAGAGGTGAATAAGCAGTTTGAGGCAAAGGTCATAAGAGTTACCAAATACCCTACCTGGTTGGCAAATGTTGTGCCGGTCCCAAAGAAAGATGGCAAAACCAGAGTGTGTGTAGACTATAGAGACCTCAATAAAGCCAGTCCGAAGGATGACTTCCCATTGCCAAACATTCACATATTGATCGACAATTGCGCCAAGCATGAGATCGGTTCATTTGTGGATTGTTACGCAGGTTATCACCAGATCCTGATGGACGAAGAAGATGCCGAGAAAACTGCCTTCATTACACCTTGGGGAACGTACTGTTACAGAGTAATGCCGTTTGGATTGAAGAATGCCGGGGCAACTTACATGAGGGCAATGACCACTATGTTTCATGATATGATGCATAGAGAAATTGAAGTATATGTGGACGATGTCATCATAAAGTCCAGAAAACAACCTGATCACGTGAAAGATTTGAGGAAGTTTTTCCAAAGACTCCGGAGGTACAATCTGAAGCTCAATCCGGCGAAATGTGCTTTTGGAGTACCTTCAGGGAAACTACTGGGGTTTATTGTGAGCCGGCGAGGTATTGAACTGGATCCGTCAAAGATCAAAGCTATTCAAAGTCTACCTCCGCCGAAGAACAAGAAGGAGGTCATAAGCTTATTAGGAAGGTTGAATTACATTAGTCGGTTTATCGCTCAGTTGACATCAACATGCGAGCCGATTTTCAAGTTGCTGAAGAAAGACGCAGCAGTGAAATGGACCGACGAGTGTCAGGAAGCCTTCGACAAGATCAAAGAATATTTGGCCAATCCTCCGGTGTTAGTTCCTCCAGAACCAGGGCGTCCTCTGATTTTGTATTTGACGGTGCTAGATAACTCTTTCGGGTGCGTACTGGGTCAACATGATGAGACAGGCAGGAAAGAACGAGCCATCTACTACCTCAGCAAAAAGTTTACATCTTACGAGGTGAAGTATACCCAACTGGAGAGAACTTGTTGTGCATTGATTTGGGTGGCTCAGAAGCTAAAGCATTATTTGTCAGCGTACACTACGTACTTGATATCACGGTTGGATCCTCTCAAGTATATATTTCAGAAGCCTATGCCTACGGGAAGACTGGCCAAATGGCAGATTTTGCTCACAGAATTTGACATTGTCTGCGTAACTCGTACGGCAATGAAGGCACAAGCTATTGCGGACCACTTAGCCGAGAATCCGGTGGATGATGAATATGAACCACTGAAAACATACTTTCCGGATGAAGAGGCAATGCTTGTCGAGGAGATGGAGCAAGAGGAAAGGCTAGGATGGAAAATGTACTTTGATGGAGCTGTCAACAGCAGGGGCGTTGGTATCGGAGCGGTACTCATTTCAAGCACGGGTCAACACTATCCCGTTACAGCTCAGCTTCGATTTTTCTGTACCAACAATATGGCTGAATATGAAGCATGCATCTTGGGATTAAGGATGGCGATTGACATGGGTATTCAAGAGATTTTGGTCATGGGTGACTCGGATCTCTTGGTACACCAAATTCAAGGGGAATGGGAGACACGAGATTTGAAATTGATACCATATCGGTATTGTTTGCATGAGTTGTCTCAAAGATTCCAGTCTATAGAATTCAAGCACATCCCGAGAATGCACAATGAGATTGCAGATGCTTTGGCCACATTGTCCTCTATGTTGCATCATCCGGACAAGACATATATAGATCCGCTCCAGATCCAAGTCCGAGATCAGAATGCTTATTGCTTCGTTGTGGAAGAAGAGTCGGATGGAGAGCCGTGGTATCATGATATTAGAGAATACTTAAAAGCTGGCAAATACCCGGAGCAAGCCACAGGAGACCAAAAGAGAGCCATCAGGCGTCTAGCCAATGGATTTTTCTTCAGTGGAGGAGTGGTATACAAAAGGACACCAGGATCTGGGTTTATTGCGGTGTGTGGACGCACAACAAGCAGATGAAATTATGATTGAAGTACATGCTGGAGTATGCGGACCCCACATGAGCGGATATGTGCTAGCAAAGAAGATTTTGAGAGCAGGGTACTACTGGCTCACGATGGAGCGTGATTGTATCAGGTATGTAAAGAAATGCCACCAATGCCAGGTACACGGGGATCTTATCCACTCCCCGCCTTATGAGTTGCACACAATGTCAGCACCATGGCCCTTTGTTGCTTGGGGCATGGATGTCATCGGCCCAATAGATCCAGCCGCTTCTAACGGGCACAGGTTTATCCTGGTTGCAATTGATTATTTCACCAAGTGGGTCGAAGCTAAGACATTCAAGGCGGTGACGAAGAAAGCGGTGGTGGATTTTGTGCACGAGAATATCATATGCCGATTTGGAATCCCCAAAGTGATTATCACAGACAATGGAGCCAACTTAAACAGTCATCTCATGGCAGAAGTTTGTGAAAAGTTTAAGATCACGCACCGTAATTCCACACCTTACAGGCCAAAGGCAAATGGTGCAGTAGAGGCGGCAAATAAGAACATCAAGAAGATTCTCCGAAAAATGGTGGAGGGATCCAGGCAATGGCATGAAAAGTTACCCTTCGCTCTCATGGGTTACCGCACGACGGTACGTACTTCTATCGGAACCACACCTTATACCCTGGTGTATGGAACAGAGGCCGTTATACCCGCAGAAATAGAAATACCGTCATTGCGAATTATAGCCGAATCTGAGATAGATGACGATGAATGGGTAAAGGCCCGGTTAGAACAGTTGAATTTGATTGATGAGAAGAGATTGGCCGCGGTCTGCCATGGACAGTTGTATCAGCGGAGAATGGCCAGAGCATATAATAAGAAGGTACGACCTCGAACGTTTGAAGTCGGACAACTGGTATTGAGGCGTATCTTACCACATTGGGCAGAGGCAAAAGGCAAGTTTGCACCGAATTGGCAGGGACCGTTCGTGGTATCACGGGTGTTGTCTAATGGAGCATTATACTTAACTGATGTTGAAGGAAAGTGCGTAGAGACTGCTATCAATTCAGATGCGGTCAAAAGATACTATGTATGATTCCTTTTCAATTGTATGTTTTGTATTTTGTTGTGATTTTGGAATTGAAATGACGAAGGCATTTTATTCTCTATCCAAACACTTTATCCATTGTTAACCCCTTTGAGCCTTAATGAATGAATTCTTTCATATCCCTCTCTCGAAATCACTCTAATGCAATAAGTTCTCAATTGCCAGAATGAAAATGAAATGATGGAAAAATGAAAAGAAAAATTGAAAAAAAAAATGAAAAAAAAAGAAAAAGAAAAAGACAAAAATCGAGAAAAAGACAAAAATCGGGAAAAAGTCAAAAGAAATCCATCTAACTTATAAAGTTGGATGAACTACGTCTGACTTGATCCCGAAAGGGTACGTAGGCAGCCTCTCTGAGGTTCAGTCACAATAAAGGAAAAAATCCAAAAATTCCCCACATATTGAAACTGGGGCAGAAGTTATGTTTTAATAATTCCGAGAGTTGTAAATATTTTTAACCCTCGTTGAAATTTTGAGCCTTTATATCTTTCTTTCTTAACCCGTCCAAAAGCCACGTTACATTCCAAAGAAAGACCTTTTGATCGATTCTGAAATGACAACGAATACAACGAAGAAGGAGCGAAGTATCGGACAATACCCGTGGAACAGAAAACAAAATACAAAAGGAAAAATATAAAAAAAAAAAAAAATGAAAAAATGAGAGAGTCTCATCAGTGAAAACCTTAGCCGGCACTGTGAGGCGATTGTGAGGTTGAGAGAAATAAAATGAGAGAGTCTCATCAGTGAAAACCTTAATCGGCACTGTGAGATGATTGTGAGGTTGAGAGAATAAACAAGAGAGTCTTATTGGTGAAAACCTTTCGAGGCACCGTAAGGCGATCGTGAAGACTATCAAAAGAGAAAAAGGCAACAAAAAAGAGTATTGGTTTGGGTCAAAGGCAATTCAGAGTCAGAATAATGATTGGAACGAACTGGGTCAGAGTTTAAATACATGGCATGGTCAGCGGAATCAGCCGGCAAATACCCAGATAAGTTCTGTCATCTCTCCAAAATACCCTTACCTTTCTTTCATTTTTCTGCATTTCATTGTTTACCCTTTTGAGAGCTAACTACCAGCTCCTGATAACGGAAGTTGAAACAACACTGGATCAGAAAGAATGGAAGATTGGGGAAAGGAATAAAGAAGCTTGGCAAACATGGCCAAAGAAAATGAAAACAAAACAAAAATGGAAAAATGAGAAAATACAAAAAGAGTCTGCAAGGGACAAGAAGTCGAAGCCATGCAACATGAAAGAGCAAAAACAAAGGAAGCAATAATAAGTGGGGACGGCAGATGCCAGTTGCCAGCAGTTTACATCTAATAAATTTTGTTTCATGCAGGAACAAATTGTCACTAATCACTTTGAAGTGAATGTGACCAATGTGGAAAATTTAAAATACCAAAAAGAGAAAGTCTGTCGAATAAGTGGAGAAATTCACAGGCAAGAGATAAGTTGGTGAAAAGAAAATACCAAAAAGAGGAAGGTAACGTCTTTTAGAATCTGCTCCCCGGTCCTCAGGCTGCGGGAATACATTTTTTGCATTACACGTTTAATTTCTGTTAGGCGCCCACCTTCAAATTCGGGAATATTTTCTGCATTCGCATTGCACGTTTCAATCCTGTTAGGCGCCCACCTTCAAATTCGGGAATATTTTCTGCATTCGCATTGCACGTTTCAATTCTGTTAGGCGCCCACCTTCAAATTCGGGAATATTTTCTGCATTCGTATTGCACGTTTAATTTCCGTTAGGCGCCCACCTTCAAATTCGGGAATATTTTCTGCATTCGTATCGCACGTTTCAATTCTGTTAGGCGCCCACCTTCAAATTCGGGAATATTTTTCTGCATTCGTATTGCACGTTTAATTTCTGTTAGGCGCCCACCTTCAAATTCGGGAATACTTTTCTGCATCATCCTGGTTTATATATATTTAAAAGCCCACACTGGGGCAGAAAAAGAAAAAAAAAAGAGGTAGTTTGTTGTTTTGTTTTTAGCAGGTTCAGCTCGGGATCAAGAATTGCATTGCACGTTTAAATTCTGTTAGGCGCCCACCTTCAAATACGGGAATATTTTCTGCATTCGCATTGCACGTTAGGCGCCCACCTTCAAATACGGGAATATTTTCTGCATTCGCATTGCACGTTTAAATTCTATTGGGCGCCCACCTTCAAATACGGTAATATTTTCTGCATTCGCTTTGCACGTTTAAATTCTGTTAGGCGCCCACCTTCAAATACGGGAATATTTTCTGCATTCGCATTGCACGTTTAAATTTCCGTTAGGCGCCCACCTTCAAATACGGGAATATTTTCTGCATTCGCATTGCACGTTTAAATTTCTGTTAGGCGCCCACCTTCAAATACGGGAATATTTTATGCATCATCATGGTTCATATATTTAAAAGCCCACACTGGGGCAGAAAAAAAAAAGAGGTAGTTTGTTGTTTTGTTTTGAGCAGGTTCAGCTCGGGATCAAGAAAAACAAGAAAATCAACAAAAAGAGAGTCAGCATCAAAGAAAATCAACAAAAAAAAGGAAGATTCTGCATCACCGGAAAGGGAAGAAGAACAAAAGCTAGATTAGGGACAATTGTAATTGTAGGATCATAGCTTAGAATAGCTTCTTCATTTTACATTTCCTCCCCCCCCCCCCGGTGTAATAAGGAGTAAGTCGGCGGGTCTCAACAGTGTCAATGCAACAGTGAGTCTGGTAGTTTTAAACTGCCAGACCTTCCCGAACTACACTGACCTGATTCCTGTTTAGCCCAGGATATGTAGGCAACCTCTAAAGCAGGGTGCGGTCAAAAGGTTTTCAAAAATGCTTTCACGGAATATGCCGATGTGCAAAAATCTCTCATTACTGCTCACTTATCTTTGCACTGAAACTCTTCGTGTTCCCGAGCAAAGAGGGGCAGCTGTGAGCACATGATTTTTGCACTAAGCCTTTAAATTCCAAAATTAAAATAAATATGTTTTTGAGTGCAATTACTTGCTTTGTTTGAAATTAGTTATATTTTTGTGTGTTTGAATAAGTAAGAAATTAGAAAAATCAGAAAAAATAGTAGTAAGTAATTTGTTAGTTTAGTTAATTAGGAAATTGGTAAAATAGCTTAAGTAGTAGAAATAAAGGAAAAATAGCAGAAAAATTGCAAAAAAATATTAGAAAATTAGAGTAATTAGTAGATTAGGATTTATAATTTTTCATAAAAGAAAAAGAAAAAAAAATAATAAAAGAAAATACATAAAAATTGAGTAATATCCGAAAATACAAAAAATTAGTATTGTGTTAGGTTTGGGCTGATCTGAGTTAAAAGAATTGGCCCAAAGTTTTGGCCCAGTGAAGTGGCCCGTTGGTCTGTGGAGAGATTCAATCTCATCCGTCCCTCAACACAGATCTGACGGTTGAGATTATTGGCAGAATTATTTAGGGTTAATTAATTAAGAGAAGCGATCTGGGCCGTCCGTTTAAGTTGATCCAAGGGTGTGAGACCTTAGTCTCATTAGAAGCAAAACGACGGCGTTTTAGTAACGCCCGTCCTCAGCCGTTGATCTCCTTCAATGAACGTCGAGATTATCTCGTATATGTGGCCTATATAAGGCTTATGTCCGAGAATGGTTGGCATTTTTGCCAAAATCTTAACCTAGCCGCCCTTCACCCCTCCCTTCTCTCTCTCGTCTTCATCACAGAAGCCCTAGGCGGCCACGGCGGCCACCACCTTCCACGGTGGTCGCCGGCTCTTCTTGTCACCCCCTTTCATCTCATCTTCTTCTCCTCCGTCTTCTTTACCCAAACCCCCAAAAAACACCCTGCTTTTCAAAACCCCGGTCACCGGAGTTACACCGGTGACCACCAAAGTATGAGAACCCATCTCAAACCAATGCCGTTCTATTCTTCTCCATGAGATCTACCCAGCCATACTAGCCTCCACCCTCGAATCTCACCCAGCCGCTTCGAATATCCCAAAAAGGGTCGTCGGAACCCTAACTCCGGCGACCCCAAATCCAACACCCAATCAAGACCTCATCTTTACCACCCCTTGAACACCCTCTTGCAACTCAAATCAAAAAAGGCCTCGTCTTTAGGCCTGAAAGAAGAATCAGAAAAGATTGAAAAACCTGGAAAAAGAATAAAGAAAAAAGAGAAACAAGAAGAAGGCTTAGGAGAGTTTTAGAGAATAAAAAGGAGAAGAAAAAGGATAGGAAGCTCGGGGGACAGGCCCCGCGAGTTAAGTCCCTTTCCTTTTGTGCATAGTTTCTTTTTCCTCTGCTTCTTCTGCATGTTTTGTGTTTTGAATGATTCCTATGCTTTCTTTGATTGGGTGTCTCACATGTTAGTCATAGGATCTTTATTTGCTTCTCTTTTTGTTTCTGTTTAATACTTCTGTCCTCGATTTGTTTCCGTTTAGTCATATTCTCTAGTTCGACTTGTCTGTGCGGTTTCTCTCCAATGATTGTTATCCCTGCTGTATTTCGTAGTTGATTTGCATAATAGTTTTAGGTCCTCTATTTCTTTGCTTACCAGTTACTCTTTTCTTTTCAGTTCCTTCGCATGATAAGTATCAATTAGTCCTGCTGATATTCTGTTCTTTTTCTTTATTTCATTATTGTTTCAATATGCCCTGTATATCTTTGCCTTGCATGTTCTGATTGATTTGCATTTCATATGCTAGTTATAAGGATTCTGTTCTTAGCTCGAGTTTGAGTTTCACATATTAGTATAGGATCCTGTATATCCTCTTCTGTTAACCTGTTTCCTTTTTAAATTCTTGATTAGTTCCTTTGAACATGTTAGTCATAGGGTTATGTGGATTTTATGATCTCTTGTTATCTCAATCCTGTGCTTCTCATGTTAGTCTAGGATCCTCCTGATTATCTTCTGATGCTGTGAGTCTTTATCTATTTCTCTGTAGCCACCCTGACTCTTTAACTTGTTCATCTCCTGTGTGTCCCTGTGTCCTTTTGGGCTTGTTAAGTGATAGAACTCTATCTGTTACATGCATGGTTTGATCACATGGCTTTTTGTTCTAAGATTGAGAAGTCCATCCTTTTGTGTCACTTTAACTGTTGAGTACTGATTCATGGCAAAAGCATAACATTTGATCTTTGTCTTATGTTTGAAATCAGGCTTAAGTTATTATGACCACCTCATGTCCTTAACTTGTTCTTTCAAGATCATGTTTAGTACTAGGGTTCTATTTCCTCTTCATCCTCATATGTGTGTTCTGTTTCTGCTGAATACACTGGTTCTTGATTGTTAGCTTGACTATCTGTCTTCTCTGTTAGTTCAATTGTTCTGTGGCTGGTAGTTTTATGTTGATGAGGTCCCTCACATTGTAGTTCTTCTATCATCATGCATGTTTTGATTCTGGTATTATGTTTAATTGCTTGGTTTTGTATTAGATTACCTTTTGTTAGCTAGCAATGTTTCAACTGCTTCTCTTTCTGTGCCTTCATATGTTTAGTCTTAGTAGAAGCTTGGTTATCTTTACTCATCTCTTATGTCAAGAACAACCTGAGTATGATTTGGGGTTTTCAGTGGCTCATTTAGCATAAAGAAGTTTTAACTAAGCTTGTTTGATGATTAATTGACACTGTGTTCTGTGATATGTGAGTTTGTAAGTCTATTGATTGGGATTCAACAATATTCAAACCTTTTCTTTGAATTTTGATTAATTGATAAACAACTCTGATTTCATTGGCCATGTGTGCAAATATTTGTGAAACTGGCTATGTTTGTAATAGCTTTGTGTTAATGAGAGCACTGTTAATATCTATCATGCCTAGGGGATTTGGTTATAGCTGTTAGTGTTAGGTTCCTGGGAAGTAGTTAGTTCTTAAATAGGATAAAACATTAAAAATGATCAAGATAGGCTACAAGTTTAATAATTGGCCTAAGAATGGTCAACCTTGCAAAGGGTTGACCAATTCTGTGAGCCCTAACACACAGATCACTGTTTAACAGTGGCTGGTTGTGCAAAGGGCTATGTCTGCAAATGCAGACTAGCCCAGGCTCTATATTGAGCCCTGAACAGCAAAGTGGCCAAACCTGTAAAGGTTTTGGGCCTAGCTGTTCAGTATGTGGCTTTGATAGCCCAAGCTAAGTCTCAACTTGAGACTGGCTAATTTTTAAATAGGTTAAACATAATAACAAAGCAGGCTATGCCTGCAATTAGCTTTAATTAGGAATAAATGGTCTTAATTGACTGAAATTAACTTAAAGGTGGCTAAAATTGAAATAGCTCTTAAGAATAAACCTGGCCAGCCCTTAAATACTAATGCCAGGGCTTGGCCATTAGTTAAATAGGTGCAAAATTAGTTGAAGTCTGCCCTAGGCAAGGCTAGTAAATCAGCAGTGCCCTTAGGGGCACAATTGGGAATTGAAAAGGTAAAATAGTAACTAGTAAGAACTTAGGAGGGTAATAGGGACATTTATACTCCTGATTTCTACAATTTTGCAGAGATTTAGGGGTATAATGGTCTCCTAAAAATGGGAAATCTGTAAAAATCTCAAACCCCTAAGGTTATACTAGTAAAATGCCATAAAAGAGAATCTTTAGAACCTTCCAGCACATGCTGGAAGGGTTTTAGTAACTGAAAATGGGACTAAAGTGTAGAATAGGTAATTTTAGGAGGGGGGAAGTGGGATTAATCCCATTACTTCCTCCCCAAGTATTCAGCCCTAAAAGGTTAGCTATAAATATCTCAAAAAGGGGCTGAAAAAAGGGGGATTTCCACGGTAGATGAGTCTGAAATATTTGGGGATTCCACTGTAGAACAATCTGAAAAAATACATTTAAGTTGGAATTTATTAAATACAAAGCTGAAGAGGTTAAAGTAGCAATTTAACAGTAGATATTTCTGGAAATTTCGGGTGTAAGAGCTTGTGGTCTTAATCTGGTTTTTCTGAGTTTTTGCTCGATCATCTACTGGGTTATTCTCGTGTTGTTGTTGCTGTGCTTTTGTGTGGCTGTGTTGCTGTGCCTCTTTCATCACTGTTGCATTGCTCTGAGTTGACTGCTGTTACTTACTTGCCTATCCCTAGAACTCATCGGTTTATTGGCTTTAATTCAGGTACATTTTTCCTTTCACTCGAAGATGTAATGCTGATAGATTGAAATAAAATGAAGCTCTGGATTTGAATCTATGCTGCCGTGAAGTCATATTTCAATTGTGTTTGTAGATAGTTTATTGTAGTAGAATGTAGTAGCTGAAGAACAAAGACAAACAGAAACAATGTAATAGCTAGATATTAGAAGTAATGTAGTAATAGTATAGTCGTAGCAATGCATCACACTTAGTTTAAATAGGAAAAATTTAAAACATAAGTGCACAAATCATGACCTTAGGATCATTAACAATTCTAGCCTCATAAAAATATTTCGTAAACCATTGACATTTAGCTAATGCCTCAACACAGAATAAAAATGCTAGATCGAGCAATATTTTCAAATGCAATTAGTTTGGTGATTTGCATGATAAGCAGAGCTGAAATAAAAGCGGTGATTACACAAGTTTTCAAGTCATTTAGATAATAAGACTTAAGCTCTGATTGATAAGCATTTTAGGATAAGTTCACATGATCAAAGTTTCTCATTGTTAAAAGAAATAATTAGGTAGCAAAAAGGTTTAAGGGGGATAATAACATATCTATAAGCCACTCTTCTTAATAGCCAATCTGTCCTTAGCTCGGATAAGTGACTAATCAACTGTCTGGTCTCATTTAGAAATTAATTAGTTCACTGGTATTGTTAGAAATCAAGGTTGTTAATTTTCATGCATAGATTACTTAGAGTTGATATTGTGTACCATGATCTCTCTTATGATAGTTAATGAATAAAATTCGTTTTCCTATTGATCACAAATGTGTACTCTGTTTTCCTTTTGATTAAATACTTTTGATTATTTTGGGCCCAATGCAACGGGAGCCCGAACAGCAGTCTATAAGTCTTAACACAACTTGGACCTTTAGGGTCTGGACTGGTCCGGATAAATAGACTAATAGATCCAGGCCCAATAAACAATAAATTACACGGGCCCGGAACCATTATAGCAATAGCATACGATTAAGGAAAAAACAAATATAGAAAACATAGTTAAATATTAGTATCCTTTAATGAAAATTGGGACGAGCCTCGCCCGAATAACACCGGGGCCCCCTATTTAATAATAAGATAATAAAGTAGATTCGGGAAAGCTAATAGCAAACTCCATAGCTTCTCCCAAAAGACTTAAAAGACGATAGACATTACTTTAAGGCACGATTTAATATACTTTCCTATGAACGAGTGTGCACTTGGTGCGACTCAAGTCCAAATCTCGGTAAAGCTGAAATACACCGAAAGTCATAGGCGTACTGGTTGCGGTATGACTCGAGGCGTGTTTTCGCGATACCGCAAATTCCTAAAAAATGATATTTAACGTAAAAGCACATTATGTTGTTAAAAATCTATAATTGAGCCAAACGAAGTCACGAACGACAGTGGAGCGACCGTGCTAAAACCACGGAATCCGGGAGTGCCTAACACCTTCTCCCGGGTTAACAGAGTTCCTTATCCGGATCTCTGCTTCGCAGACATTTTAAAGAGTCAAAATTCCTCGGATTCGGGATTAACCGGTGACTTGGGACACCATTGTCATTCCCAAGTGGCGACTCTGAATAATCTCTAAATATATCCCGAACCGATTGTCCTTAAATTGGAAAAACTCCTTCCCTTACGTTATATTATCCGTCTCGGGTAATTGAGCGTCGGGGTATACCCTACAAGTGTATTTATACACCTTACGCATGTGCGGGGTAGTAAAAAGGGAGGTGTGACATATGCGGATGGGATAAATAAGACCATCAATAAATCTCCGGATCCTCTCCCTATCGGTAGGAACCATCCACATGGCATGACGGGCCAGCTGTGTGAATCTCATCTCATACTGATTAACTGTCATCTCTCCTTGTTTCAACCACTCGAACTGACGTCGCAGCTCCTCCCTCTGAGATCATCTTCCTTGCCTTGAGATAAGGAATGAATCTTCCTCTCGGCGAGGCAATATCACCTTTCCACTCCTAAACAGGCTCCCCTAGAAATTGAGATCAAACTATCTTTGATCTACAATAAACATTGGCATGACAAGAAGCCAACCAATCCATACCCATTATAATATGAAATTCTACCATATCCAACTCGATTAGGTCCGATGTGGTAGATTGACTATGAACTACTATTATAAAACCCATATATACTCGCTTAGCTTTCACTAAGTACCCAACAGGTGTAGACACCTCAAAAGGTTTAACCAATTTAGGTTTTTTCCAAACTAAGCAGCAACTAACAGAGTAACGTATGATAAGGTAGAACCTGGGTCACTTAGTGTATATACATCATATGAGGAGATTGATAATATACTTGTAACAACATATGGTGCTGACTCCTAGTCATGTCGTCCTGCCAACGCATAAATACAGTTTTGAGGACTACTCGAGCAAGATGCTCCGCCTCTACCTCTACCACAACTCATTATTGCTTGTAGACCTTGCCCATGAGGCATACTGATGATGACGAAAAAGCTACATATGGAAAGATTTAATTTCATGATAACACAAATCGCACGATATGAATTCAAGAAAATGAGGTTTTTCCTAAAGTTTCTGGTAGCCCTCCGAGGATAGATACGGACGTCTACGTACCGATCCGCGAAAGCCTACTAAACCGGCTCATGACACGCGAGTCCTAATAACCTAGAGCTCTGATACCAACTTGTCACGACCCAAATCTGGTCGTGATGGCGCCCAACAATCAAGCTAGGCCAGCCAGACCAACAATTTAATTATAACACAATACCAGTCCCCAAATGGACAACCCAAGAAGAATATATGAGTTTAAGAACTCCAATAATAATAATACCGAACAAAAGTACTGACACTCCCAAAGATCCGGAGTCACAAGTCTAGAGCCTCTAACAAAACCCAACAGGAAATAGAGAGTACGATATAGAAGTACTCAAGTCTGAATACAAAATATACAATAACAACCGGAATGAGAGGAGAAGCTAGGCTCTGCGAACGTAGGCAGCTACCTCAGCAACTCGATGTGACAATGTAAACGCTGGAGATGTCCGTCTACTGCTCCTGTGTACCTGAGTCTGCACACAAAAGGTGCAGGGAGTAGGGTGAGTACTAAGTACTCAGTGAGTAACAAATATATATATGTAGCTGACAGTAAGAAATCCACAAAATACCACAATATGAAGCTACACTACAGTCCGAATCTCCTACGAACTAGCAACAACAATCCAATACAACTACCACAGAGTAATTCCACAAATACAGATGCAATGCAATGCACATAACTGCTACGGCGTGTAGCCCGATCCAATTTAACGTCGACGGCGCTCACTGGGGGTGTGTACAGACTCGGAGGGGCTCCTACAGCCCAAGCGCAATGCTGCTGCGGCGTGCAACCCGATCCTCACATCAACCACTGCGGCGTGCAGCCCGATCCCATACTCAGGTCCACAATAAGCAATTAAGTCACAAAACAATTCATTTTCCTTAATTCCAGTTCTCAATTCATAATTTATGAAAAATACTTTAACTTTATTAAATTTGTAAAAGCCGGTGACTTAGCATTTCAAAAGTGTGATTTCAATTTTTCAGGACCGAGATCGGTGATTTAAGCAATTATAGCTATCACATAAATATTGTCCTCTAAGGACGCTACAGATCGGCACAAGGCCCCAAACAAGGCTTACAGCCCACAAATATAGCAAATACAGTGTATTTCCAACACTAACCACATATTATTCATTCCTGGGATGGACCAAGTCTCAATCCCCAATCACAATCAATCCCGCACCTGCCACGGTGTGCGAGCCACGCCCTATTAGCGTCACAATGTGCTAAGCCGGGGTTTCGAACCCTCAAGCTACAATATACACAAACTACTCACCTTTAGCCGGTCGTAGAATCGTCCGCGATGCCTTTTCCTTTGAATTTAGCTCCCTCGTGCGTAGAATCTAGTCAAACCACAATAACTATATCAAATACGGGTCAAAGAATCATAACCCACTTCAATTTATATGAAATTCTCAAAATTACACTAAGTTGGTAAAACCCGACCCCGGGTCCCACTGCTCGGAAAATTCCGAAATTAGAACCAACGCGATCCTTATCTCGCCACGAGTCCGTGCATATAAAATTTATCGAAATCGGAGTTCAAATGGCCTCCCAAATCCAAAAATCCCGTTTTCAAAACTTAGGCCACATTTCTTCAAGATTTCAACCCAATTTCATGAAGATTGATGTTAATACTACCATAAATTGATGTTTTTGAGTCAAGAATCTTACCTCCGACGATACCCGATGACTTCTCAGTGATTTCCTCGAGTTTTCTTCTCTCTAGGGCTTGAAATTGAGTTTTGGGGGTGTAAACCCGTAACTCTCTGTTTCTGGACTTAA
Source organism: Nicotiana noctiflora (assembly GCA_032618575.1). Taxonomy (NCBI): domain Eukaryota; kingdom Viridiplantae; phylum Streptophyta; class Magnoliopsida; order Solanales; family Solanaceae; genus Nicotiana; species Nicotiana noctiflora. The sequence goes on along the minus strand of JASVEL010004270.1, from coordinate 118,085 downwards.
GTTCACTGCCAGAACAGGTTCTTCTACGCGATCGCGATCTTCTTCACGCGATCGTGATGCTCAAAATCTCGGCCTCACGCGATCGCGACTTCCTTCACGCGATCGCGATGCACAGTCACCCTGCCTCACGCGATCGCGTCCTTCATTCCTGCGATCGCGTAGGTCATTCTCCCTGGACCCATTTCTTCTTCTACGCGATCGCGTAGATTGGCCTGCGATCGCGATGAACACCCGTTCACTTCTACGCGATCGCGACTGTTACCCTGCGATCGCGAAGCCTTAGCCCCCAGCCCTACGCGATCGCATCCCCATCCCCGCGATCGCGGAGAGCAATTGCTTGCTGAGGTTATGACAGCAACCAGATTTTTCTCTTTTCTTTCAAAAATGGTCCGTTCGGACCCCCGAATTCATCCCGAGACCCCCGGGACCCCAACGAAAACCAACAACATACTCTAAAACATGATACGAACTTGTTCCAACCATAAAAACACCATACTAAACATCAAAATCACCAATTAACCACGGATTCAAGCCCAAGTTTCTTCAAAACTTTCAAAACCAACATTCAATCCAAAACCCGATCAACCGATGTCCGAATGACCTGAAAATTTACAGACATATCCAAAATCACATAACGAAGCTACAGAAATTGTCGGAATTCCATTCCGACCCCGGATCAAAATATCACCTACCATCCGGTTTTCGCCAAAATTCAACATTCGCCAATTCAAGCTTAAAACTACACCGGACCTCCGAATTCAATTCCGATTGTTCCCCTAAGTCATAAATGATCCCCCGGAACTAGTCGAATCATCAGAATTCGATTCCGAGCACTCTAACCCAATAGTCAACTCTTGGTTGACTTTTCATATTCAAGTTTTCTTCAAACATGCTATTTGTTTCATTTTCAATCCAAATCACTTCTAACTCACCCGATATACTCAAATACTGTTTTAAAAGCATAATATATGTAAATGCAAGGTAACGGGGTGGTAATTCCCGTAACGACGGGCCGGGTCGTTACACCCCAGTCATGGTCATGGTCGTGGTCGGGGAAGAAACTCTAATCATGGTAATAATAATGCACCAAAGACTCCTCGCCACCAGCAGTGAAAAATAAAGGAACAAAAGCATGAAATGGTGCAAGCACCAAATGTAAAAAGTGCATGTTGTAGATGTGGAGGAAAAGGACACTGGTCACGTACCTGTCGTACGCCAAAGCACCTGGTTGAGCTTTATCAAGCCTCCTTGAAAAAGACAGAGAAAAGTGCTGAAGCAAATTTTATCTCTGAAGATAATTTTGACTTCATGCATTTAGATGTAGTTGATTACTTTGCACTCGCAGAAGGAGAAACAAGCATGTAATCGGTAGTGAATCTGTAGAAATATAAATATTTTGATTTTTGTTGTTTGTAATAAGTAATATGGTTATATAATTGTACATAAATAAAAGTTATGATTTGATAATGATGTTTACTATAATATATCTTATTTATGTCATTTTGAAGAATATGGATATTATTATTAGATCAACTTAAACTCTAGCAGAGTTTGCAAGAAATATACAACTACGAGAAGTAGTTATTTTCGTATATCTCAATGTAATTATATTTTGTTAACCATCAGAAGTGGTATATGCCTATGATCACCAGAAGTGATAATTTAGACTTTCTATGGTTACAATTGAAGATAAGATACATAAATATTCTCTATATTAAATGCACACCTCGATTTGCTCCTGAAGTAGTAAATATTTTAAAAGAGGATGAGGCATCACAATTTGTTGTGATTAATGCGCATTTAGATAATCATGTTCGATTTTCCTGAAGGATGAGAACTTTTGATAATAATAATACATTCCCTGAAGTGAACGTGGCAATATTAATAAATCTGGTAAATATGAATGCGCTTTTGATATAAATATATTTACCTCCAGAAGAGGTAATATAATTGAGAGAATTTATACTCAATATTTCTTATTTTAAATTTTCTCCTGAAGAAGTAATACAATTGGAATTGCCTCCTGAAGTAGAAAAATATTATGAAAAGGAATTTTCTTGTGCTTAAACAATTGTTTATTTGATTGTGATTTTCTCTTATGATACCAGAAGTATCTGAGCAATATTTGATAGTACAAAATGTATCAACAACTCTTGAAGAGCTAACTGTTTGCCTAGAAGACACGTGACATCGGTAGTGTCCGATAAATATTAGATTGTGGATAATAATTGAAGGCTCTCGAAGAGATTATTTACAAATATGTCATTCATATTATATGATTGTGGTCAAAACATAAGTTGTAGTAAACCCGAAGTTTACTAAAATAAATGGCTATCATATTGAGACTATAAATGATTGGAAGATTGAAAATCTTCATTTTTCCACAATCATAGGGGTTAAAATAATATGTATATGAGAAGTTACCCGCCTTATTCTTCGATTTGTACTTCATCATGTACATAAACCAGAAGTTTACTAATACAAAAGTAGCCATAGCAAATCAGAAGTTTACTTATGCAAAAGTTTATGTCATAGTAAACAAGAAGTTTACTAAGAGATAGCATATGTCATGATAAACTTGAAGTTTTCATTTGCCATTTTTAAATGAGCTATTTGAGAATTTAGATAAGCATATACTGAAGAACTAGAAGATTCTTCAAGAATTCTCCTGAGTTGCTTGTTCTCATAATAAATTGATTATACCAGCTAAGTTGGGACTAAGATCCCTGATTCTGAATTATATAAAGGTGAATATGGATCCATTTACCTATCATGTGAACCACTTATATATGCATATATAAGATGGATACATGTATGTTTATTGTCAACCTGTAGTTTGGCATTTGAAATTGCTTTTCTCACTTAAGAGCATAATTTTCAGATTATGAAATCAAGACAGTTCATCTTGATAATGCGGTTTTATATACAAGCTAGTTTAGCAGTGAATACCTCCTATTAATGGCTAAACTATTGTTTATGAGAACAAAGCTTCATGTGTTGGTCTAAGATTTTCTAAATTGCATATAGCATGTGATGACCCGGCCCGTCATCATGTGAGTTATCACCTCGTTATCCCCGTTATATGCTTGTTAATGTTCCAATATGTATGTTTGGCGCGTTTGAGTCAATTTGGATTGAGTTTGGTTGGAATTGAGACAAATAGTCTCTTAGAAGAAGGAATAGTTTAGAAAAGTCATCTGGATGTTGACTTGTGAGTTAGAGAGCTCGGAATCGAATTATGATGATTCGGTCAGCTCCGGGAGGTCATTTATGAGCTAGGAGAGCGATCGGAAGTGAATTTAGAGGTCCGGTGTAGTTTTAGGCTTGAATTGGCTAAAGTTGAATTTTGGCGATATCCGATCGATAGGTGAGATTTTGATCCGGGAGTCAGAATGGAATTTTGACAGTTGTAATAGCTCCGTTAGGTGATGTTGGATGTGCCTGCAAAATTTCAGGTCATTCGGGGGTCGTTTGGTCAGGTTTTTGGTCGAATGTCGATTTCGGAAGTTTGAATGAAAACTTAGGCTTGAATTGCTTGAATTTGATGTTATTCCATGTCAAAGTAGGTGTTTTTACCATTGGAGCAAGTTCGTATGGTGTTATGGAGAATGTTTGTGGCTTTCGTTGGGGTCCCAGGGAACCCGGGGTGGTTTCGGGAGGTTAAACGGGAGGATTTGGAGTTTGGGAGCTGCTGTCATGAATTGCAGCAGCATTTTCGCTCCTGCGTATTGGGGACCGCAGAAGCGGAATTTTCATCGCAGATGCAAAAGGGGGCTTGGCCAGGAGGTTCCGCAGAAACGGTTAATGCATCGCAGGAGCGGACTCGCTTCTGCGAGTCCGAGGTCGCAGAAGCGGAAGGCTGGCGTCTGGGGAGGATCGCAGGTGCGGAGGCGTGTTCGCAGGAGCGAGACCTGGGCCGCAGAAGCGGAACTGGGCGGCTTTGTGTGGTCTCGCAGAAGCGACCATTTGGTCGCAGAGGCGGCATCGCAGAGGCTGATTTTTGTCCGCAGAAGCGGAAATCGTGCCTGTGTTAAAAATAACATAAGGGGTAGAAATTTCATAAGTTGCAAAACATTTGGGCTCGGTTTAGAGAGGAGAATTGGACGATTTGGACGAGATATTGCTGAGAGATCATCGGGTTATCAGCAGAGGTGAGTTTTATGGTTCATTTACGCGTTTTTAACTTGAAACCCTCCTCTATTTCACTGAAATTGGATCAAATTGTGAGAAAATTTAGCCTAAGCCAGGGTTTTAAAAAAATGTCGATTTGAGTGGGCAATTGGGGTCCGATTTTGGAAAACTTTATTTGCATATACTCGTATGGAGATGAGGGTTCCGGATATGTAACTTTTATAATTTTTCGAGAAGCGTACCAAAAGTCAGATTTTGACAACTTAGTGGGTTTTGGTGCGATTGGTAGTTACTTCGAATGGGTTGTGTGTCATTGCATATATTGACGTATTCTCTATGATTTTGAGCAGATTTGGCATCCGAGGAGATCGATTTGCGAGGCAAGCGCAAGGCGGACAGAGGCTTATACCGGTTCGAGGTGAGTGATAGTAGTAAATAATGTACTAAGGGTTTGAAACCTCGTACTAGCACTTCACAGTGCTATGTTGAGATGAGATACGCGTCTCGTGATGGGCGTGGTGACATTGTGATTGGGGACTTGGACTTGGTCCTTCCCGGCTTATAGTAGACTGTGTTTTATGACTGTTGATGAGATTATAACTGTTTAAATGGGGCTAAAAGCCATGTTTGGGGCCTTGTGCCGATCTGTAGATCACTAGGGGACCTGTAGAGCTAGGTGACCCTTATATCGTGTTGGAACTTATACTCAGCCGTGAAACTAGCTGAATAGCCTGTTAAGAGCCAGTACTAGATGTGTACTGTGAGAGATAGATTACTTAGGATGGAAGCCCTCTGATTTAGCTGAGTGAGCCTGAAAGGCCGATCCTATACTAATTGAGACATGGTCGAGGACCCGTTAGGAGGTATTATATATATATATATATATATTGGATCGGGTTGCACGCCGCAACAGTATACATATTGGATCGGGCTGCACGCCGCAGCAGTATATATATTGGATCGGGTTGCACGCCGCAGCGGTATATATATTGGATCGGGCTGCACGCCGCAGCGGTATATATATATTGGATCGGGATGCACGCCGCAGCGATATATATATTGGATTGGGCTGCACGCCGCAGCGGTATATATGTTGGATCGGACTGCACGCCGCAGCGGTATATATAATGGATCGGGCTGCACGCGCAGCGGTATATATATTGGATCGGGCTGCACGCCGCAACAGTATATATATTGGATCGGGCTGCACGCTGTAGTAAATTACTTATATGGATTAGGCTGCACGCCGTAGTAAATTACTTATATGGATCAGGCTGCACGCCACAGCGATATATATATATATATATATATATATTGGATCGGGTAGCACGCTGCAGCATTATACTTATTAGATACTTATGCCTTATGGACATATGTATATGGAGATGGTTGTACACCGTTGTGGTGCGAGAGGGGATTTAGTCAGTGTGGGACCTTAATGAGATAGATGTGGACTGATGATCGGAGTACCTACTATAGTGATGACTTACCTGTGAGGTTGCCTTAGAACTGTTTAGTGATAGTACATGTGTTCTCACTTTCGGTTATTGTTTATTATTATTACTCACTGAGTTGAAATATACTCACCCCACTCCCTTGCACGTTTTTGTGCAGATTCACAGGTGCCCGAGGGCAATTGAGTTGTAGCTACTGATTCTTATCTACTTTTTACGGAGACTACGAGGTAGCTGCCAGCGTCCGCAGAACCTGTTTTCTCCTTCTTTATCATTTGTTGCTTCCATCTTGTTTAGACTTGTTTGTACTAGGATGCTTATTCTGTAGAGGCCCAGACTCGTGACACCACGATATGGTTGGGACCGTATTTTGTATGCTTTTACTATTATGTTGCCATTTTGCTATGATCACTTGCTGTTTGAGCTTAACTGGATTAATTAGAATTAATAATTAGCTGATTTAAGAGATAATATGATCGGGCTTGCCTAGCATTGTGTTGGGCGCCATCACGACCGGGGTTTGGGTCGTGACATAGCAGCACTTGTATGCATCAGACCAACAATATATGATAAGTCCTCCCCTCATAATTGGTTTTGGATCAGAAATCAAATATTTTACTATCTTTTGATGTGTGGTATATGATTAATTTCTCTATCACAATGCACAAAAATATGTTTTCCAAAGAAGATCGGGGATATATGTTAGTTTTTCTAACATCTGAGGAACGGAATAAATAGCTGAAAAATATGCTATATGAATGGAATTATCATGATCCTCAAGTCAAATGCCAAAAGCATTTGCTGATCCAAAATCAAATATCATAGTTCAGCTGCAAATGCTCATATTAAAATTTAAAGTCTCTGAAGGATAGAGTTTACTGTACGCATAAAGCGTGGTAGACAAATCGGTTCCAAAGGTAATAATTATTGAAAAATGATAAGGAGCTAATGATCAAAATGATCATAATGAGGAGGAAATAAGCTCTAGAAGAGCCACGATATAATATTTCACGAAACTCCAAAAGAAGTTAAGGAACCTGAAAATAAAGAAAGTGATGAGATCTCAACAAGTTATGTCGCTTAGGAACCGATACAAAATGATCGTCGACGATATATTTGATACAATATAGTGCACAATATTGTAAAATATTATGAGGATCGGACCAGTAGTCGAGACACCTGAAGATGTCATGTCATTTAAATACGAGTCATAACCTATATGACTCATTCGATTAAATCTCTATATAGATCCCCGAAGGATTTAAAATGCATGAAGCATATATTTCAAAATCTCGAGAAATGTACTCGAGCAGATTATAAAGATCTTGTACGGTTTAAATCAATCTGGGCGCAAGTAAAATAATCGCCTCAGTGAATATTTGTTGAAATAGAGTTACATAAATAATATTATTTGTCCATGTATTTTTATAAAGAAAATGTCATCAGAATTTGTTACACTTGTTGTTTACGTTGATGACATAAATCTTGTTGGAACTCCAGAAGAGCTCCAAAGGCAATTGAATATCTTAAGAAAGAATTTGAGATGAAAGATCGTGGAAAATAAAATTTATCTTGGTATGCAAATTAAATATTTAGCAGACGAGATCTTTATCCATCAATTTGCCTATACAGAAAGAGTCTTTGAACGCTTTTACATGGACAAGCGCATCCATTAAATACATCAATGGGTGTTCGATCACTTGAAGTGAATAAGGATCTGTTTCGACCTCTAGAAGAGGATGAGGAACTCCTTAGTCCTGAAATACTCGATCTCAGTGCAATTGCTATGCACTTATGTATCTTGCTAATGCTAACAAAAGTGGCGCAGATCGTATTGGTTATGTAGATACAAGGTTAGAATGCAGAGACTCAAATATTTGAAACAATGTTTTCATCAGGGAGAGTAAATACGTGATGCACTCTTTTTTCCTTACTAAGGTTTTTTCCCACATGGTTTTTCCTTATAATGTTTTTAATGAGGCGCCTAGCAATGCGTATTACTAAATTTGTACACTCTTTTCCCTTCACTAGAATTTTTTCCCACAAGGTTTTTCCTAGTAAGGTTTTAATGAGCACACTATCTTTTAATGAACATCCAAGAAGGAGTGTTATAAATATATATATATTATAGTATGGATGTTCATACTCCGTTGTAAATAAGCTTCCCGAATAAGCTTATCCATATGGGACTCCGCCGTAAATATGTTTATATATTTAGTACTCTATTGGAAATAAGCCTCCTGAAGAAGTTTATCTCTTCTGTACCCAATTACGGATAAACATTACCCCCGATAGAAGATTATCCATACTGGATATAATAAGCTTATCATTTTAGTATCCGATTATGGATAAATATTACTCTCCGGTAGAAAATTATCCATACCGAGTATAATAAGCTTATCCTTTCAGTATCCGATTATGAATAAACATTACCCCCAGTAGAAGATTATCCATACCGGGTATAATGAGCTTATCCTTTCAATACTCCATTATGGATAAACATTACTCTTAATATAAAATTAACCATATCGGATATAGTAACAGCTTACACAGCAGGTTACAGTAGCAGCTTACACAGCAGCTTGTAGTAGCAGCTTACACAGCAACTTCCTTCCTTCTATAAATAGAAGGATTTTCAATTCAATATATACATCAGTTTGAATTCGAATAATATAACAAGTCTCTCTCTATACTTATCTTTACTTTACATTCTTTATTTTATAACAGTACGAAGGTTTTCCTGGAACGAATGATTTTACCACTTATTTTTCCATGTTTAATTGGTGCGTGAATTGTTAGGAAAAATATTTTTTCCCACTTCGAGAAAATAAGTTCGTGAGGGATATATTTTCTAGAACATTAAAGCTAACAAAACAAGGAAAAATTAAAAATTATTTTCCACAAAATATTTTTCTTCATACCAAACAGTCAAATACATCCACAGTCAACACGAACAATAACTACCTAGTAAAATCTCATTAGTGAGGTCTGAAAAAGAAGTGTGTACACAAACCTTGCCCTTACCCTCCTTTGAAGATTTACAAGCATTTTGTGAGAATAACTCTCTTCTGGAAAAGAAACTGTTTCTCCAGAAAACATGTCTTTTAAGGAAACATTTTTCCACACTTGGTGAAAACATTAAACTTCTCCTCCCCCTCCCCCTCCCCCCCCCCCCCCCCCCAAAAAAAAAAAAGATGGGGGAAATCTGTGTTTCCGCAAGTGTATATCAGTGGTCATCATCCCAAAAGACATTAAATTTACTAATAGTTTCTGAGCAAAAGATAACCTGAGCTCCCACTGATACGACCCTTAAAATGGAGTTACCTCTTAATATTGTAACGAAGACCTTTTCAGATCTGTACTCTACCTAAAACAAATTTTTGTAATATGACTTTCTTAGGACTTGGGAGGGAAGGGTTGTGCTAAAGCATTTCCCTAGAAGGTTTTTCTATAATACAAATTTACCACCCGTAATTTTATAATTGAGACATTGTAACTAGGGATCATGCCACCTGCCCAGGGCCTCTCCCATGCGAACCCGGTCTCCCTTTTTAATACAAAACCTGAATTCTGCTGACATGCTTTTATCTGCAGAAGGTTCTGATATCGGAGCTTGGAAGACCAGAACCACTGTTGAACCCATGTTGAAGGCTGCTAGCTGCAAAGTTCAACGGTCAAAGTTGAGCATGTATTAAATATAAAATTACTCAATTGATCTATTGTTTTTCAAAGCTCATCGAATCAAAAAAGGGAGAAAGTAATTGTACAACATTTACAACAACAACAACCCAGTAAAATCCCATAAGTGAGGTCTGGGGATAAGTGGAATCTGGGGAGGGTAGTGTGTACGTAGACCTTACCCCTACCTGAAGGGATAGAGAGGTTGTTTCTGACTATTGTACAACATTTAGATACTATTATTTTGTCCATAAGATGTTGACATTATTATACGCAGAATAGCAAAACTATTCTGGTAATCCCGAATATCCATGAGCATACTGCAAACTATGATGAGTGCTTTAAAAGCAATTTCTTGGCTAGAGCCACAATAGCACTACTTAGAATGAACTGTTTCTTCTAGTCTAGTTTGGTAATATCTGCATTACAAGCCTAAAACCCAAACTGCAAATCCATGCAATATGTCAATACCAGGTGTATTAAGGAAAAGTACAAACCATAAGTATAAAAAGAACCAACAGATTTTGCAGTTCATTGCAAAATGGGATTTATTTCACGTACACCCACATCAACTGGCCAAGTAATATAATTTATCATATGATATTTTGCATGCTCAAAAGATGCCACAAAAACTAAAGTATAGCATGCATTTTTCTCTTCAAACTAATTTCAAATTCAGGATCGTACCTCATCTCCTTTCTTCAGGAAAACACCAGTGCCTTTGGGTTCATATACCTGTTCTTCAGGAGGTTCTGGATGTAGCATATTCTTCCATGGCCTATTTGTTCGCAGAGTTGGTTCAATGAAAAGCTGAAACATCAGAAAACAGTTTTGAGTCAAATAGAACCAGGTGAAGGCTATCATCGCGTACTACATCCACACTATCAGTGGGTCCGTCTTCAATGAGCTAGTAATTGAGATTTCTTATATGAGTTGTCCACACTCCTTATTATCTCTTGGTTGATTAATTATAGAGCCGTCGATATGGGTTTGGCCCGTTGGGCTGGTCCAACCAAGTCCATAATTCAATAGTGTTGGGCTAAGATTTTTGGAGCCAATTCAAAAATGAGGCTTTTAAGCCCGGCCCAAGTATGCCCGTGGCCCATATGCCATGAGCACCTTGAAAATATTTTTGAGTAGTTTGTTTTGAATATTGACTTTTAATGAATGAAATTTTATCCTCCTTTTATAGTAATCTATAGGAACAATGCCCAAAGTTATTAAGTCACTGCAAGAAAAAGGTTTATGCTAACCAACACTTAGTGACTGGGCAAAATTCTGATCCCTAAATGTGTGCCTATAGGGACAAGTTTTATGAGTGGTCCCTAATTCTTTTTTTATTTTCTAAATTAATTAAAAAGATAAACTGCTGGTCCCTAATAAGTTGTGTTAAGAGGGGAGTAAAAAGAATACGCATATTAATTAACCTTCTACCAGCCCCTTCCCCATTCTCTCTCTCGTCCCCCAAACAAAACCCTATCGCCTCTCTATGTTTTTTAATCTGAAAGCATGTGAAATCCTTAACAATCAACTTTTTCAAATTTATCTCTCAATATGGCTGAAAAATCATGGTTATTTGAATTGGGTGAAGACTCACAAACCGATAATGACAATAGTTATCAATCTGAACAGGTTCGTCACTTTTCTTCTTTTTTCAGTTGAAGACTAGAAATTTTGTTTTAGTGAATATTGATTGTAGAGAATGATAATATTTTATACCGATTTTGTTGAATATTAATTGTTGCGACGTAGGGCTTAAAGTGGGAGTATTGAGATGTGAGGGTGGCTAGGGTTAGGTTTAAAGTATGGGTGTAGAGCAAGGAAGATGAAAGAATGAAACATATTCCCTTTAGTTGTTTTGTTCGTGAGAAAGAAATGTAGGTAACAAAAGTTTTTCTCTGCTGATATGTCCCTTTTAATGGAACTGTAAACACTTGTATTTTTGGGATTGTGAGTGCGCATCCTCAAAAAATGAGAAAAAATTACTGAAAGTTGATTAAATTAGTTGTTATATAGTCACAAAAGTTTGTCTTTTTATTATTCCAGAGTTAAGAAGAACAAAAAGAAAAAGATTTTTGACCCAACTATGATGTGTTGTGTTAGGAAATGAAATGAAACTGTAGATATGTAATGTTGTGGTGTCACTTGTTGTCTCACTCTATTCCTAGATTTTTCCCAGTTAAGATAGGTGGAGTTAAAGTTCATTTGGGTTATTTGGATTTACTCTACTTATAAGAAAAATTATTTGCTTGATGCATGAAACCTCATTAAACAGTGTCAAAATCCATCTCTTATGAATAGAATGTCTATGGTGAAGCCTCATTTATTTAAATTGCCCTCTCTAAAGTGGAATTCGTTACAAAAGAAAGCTGCCTACAGATGATAAGATGATGATCAAATCCTTGGAATTTTGTTTTGTCTTCTGATGATGTTGTGCTAGACCTTGTGAGGAAACTATGGATATTTTTTGTGCTTATGCTATTAGTGCTTCAGTATTGCTGAAGTTTTCATAATAGCTAGGTCATAAACCTGTACAATAGGGGTATTAGAGTGATTATAAAACAATATATTTAACATCTCACTTAATAATAGAACTAGCTAATTATAGTAAAATTACTCAACGAAATTACAATAGACTAAGAAGGTAAATTACAATAGAACGGTAATGGAAACCAAGAGAGAAGATAGAAAGAGATGAAACAGAGTGAATAGCAAACTCCAACATAGCAATAGCTTATTCTACTACATTTTTTATTAGGTATTTAATATGTTGCAATCTTCACATAGTGCGCATTTACAATATGTTTTTTCTTAACTGGTGGTTTGAAGTATTCAGAAATCCTCTAAACAAATTGATTATATAAAGCTTACACTGTAGTCATTTGTTGGAACTCGTGGAAGATGAGATGTGGTCGTTGCTATCAGCAAGAAAAAACTTCTTTAAGATTGCAACATCAAATTACACATGAGGTCATTCTCTTAGCTCAAAAACATCTTATTTTGTCTTATCTCAATATCTCTTGGCTTGTTTTAATTGAATAAGAAGACAATGTTAAACCAAAATTTAATTCGATAAAAGCTATTTGGAAATACTTGCATGGTTGATTGATTTATGAAATTTAACTCTAATGCTTCCTCAATCTTAATATTTGTATTTGTTCTTATTGTTTTGAGAATATGCTGGTTGTTTTGGGTATTATGAGCTGTCCATGTCACTTCATTTAAGCTCATCACACTAAATAATACAACAAGGAACAAATGTTACCAAAATTAAAAATTCAAAGGCAAATACTTTATCTATATTCTTGAAAAGGCAAATGAAGAAGTTTTTCCTCCTTGAATTGGTTGAGTGTGTTTAGTCACTATCACTGGCCATGACGTTTGGCTTTCGTAAACTTTTGTATACAGTATATGCCGGTATATAATTTACGGAAAAGGGTTCAAAATGCCCCTAACCTATTGAAAAAGGTTTAAAAATACCCTCCATCCACCTATTGGGCTAAAAATACCCTTCCATCCACCTATTATGCTAAAAATACCCCTCCACCAACTATTTTGGTTCACTTATGCCCTTTGACCGTTAGGTCAATAATAAATCAATTTTTTTTTTGTAAAACTTAAAAAAAAATATTTTGCAAAATAATTTTATTTTTTTAAACTAATGAACCTAATAGTCCACTAATTTAGTAAATTATTTTTTTCAGTTTTTACAAAAAAATATTTTGTTAAAGTATTTTTTTATTAAAAACTGGAAAAGAGTTGTAAAAATAGAAAAACAATGTTTCTAATAAAATATTTTCGTTTTTAAAAAACTGAAAAAAAAATATTTTCAACAAAATATTTTTGTTTTTTAAAATATTCATTTTTCATTTCTTCAGTTTTTAAAGCATTCGTTTTATTTTCGTTTTTCAGATTTTTTCTTAAGTAAAAATATTTTTGTTTTTTTAAAAACAATAATATTCTGTTGAAAATATTTTTTTTCTATTTTTAAAAATCGAAAATATTTTATTAAAATTGTTTTTTGTGTTTACAAATATATTTCAATTTTTAAAGCATTTGTGTTTTGGTATATTAAGTAGGATTGAGTCATGCTCCAGGTCTGCTCCTCCATTCTCCTTTTGTTTCAAAGGTTAGGATTTAATTTATTTATTTTTCGCAAAACTTATTGTCAGTTTAAGTTATATTAATGATATCAATTGAAAAAGATTATTCTATTGTTAGTTACCGGAACTCCCCAATTTATCTTTGGTTTGTATATAACTTCTCTTTTACATGTCAAACATTATATATTCTCAATATAAACTTGTTGACAATGATAATATTTTTATACACAATTCTTTTATACAATTATTATTTTGTGCAAAGAAAAAAATATTGTTGTTTATAAAATAGATATTGATGTCGTTATATTATATTTATTGATTATTAGAAGTTGTACTACAAAAGAATGATAAAATGCGAGAATAAGTGCCTTTTTAAGTTTTAAATTCAAGATCAGTTTTTCAAATTTTAAAGCATTTATTTTTTGGTAAAAACAGAAAAGTATTTGTAAAAACAGAAAACAATCTTTTTAATAAAATATTTTCGATTTTTAAAATTGAAAAAAATATTTTCAACAGAATATTATCATTTTTTAAAAAAAAATTATTTTTACTTTAAAAAAAATCTGAAAAACGAAAATAAAACGAAATGCTTTAAAAAACTGAAAAAATGACAAAAGGAATATTTTCAAAAACGAAAATATTTTGTTGCAAATATTTTTTTCAGTTTTAAAAAACGAAAGTATTTTATTAGAAACATTATTTCTCTATTTTTACAACTTTTTTCCAATTTTTAATAAAAAAATACTTTTAAAAAATTTAAATAAAAGTATTTTTTTATAAAAACTGGAAAAAAAGACTTAAATAAATTAGTGGACTATTGGGTTCATTAGTTTAAAAAAAGAAAATTATTTTGCAAAATAATTTTTTTTAAGTTTTACAAAAAAAAAATGAATTTAGCATTGACCTAACGGTCAAAGGGCATAAGTGAACCAAAATGGTTGCTAGAGGGGTATTTTTAGCCTAATAGGTGGATGGAGGGGTATTTTTAGCCCAATAGGTGGATGAAGGGTATTTTTAAACCTTTTCCAATAGATCAGGGGCATTTTAAACCCTTTTCCGTATAATTTATGTGGTGCGCACAAACTAATTGTCAAGATCTAAACTACATTTAATTACTTCCAAATTGTCTCACTGGAGGAAATATGGTTCACTGCATATTGGTTAAAGGAATGTACATTATTGAAACTTATGAAAGGTATTTTTACTCAGATAATGTGTTTCATAATGTGAATATGTTATTTTACATTAATCTATATTTGAAAAAGTTCAATTGGACTATATATATGAAAATAACATGCTTTTAAGGAGAGGAGTGTATGCAATATTCAGGTGTGCCTCTCATTGTTGATATTTTTTTTTTTTTTTTTTGCAGGGTTTGAAGAGTTGAACTTACAGGTCAAGATGCAAGTTTTGAAGACTTCATGCCCCGGAAAAAGGAAGCTTAGTTTTTTATTAAAACCCCCCTTGCACAGTATAACTTAACAAGATTGCATAACTTGATAATGAAAAGGCTCCAGTGGGCAGTCCTAAAAATATATTTACAGAGAAAAGAATGAATACTTTTATACAAACAGATAACTGACACACTTCAAACATACAAAAAATTAAGTGTTCCACCAAGGGACAAGCATCATAGCTTACCTCAATGGAGCCAATATTTGTTGCACCTATGGCTGCCATTGCCATAAAACCTTCTTGCCATTTACCTTCGAGCACAATCTGATAATAGGCAGAAACCACAAAAGGGAGAAGACACATCATTTTTTTAGACATTGATAGTCACAGAGAGAATGAGCAAGAATAATCAGAAGAAAAAAGAAATCAGAGGATATGCGAGGAGCTAGGAATATGTAACTGAAAACAAGAACATTGACATTTGAAAAGAACAAACAAGTAAAAACTTCCTATTAGGAGGACTTTTCTATGGGATTTGAACCTTGAATTCCAAGGTTTGCAGCTACTTCATAGACCACTAGGTCACACGAGGGACTACTATCGTCTTTATTGTAACACCTTGAGCACATATATTCCTTTATTTTAGAATAAGTAGCAGGCCCGATCAATCTTTATACTCCTGATGCAATGGACTCCTTTGGTCTAACTGTATTCCCAAATGGATTATTTAAAAGTAACGGAAAATGTCATTTGTTTTTAAAACAAAAATGCAGTTGGGTCTTCTTGCCCAATTTCATTCTATCCCAACCACGGTTATTTTAGTTGCTGGCAGACTTGTTCCTTCGATTTTGTGGTTATTCTCTTGTCTGTTTTTTTTTTTTTTTTTTTGGGTGATTCTGAGGAAAAAATATGGGAATTGCTTTTTACTCTAGTCACGTGAAAAACACGTGATTTCTGTTAGTTTTAGTGGCCCCATTTGGATGTTCCGCCCATTGAACTAAGAGTGCTTAATTTTAGAAAACTAGGACCATATATGATAATACAATAGGGACAAAATCAACCTTCAAACTTAACAGATGTTAAGTTTCACGGGCTCACCAAGTTCTCCATAAAGAGGGACATACATGGCAGGTTCAATCATAACATTCCATGAGACTAAAAATTAATGCATAACTTGCTTCTGGTGCAAATAACTACTTTATAACCTCTTTCGGAGAAGTCACCATCTCAAAAGATCAAGAAAAAAACAGGGAATTGAACGCAACTGCAGCATAGTTAATCAGATTTTACCCTTTCATTCTCCACGTAAAGATTTCTTATTGTCCTGGTAGCTCGTTCATTCATGGGAAAGAGACGACCTATCAAACAAATGAACGGAATAAATTAACCACCGGTAGAAAAACAAAAGGTCAGTCCGGTACACGCATCCCGCGTTCACACAGGGTCCGGGGAAGGATCAGACCGCAAGAGGTGTGATGTAAAAAGCCCACCCTAATGCAAGCATTAATGACTACTTCTACGGCTCGAACCGGTGACCTATAGGTCAGAAGGGAGTCCTTAAGAGGTCTCTTGAATGAATCTAAAAAAAGAATTTACTCAATTTAGCCAATTGGACAATCTCACTAACAAGTCACATAATTCCTTAACAGGTGACTCAACCACACTGAGTGGCCTTAAGTTTTGCAAATTGATATGTTAATACATTTTCCTATCGGGTACAAGTATCTGATTGTATACAAACATGATGGTCATTATACTAAAGTCCTCTATGTTAGTTTCAGTCACATAATTCTTTTCATTATCATATCAAATACGGTTAGAATATGCATGAAAACAGAGAATACCCGTAACCAACCCTCATGTGTTGAAGACACAAATATGGATATACCGGACAATCAATATCGACTAAATGAGAGTGTGGCTGACATAGTGAAAGAACAAATCAGCCACAGTTTTCTAGACCCCTTTTTTGGGGGAAAGGATAGTGGGTAGGGCTCATCTTTCCCCAGACTAGTTTACTCACCGTCAATCATTCCATGTACAGGAACTGGGGAAAAAAGGGCTCAAACTACAGGGATCTGATACCTGGCTTTCTTGGTATAAGTAGTTGTCTATATAGGCTGACAACAGTTCCTAGGCTGTTTCAGTATCAATGGATTATGGTAACCAAAAGATCCCTTCAGCAAGACCGGTGTATCCTTTCTATATCATTGAAACATGACTTTTTTTAGCAGGGTGGAGTAAAGGGCGAGAGGTTAAGCGATCAAAAAGATAGGACAAATAGAAAACGACGCAAACTGCAAGCCTAATATTGTGAATGAACTTTTTTTAACCAATGGATGCAAACGTGAAGACTTACCAGAGAAATGTCGGCGACCAAGAACATTCCAATCAACTGGTGAGTGTATGCGATGATAATCCCCAGGTCTCAAGTAAATCACACAGTAAAAGAGACCTTTCAATGGACTGCAATAAGTCAACTTTCAGTTTCAAATTAAGTAGTATTCTCTCCTTTATCACCAAGAAATTATTACCAAGCACTAACAAAAAGTAGAAAACATAAGGAAATAAAAAGATAAAAGGTTCACCCGATGACAGAGTACTACATGTTTGGCACCTGCTAACTAGATATAATTTGTCTAGGAGTATAGATGCTCATTCCCATAAAAATACGTATGTCGTCCAGAATGATTTAAGAATTAAAATATACAGTTTTAAAGAACTGGACATAGAGCTTTTTTTGGTGAAAATAAGGAGATGGAAGAAGGATCCTAGAGAAGATCAACAAGTGCCTTGGCAGTTTTTTATATTCAAAATAGCCTAGTTGGCCTATTCTGCCAACAACCACTATGCATCAAAAAGATGATTAATCAAGGGAAACAGACATTTTCATAATACACCTAAGGTGTTAACATGTTGTAGTATATTATAGATATCCTCACAGCACACAGTTTAACATTCATGTGATTACCATGCTGGTGCAGGATCTCGGACTTTGGGAGAAGCCAATGAAACTCTCCACCAAGACTTTTGATTTGCATCATCCGTAGATCCTTCTTGCCCACCATCTTCATTTTTATTGTCATCAACCACAGCCATGGGAAGAAGGGAGCTGGCACCAAGAAGTGAAGAAGCAGAATAAGAGAATCCTTTGACTTGCTCAATCATAGCCCCAGCTTTTTTCAACTGCCCAAATTGGAGAACAGTACCATCAACTGGACTAACCTACAGCCGTATAAACCAACTCAAAAAGGTCAGAATATTTGATAATCTGCAATATCTAGAAACACCAAGAGAACCAAGAGATAACTAGGAAGCTGGTTACCAGTTACCAGACAACAGGGATTGCAATCAATAGGTCTGGTACCCTCTTTCAATCTTCTGACAAAGAACTCCCGTAAAGATGCATATTCTTCCAAAGGCAAAGCTACTTCTTCCAAGTCTGGATTCAAAAATGGAGTTCTCTAAATATTGCCATCATCAAAGCTTATCTTTACATTCTCAATGTGTCATAGAATAACTATGAAAATCTAAAGCATCAAGATTGTAGGAAGAAGCTATGAAAGTTTGGATAATCAGTTGTGGAGAAAGAAAAAAGGAGTAGCTTGTAAGCTTGATTTAGAGAAGACTTATGATCATGTCAATTCAGATTGCTAATTGAAATTGTTAAAACTGATGAATTTTGGTGAAAATGGTCGGAATGGATAAGATTTTGCATTTCATCAGTGAAATTTTCCGTTTTAATTAATGGAAATCCACAAGGCCTTTTCAGTTCTCACAGAGGTATCAGGCAAAGAGATCACCTTTCACCCTATTTATTTGTCTTCTTAATGGAAATCCTTAGCAGTTTACTGAGTTAAGCTTAAGCAGAACCTCTGGGATGGATTAGGGGTCTCAGAATTAGCAAGAATGATCAGGAAGGGATGATACTTACTCATATCCTCTATGATGATGACTCTCTCCTGTTTTGTGAAGCTGAGAGAGTACAAATCCTGTAACTGAGAGGGGTGCTACTATGTTTTGAGGCAGTCACTGGATTAAAAGTCAATTTGGCTAGAAGTAGCATTTTTAGTATAAATGTTGATAAGTGTGTAGAGGAGTTGGCGGAGATTATGTGCTGTAAAGCAGAAAATTTCTCTACTGTCTATTTGGGGTTACCTTTAGGGGCAAAGAGAAAGGATAAAAACATTTGGCAAGGTGTCATTGAAAGGTACAGCAATAAACTTACACCATGGAAGAAGCAATACTTATCTTTTGGGGGCAGGCTGACTCTAATAAATAGTGTCTTGGATGGGATACCCACATACACCATGTCCTTATTCAGTATGCCTAAAGCAGTAGAAAAGAAATTACATTCTATAAGAAGGAACTTTTTGTGGGATGGAAGCTCAGACAAGAAGAAGCCACATCTGGTTAAATGGTAAATGGTTATTGAAGATAAAAAGAGAGGTGGACTAGGAGTGAGGAACCTGAAATTGCACAATAAAAGCTTACTATTTAAATGGCTAAGGAGATATAGTAGAGAGGGTGAGGAAGTTTGGCAGAAAATAATAGATGCCATATATGGTGCAAAGATTGGGTGGAACAAATTCCTTCTCAACTGAGAAGTTGTGGCGGGATTTAGAAAATGATTGGTGGCTGGTGGGCCGAATTTTTACAGCATACTAGTTTGGAGTTGGGAAATGGTGGTAGGATTAAATTTGGGCTGGATATTTGGTGTGGTAATGAGAGCTTCAAAAGCAGATTTCCCGATCTATTTAACTGTGTGTTGAATAAAGAGGGCTATGTTGCAGGTTTTAAAGCAGAATCAGGATGGAATGTTACTTTCAGATGGGAAGTGGATAGTTTGTGTGAACTGCATCAACTTCTGAATTCATGTTCAATAGATCAACGCAAAACAGATAGGCTAATTTGGATCGGCAGCAGGGATAATATATTCACAGTGAATAACTGTTACAAAATGTTGCAACAACAAACTAGTTAGGGAACTCTAAACTGGCCTTGGAAGATGACTTGGAGAACTAAAGCACCTATGAAAGCAGCTTTTTTTGGTTGGCTAGCAGCTAGGGATGCCTGCCAAACTCAGCATAAGTTACAGAGGAGAGGGTTTTCTCTGTGCAGTAGATGTTATTTTTGCAACTCAGAGGAGGAATTGAGGAAACAGTTGAGCATCTCTTCTTTGCATTGCAAATTTTCAAGACAATGCGAATTTTTCTTGAACATAATGGGCATGTCTCTGGTCTGGTGCTACCTCAGAAGATTAGTAGCTTGCTGGAAATGTGGCAATTCCAGAGAGTAAAAAGGAGCTTAAAGCTAATATGGGAAACTATTCCCAACTGCATAATGTGGACATTATGGCTGGAGTGAAATGGCTGCAGATTGCCAGAGTCAAAAACAATGTATTAAAAACTTGTCTTTCTGGTGTTATAGCAGTTCTTTATATGAGATGGACCAGTATTTGGATTTTTTGCACTTGTTAGGAGAAAATATGTAGTATGAATTAAGTAAGACTGTAAGAGTTGTAGTCTGGTCCTGTACCTTTTTTCTATGTACCATCTTGGTACCAGTCATAATAAAATCTTTACTTATCAAAAAAGAGGGGTTGCTCTGATGGTAAGCAACCCCCACTTCCAACCGAGAGGTTGTGAGTTCGAGTCTCCCCAAGAGCAAGGTGGGTAGTTCTTGGAGGGAAGGATGCCGGGGTCTATTTGGAAACAGCCTCTCTACCTTAGGGTAGGGGTAAGGTCTGCGTACACACTACCCTCCCCAGACCCCACTAAGTGGGATTATACTGGGTTGTTGTTGTTGTTGTTGTTATCAAAAAAGAAAAGATTGTAAGAAGAATGCTCAAAGCATTACGAAGTAGAAACTAGAAAGGCTGCTTACTTGAATGAAATGCCCGAGCCCATCCTCTATATGCATATGGGCGCAGCCACATTGGAAGTTCCTGGTTGAGCATTGTATAGAGTCAAATTGATCCAGAACTTTTGACGAATCTTCTGCTATTTGAAATTGCTAGAGACTTACCACACTGGTCAAGGTACCCCAGAATCTAGAAATGGAGCGTAGTGGAAGCAATCTCATGAAAGCAGCCTACAATTGAGAAGGCAAATAAGTTCAGCATGAAAAACTGCATAGAATAATGTGGCAAGCTGAAAGGTTAATTGCATAGGAAATAGAAATGTGTTCTTACCTTTGCATCAGGCTGGAATTCCAAAGTTCCTTTTTCTCTTGCCTCTTCAACCTGCGACTCAAAAAGGGTTAGGATGCTCCATGGGAGAAAACATAATATGTTAACTTGATGTCATCTGATTTTGCACAAACCAAAAGAGAAACCCAACAGGCAATAGTTCACAAACGGCATTAAGTTTATGAGTTAGAACAATACCTTTTGATCATCATAAAGACGCCGGGCATGTAGAAGACCAAGCATAACTATAGTTGCGACTGTTGCACCAGGCAATAAGAGATTGCTACCTGCATACCAGTAGCCTCAGATCTCAGCTGTTGTGCCGCATGATAATATTGGGACAGGTGAACAAGTAACTGGATTAAGCACTATTAAGTTATAATCTGATGGAGCATTATATAGTTTTAAAGTTAAGGAACCAAGAACCAGATTGAATTTTCAGCAGGTCACAATAGCTATTCTGAGCAGGTAAAAGATTACCATGAACCCTATCAAAAAGATTACCATGAAAAAAAAAAACCATCAAACACGAGCCTTACATAAGACCATCGTCACACGTTAATTCAAAATCTAAAAATTAAAAAAATAAAGCAAGAGGAGACCTCCTGTATGGCCAGCTCACCCCAGCTATCAACTCCACTTGCACTAGATTTAATTTGGAATTTGCCACATAAGTCATTGTGCACTATTTTGTTAATGTGTTAATTTGTGTGCCTATATGAAGCACAAGATAATATTGTATTCCAATCCTTTGAGTTTCTATATCCGAACACTTCATATTGGTAATAATTTTCCTGCATCAAATAGAATAGTCCCTTGACTATTTTAGGATTCATTACCTTCCAACAGAATCTGATTTGCAGCCTCTGAACGTTTATTTGACCAAGAAGTGTACTCAAATTATAAATCATCACTCTATGAGTTGACAAACAACATTTTAAAGTAACATAAGCTCCATTACCTGACAATAGTTAACCTTTCACTCTGGGTGGGTACCCTGGCATGACATAGACTCTCATAGTACTCCTCCATTTCAACCTTCTCGTTTTAAATTTATCTAGCACATTGTCCAGAAGACCAGAACAATAAACCTAGAATCTGAATTGTCTAAATTATTTTATTTTACTTCCTTTTTTGTCGACAGGTCTAAGCAAGCTTGTGTGCATCTCGACTATTCAATTGATATAATTTTACCAACTTCCAGAGATAAATCAGAAAGTTCATCAATAGAATTAGAATTACAAAAATAATTTGAACCTCCACAATACATTAAAGTTCTCATCGCTCGTGATGGCCTCATTTCATATAAAATGCAACTCATTCACAGATTGTTTTTCAAGCAGAGAAGTAAAATAGAGTTGTACCCTGAGAGCTGCTGTTACTACTACTGCTGCCGCCACTGTTGAGCGAAGCTCGAGCTTCGGTGGCTTGTACCTTACGAAAAAAGGTAGTAAAATAGTAACGCTGTGCATGTAGATGATTGAGGCGTCCATTATTACCGAAGCAAGGAATTCTCTGAGGAGCCCTAAATTTCATCTTCTTTATCAGTGTGTTAAATCTTCGAAGTGGGTTTTTGTGGACTGCGTCTTGATTTGGTCACACGAATTTCTCGTTAGGGTTGTTTTAGCCAAAGGAACCATAAGAGGGTAAATATTTGGAAAATCACATTTGATTTATTTTAAGAGAATCAATCATTAGGCTAAATAAATATAAAAACTAATGTGTTTCCTTTCTTCTTCTTCTTTTCTTTTTTTTTTTGTCTTTATATTATAACTAAAACAAACTACACCTTAGGGTGTACAAAAGGAGAGTTTTTGGTTACTTGAGAACCCCCGCTAACATAATATTGTTATCAATATTATAATCCACTATTTTCCTTTTAAACACAATTACGGAATACTTGTCCAAAATGACAAACAATAGAGGAACTGTTGTTACAAAAACATCTTCAAAAAAAAAGTTTCTTATGCCTTCCTTCGCCATCATGTCACCAACTTTGTTAGCCTCTCTGTAGCTGTGTTTTACCACTACGGTGTCTAGTCTTTGAACGATTGACCTGCATTCATAAATAAGTCAGTCAAAATGGAGGTTTCCATTGATTAGCATTCTAATTACCTATGTTGAATCAGTGTTTATTTCTAAAGGCGTGAACCATTTTTCTTCTGCAATTTACTGTCCTTTTAGGAGATCCAGTAATTCTGCTTGAGTATTAGTGGTGTATTGGATTGAGCCCGTGTAGCCTAGTATTCAATTTTCACTTGTATTTCTGAAGACTCCTCCCAGTCCTCCCCTTCCAGGATTCCCTGTTGCAGCCCCATAAATGTAAGCTTATAGGAATTGTTGTTTGGTGGATCCATTTTACCCAAATATTCTTCTTGTTTATACGTTCTTTATCCAGCATCATTATAACAAATTCAGTGGCCTTAGCTATTGTACATTTTGAGTGTGCCCTATCTCTTTTATTATTAAAAATATTATTATTCCTTGTTAGTTATATTTGCCAAAAGCAGAAGGGGAGAAGCTCTTCCCAGGTAATGGTGTTGTTATAAGATTCTTTCTTAAGAGATGCTCAAGTGGTTGGCTAATATCTGGTAGTGAAAGTAAGAACGGGAGCATTGGCTTCCCTTATGTTTTTGGGAGATGATGTCTTGCCAAAAGAGGTTGGAGGTAGTGCATTTAAAGAAAATGTGTGATGGTGTTTTATTCGCCTGGCTGCACAGATGGCACATGGGATTTGCTTGTACCCCAACATGGTGGAGATAGGCTCCAGTGGGGAGCCTTTCATGGAAAAGTAACTAGAAGAATTATTGAATATTTTTTGGTACTTTCAGTTTCCAGATCCATGCAAAGTTATGGGTCATAGTTTCCTGCCCTTGATCCAGTAGTGAGTAGGCAGATTTTGTGGAGTAAAGACCATTTGGTGTGGCTCCCCAGATCATTCTATCATCCTTAACTAGGTTAGATGGAATAAATGTGTTGTAGATAGAATTTTTGATATCTTGGGGGATGGTGATAGAGGGAGTAGAGATGTCCCAAATTCCATTTTGGTGAGCATTGGCAATTGTTTTAGATATGTCCACTCTTATCAGAGGACCATGAATTAGAGACCTTATACTAAGGAGGTTGTTAACCCAAGGGTCATTGAAAAAGCTAACATTCCTGAATGCACTACACATCTTTTTGCTTTCATACATGTTTCCCATCCTTTTAGAATGCATTACTAGGTGTGGGACTTAGCTTTTTTGGGAGGCTTCCTCCAATGGAAGTGTTTTGCAATTAGATCTTTTGCCCAAAGGGTTGTGGGACGTTGATATAGCCTCCAAGCAAGGCCTGAGTGCTGGGCTTTACTTTTCAACTCGGCTTTCTGGATTCCTAGACCCCTTTGTCCTTAGGTTTTGTGACTGTGTCCCAATAGACCAAGTGCATTTTTTTAGTGGCAGTAGTGCCCCAAATGAAGTTCCTCTGAACCTTATCAATCTCTTTGGTTATTTTTGCTAGTAGCTTTATGTATTGCATAACATGATTTGGGATTGAGTTCAGAGATGTTTTTGCCATTGTGGTTCTTCCAGTCTTGTTAAGCATGCTTGTTTTTCACCCAGCTATTTTTGAGTGACGGTTCTTAATAATGAACTGAAAGTCACTATGAATGGGTCTTTTGTGAAAAATTAGGAATCCCAGATACGTTCCAAAATTTACTGAGACTTTTATGGAGAGGGTGTTTGAGATGAGCTCCATTTGATGAGGTTGGCAGTTTGCATTGAAGCATACTTTTGACTTAGTAAGATTGATCTTTTGCCCAGAAACCAGATTAAAAGAATTGAGAGTATTCATGATTGTATTGCAACTTGATTGGTTAGCTGTTGCAAAAGAGTTAGATCATTAGCAAAGAAGAAATGAAAATTTCAGGGCCACTTCTGCTAATGTTGATGGGTTCCACTCCCCTTGAAGGACATTATTATCAATGTCTCTGAAAAGTCTTTCCATACACATTATAAACAGGTAGGGGATAGGGGATCACCCTTCCTGATGCCCTTGGTGGGCATCAAAGTCCTGGTTTACTCTCCATCGACAATTACAGAGATGGTGGAGGAGCTGGCACATGACATGATGAGGTTGATGATTGTATTTGGAAACTTGAAAGCATAGAGTGTTTGCTTAATTAAAGACCATTCTAGTCTATCGAAAGCCTTCTTCAGGTCAATCTTTAGGATCATGCTACATGATTTTCCTTTCATTTTCCCAAAGTGGGAGATGTATTCTTGGACTATGATGGCATCGTCTCAAGCTCTCCTGTTGGAGAGGAAGCTGGCCTGACTAGGCCCAATAATGTGGGGGAGGTAAGGCTTGATTCTGTTGATAATGATTTTTGTTACTGTCTTATAGACAGTATTACATAAGCCTATGGGTCTTAAGTTTTTTTATCTTTGTGGCTTCAGGGCATTTTGGAACGAGGCACAGAAGGGTTTCATTCATGACTGGGTCCATAGTTGATGTGGAGAAATAGTTTTTGCAGAAATGAATGACATCATTACCCACTATGACCCAGTATTTTTGATAGAAGAAGGGGTGAAGGCCATCTGGCCCATAAGCTTTGAAAGGCTTGAATGAGAAAATGGCATTCCTAATTTCACTATCACTTAAAGGCATCCAAATTGTTGCTTGTTGAATCTAGGATAGGCAATGACCCTAGATTTAAGTGGAGGATAACCCATTGTAAGAATGGGGGAGGGAGGAGGTATAAAGTCTTGGAGGAACTTTGAGATTGCTTTCTTGATCTCCTTATCCTCAAACATCCACTTACCATAGTCCTTTTGGAGGAAAAAGATTTTATTCCTTTTTCTTCTATTTAAGGTGAAAGTATGGAAGAATTTTGTGTTAGCATCTCCATCTGAGAGCCATTAGATTCTGAACTTCATCTTCCAAAAGTCCTCTTCATTTTTCAAGATAGAGTTAAGCTCATCTATGGGATTGCTTTCAAGGACTTGCATTGAAGTACTTGTAGGGTAGAGGGAGGATTTCTGGATTCCTATTATCCTTGCTAGCAGCCTCTTCTTTTTGTGGAAGATGTTCCCAAAGGTATGCCTATTCTAATTGAGGTCATTAATCTTGAACAATGTGGTATAAGGGATTAGAGTAGCGTCGGGGTTAAAAGAATCCCTAACTAGGTTTTGAAACAGAGGGTGGTTGCACCACATTAATTCAAACCTGAATGGTTTATTTAGAGGACTGGGACTGTTATTGCTTAGATTGACAAGCATGGGGTAGTGATCAGACTGGGTCCTAAGAAGGTAAGTGATATTTGCTTAAGGGTACTCATTTATCCAATGGTTATTTGCAAGACATCTATCAATTCTTTCTAGTATTATACATGTCCTATTTGTATACCTCTTGTTAGACCATGTATACTTGCTACCTTTAACCCAGGTCTACAAGTTGACAGTTGTTAATACAATTATAAAGGAGTTGCTTATGTGGGTGTTTATAGGGTTTCCCCGAAATTTGTCTCTTACTTTAAGGACTTCATTGAAGTCCCCACCCACAAACCAACTTCCTTTGTGGATTTTTGAGATATCAACTAGACTATCCCAGAGGCCCCTTCTATCCTCAATGTGGTTACTGGCATATATTGCAGTGAAAAACCTGGGTGGGTTTGAGGGTAATACATTTACCATGGCATAGATACCTTGAGAGTTGACAGCTACCTCATCAACTTGGAGGGAAGTATCCCTCCACATAATCACTATACCTCCAGAGTGGCCAATAACAGGGAATTGAATATGCATGTCGAAAATGATGCTCCTTAGTAAGCTTTTTGTGGTCTGCCATTTTGGTCTCCATGAGAACCAAAATCACCGGCGTATGCATATTGACCATTTCTGAGTAGTGACTCTTAAACTCTACACTATTTTCCCCTCTAACATTCCATATTATGAAATTCATTAAAGGATTCGGTGTTGGAGGGTTGGTGCTCGTTGATGCTTTCTCCATGCCTTGGAGTTGCATCACATATCTTCCCCTATGTTGAGATTGTTGGGATCTCATTACTATAGTTAGGGTCAAAAGGGGTTTGAGAGTACCTCATGTGAGATGAGAAGTCCATTACATAATGAACAAGGTTCTTTGGGAAAAGTAGGATTAATGTCTCGTTGTGTTCCACACTGAATTCACAGCCCTTACTACTTTCAACTACAGTGAGTCCACCCTTACTAGGTTATCGATTGGTCCATTGGCACCTCGTGGTTCAACAATAGCTCCAGGGCTGTTGAGATTCCTTTGGAGATGTTCCCTATAGGCGATTGATGTTGTCTCTCTTGGGGTGATTGTTGTTGCTTCTCCTGCACTGAAGGTGAAGTTTTCTGGGTTGATTCCGGCTGGAGTATTTTGAACTAGGGGGTTTCATAGGGATCATCTACTTATGGGTCTGGGAAGAACGAAATACTGTTGAAGATCTGCTGAATCCCGTCTTAGATAGATGACTTATTGTTGTGGTGTGTGTTGGCTGGGTTGGTCTGCTCTATGACTGGCTGACATATTTGTGCTCCAAGCATCCCCAAGCCCTTATTTAGGGCTTCTACTGTCACCCTTTCCAGATGGGCTGGGTTCTATATGATTAGAGAGATCAGTTGATTGCCCAACTGAAAATTATAGCTTAGGGCTTGTCCATGGAGTGCCAGCTCCAGCCATGATGCTGGTAGGTAGTCTGGTGGTGGTGAGATGGAGGTTAGGAAGATTGGGGGGATGAGATTTGATTCCATTTTTGGGTTTCTTTTTCCTATTCATTTCTGGGATGGTAATAAAAGGTGAGGCATTAGGATAATCAATCATTTCTGATGTTTGTAAATTTGGATCGATATCTGTGGCTATTATTTTGGGGTTGTATCTAATATACTAGGAATGATATTATTTTGATATTCAGTTGAGTTGATGGGTTATGTCAAATCACTGAAGATTTCGTGATTATACAGCTTTGGTTCTTGGTCTTTCATGGAGGGATTTCCTCTAGTTGGTGTTGGTAGGGGAGACATAGTATTGTAGTGGTTATCATTGTAGTCTACCATGGGGTCTATTTTTTCAGAGGTGTAAGGTGGCCCAGTCTGCCTTTTTTTATTTTTCATTTTGGCTTTTGGACTTGGTTGACTTTGGATGTGGGATAGTATCTATTTGGTTTGTGTTACTGACTATGGATTTTGTTGCTTCTTTTATTTGTATCGTGGGCCCATGTGTATAATTCATGTGTATTTGGGTGTTCCCTGGGTCCGCTTTTCATTTGACGCTTGTGTTGGGCCTTTCTCCTGTGGGTTGCTCGGTCGTATTTTATTTTCCAATTTTTGTCCCTTTATGGTAGTGGGTTGGGTCCGGCCCATCTCCTGTAATGGATTATATTTATTGGTGTATCAAGAAACTTACGATGTAGCATCGAATATTTTCACTTTGATGGCTTCTGTTTTTGTTGATGTTTTATCCTTTCTATTCGTGCCAATTGCTTCATTTTGCTTTATGTTGTTCTATTTTTTATGCCTTCTAGGGAAAGAGATCACTTTCAATTCTTCCTCTTCCTCATTGTTTGGTGTATTGCCTGAGACATCATTTTGCTTACTATTTGAGCACTCTAGGTTGTCTTGCATTTGTGGTTGTTGTTGTTCTTGTCTGTGCAGGTATCCTTTCAAGATGTACCCTATCCTTTCACAACCAATGCGTAGTATATTTTCTCCTTCTTAGATCACCAACTGCTTATGATCTCCTATTGTGACTGAGGTAGCAACTTGTGTTTCCATGGGTACCTGTATGCAAATCCTTGCATACCTTCCTCTAAAAGTGGCTGAAGTGCACGTATCAATTTTTAGGAGTTTACCTAGTTTCCTGCCTACTTTTTCTAGGACTTCCTTGTCATATAACTCGGTGGGTAGCTGTGGTAGTCTTACCCAAATTGCAGTGAAGGATAGAGTCACTTCTTATGGGGCGAATTTGGGTTCCCATCTTCTGACTTAGAGGAAATTTCCTGATATGAACCATGGTCCTTTTTGTATAGCTTTCACTAAGTTCTCCTCTTTACCAAATTTGACTATGAAAAAATCCTATCATAGGTCGATCAAGATCAACTGTTCGGATGGGTTCCATAAATCAATTAATTTAGATCGGAGGAGATAGTGTGACATTTTTCCCCCAAAGAGTTTTATGATAACTAAGTAATGTTATAGTTCATATAACTTGTTTTTATCCTCTTGAGAGAGTAGTATAGGACATGTTGTTTCCTTACTTTTTTGTTGCGTTAAGGTGGATTGGAGTTCTGCTGCGTAGTAATCCGCTTGTGTATTATTTTGCTTGTCAAATAACATTTTCTTGTATGAGTGGGATTGGGTTGTGTCTTCTTCCATGACAGTGTCATCCGGTGGTTCCGGTGATATGTTAGGTGATTTGGATGGGTTTTCCATTGGTTGTTTGTAGTGATGGATGAGAGTTTCTCTCACCTTTGATTATGTTTCTTTTCTGTTCTATCAGTAGTTTATACTTTTAATTATATTAGTTTTAAGGTCATCTCAATAAGTATAAAACTTTAAAATATTATATAAATAGTATTGAACTATGTATATGTAAGGCCCCGTAAAAATTTTGTGCATAAAACCTAGTAGTTGTGGTGTCATGGTCCGAATAATGTGTTAGGAATGCGTAGAATTCTTCGCGGCGAGCTTGCGAGCCGCGGTTCGGACCCTCGGTAGTGATTTAAGTTTCAAAATGTAGAATAAAATTTTTCCAGAAAAATGTCAATCTGCGGTGCACTTTTGCGACCGCAGAATCAATATGCGGTCCGCATAGTGACCGCAAATCGTTCCGGAGAGTTGCCCAAAATTGTGTCCAATGTGCGGTCGATATGCGATCGCATGTCAATCTGCGGTGCACTTTTGCGACCGCGGAATCAACATGCGGTCCGCATAGTGACCGCAAATCGTTCCAGAGCCTGCGTAATTTTTGAGCCATTCTGCGGTCATTATGCGGACCGCATGTGGATTCTGCGGTCGCATAGTGACCGCATATTTGACCCCGGCCCAGATTTTTGTGATATTTTGACCCGATCTCTTCTTTAATATAACACCTTTCTTCTTCATTTTATCATATTATCTCACCAAAATTAGAGAGAGAAGAGAGGGTTTTTAGAGAGAAGTTCTTCATCTTCAAAGATTGTTCCAACTACTTAATTCCAAGGGATTCTAGGGCAAGGATTCAACTTCCCCAATATTTTCAAGGTAAAAACCCTAACTATTTTCTTTGATTTTCAGTTTTAATTGGGTAAAGAGAGGTTTCATATAATAGCTTTTAAAAATAGAATTTTACACTCATGCATGATTTTTGAAATTGATTTCTAGTAAAAAGAAGTGAGTAGAAGTAAGAGTCTTCAAGAACAAGGTTGGCAAGAGTAGGATATCTTGTGTAAGCATAAAGTAGGAGGAAATAAATCATCACCAGGTATGTATGGCTAATTTTGATTCTTGTGAAATCGCCTATGTGTGTGAAGTTGTTTGTTTCGGGTTAAATTGACAAATTGTGTGAAATTCTTGATGTTGTTGTTGGATATTCAAAGTTTGTTGTTGAGCTATGAGTTATGTAAAATGAGAGTTTAATTTGGCAAAAGAATTGTGAATAATGACTATGATGGCCTATACGGCACCTGGTGGAAAACAAATGAAACACTTGAATTGTGGAAGTATTGTAACATGGTTGTGATATTGAATTGAGAAGAAATTGAGAACATGAACCAATGTGTAAGTTGCTTATTTGAACTTGTTGAAATTGTGTGTAGTACCTTATCTGCTGTTTGAAATTGTTGTGTTTTCAAACTGTAAGGCGGGGTCGTGTCGCGCGCCGCGACGTGGTGAAATAAGGTGTGGGTTGGGGTGATAAGGGTGGCCGAGGTAATAAGGGTGGTCAGGGGCAATAAGGATGGAAAGCGATCGAAATCGCTATTGAAAATTGATACATAAATCAATAATGTGAAATTGTGAAAGGAGACAACAGGAGAGTTTGCAACCTGTGGGGCACTGATTGCCCCTTTGTTTGACTACTTGTGCTTTACGTGATTGATTGGTTATTGTTAAATTGGTTGATTGTAGAAAGTGCTTTGTGTGAGAATTATTTGAAATGAGGAAAAATGTGGAAACATGGTTGGTTGGCTTAATTAATTGTTGATGTAATTTAATGGCTTGAGTTTACTTGGGACAAAGTTTGTCCATACATACCAGTACAATTCAAGTGTACTGACGTCCCTTTTGCCGGGGGCGCTACATTCGTGTTATGATTGTAGGTGGATCTTTAGCAGGCACTTCAGCTCATCGGCAGTAGTATCCTTCTCCTTCCACTGCCCGTTTTGGTGAGCCCCTTTCTTCCTTGAGGCCTTGTGTGGTTCATGCCACCTCTGTTTGAATTCCATTTTGGTTTTGTAAGGTATAGCCGGAGCCTTGTTACCGGCAAGTATTGTATTTCCCTTTTGTATCCTAGAGGCTCTGTAGACATGTAAACTGTGGGACTCCAGTATTATGTAGGTGTTATGTTATGTCGGGCGTTGTAAAAATTACAAACTTGTTAATGAATCACTCGTATGGTTTTATTTGTTTAATATGAAATCAATTATGATTAGTAATATATTTGGTTAATGAGAAGCAATCATCACAGGGGTAACGCGTGGGAATGAAAAGCACCCAGGTCCGCTTGACTGGGGCAACCCGGTCAGGCGCCGGTCATGTCCCTCGATTTGGGGCGTGACAGTATATTTGATATATAACTACTATCAGAAGGATTTCTAAAATTTGATGTTGAGATAAACGGTATAATAATTGTAGATATTGAAATAATTTATTTTAATTATAGCATTTATTAGAATATTAGTTCCATTTTTGGTACATAAACTTTCTAGAAGAAGCATTTAATTAAAGAATTACGGACATGTTATTATATACAAATAATCAAACATAATGTTTCACAAAACTTTCTTTATTTCTAGTTCTGATTTACTTAGATTAAAATGTATTAAAAAAATTGATTTAACTATGCATATAACTAGTTATAAATTTACAATCTATATATGTACTTGTGACGACCCAAATGGTCATCACATGTTTTCCTCACTTGTTCCGCGCTTCCAAGGCCTTGAAAACCTTATTATATATTTTTTCGATTTACGTGCATAGTCCGGGCATGTAGCCGGAAAGATTTTGTGCTAGAATATGTGAATTCTATGAAAAATTTGAAGAAAATTGATATTAATATTGAAATAGTTGATTTCGGTCAATATTTTTGATAAACGGACCCGGACCCGAGGTCGTACGGTCCCGGAAGGTCCGTATGAAAATATGGGACTCGGGCATGCATCCGGAGTCGAATTCTGAGGTCTAAAGCCCAAGATATGAATTTTTCTGCTAAATTATTTTTGCTAAAATTATGAAATAAAAATTGATTAAATGACCATGGTATCGGGCTCGTATTCTGGTTTCGACGTCCGGTACAAGTCTTAAATATTATATGAGTGCTTTCTGCAAAGTTTGACGACATTTGGATGTCGTTTGATGTGTTTTGAACCTTGAGTTCCAAATTTGAAAGTTTATGAAATTAAAGGAAGATAATCATGAACTTGAGGCTTGATTTGATGAAATCGATGTTATATTGGCGATTCGATCGCACGAGCAAGTTTGTAATATGTTTTTGAAGTTTTGTGCATGTTTGGTTTGGAGCCCGAGGGCTCAGGTAAAGATTTGATAGGCCGTTAGAGCAAATTTTGAAAACACAACTGGTATTTTTCCCCAGCTGATATCTTCGCAATCACGAAGAAATGCTCGCGATTGCGAAAGGGATCAGATTTCACCTTGGTTCGCAAATGTGAATCAATCTTCGCAAATGCGAAGATGGCAGGATAAGGAAGGGCTCGCAAATGGGAGTATAATCTCGCAAATGCGAGAAACTCAGGAAACCCTTGAAGTTCGCAAATGCGAATATCCTCTCGCAAATGCGAGACTGGCAGACTTGGGCCAGAGTTCGCAAATGCGAGGGCCTTAGTCAAAAACCTGCTAAGTTCGCAATTGCGAACAAATGTTCGCAATTCCCATAACCGCAGCTATGCAATCTGATACTTAAACGAATTTTACACCTCTTTTCTTCATTCTTTCAAAATCCAACACACCACACACGATTCTCCAAGAGCAAAATCACTCCAAAACACTTGTAAGTCACTTTTTACTTAATTCTTTCAATTCCTAACATCATTAAACATGTTTTTCAATAGAAATCAAAGGTTTTCATGGTAGAAATTCTTGTTTTTGGGTAGAACCTAGGTTTTTCATGAATTGGGGAATTGGACCTCGATTTGAGGTCCGATTTCGAAACTAGTCATATATTTGAACTCGTGAGGGAATGAGTAACCGGATTTTGGTCCAAACCCCGTGTTCCGACCACGTGGGACTAGGGGTGTTTTGGGAAATTTTGGGTTAAACTTTGAGAAAACCATTTTTAAGCATCCAAACCAATTTATATAGTATTTATTAATGTAATTGAACCAATTTTGATTAGATTCGAGCAAGTTGAAAGCTTAAATTTGAGGTAAAGCTATAATTGAAGGATAATTGGACTTCAAGGCATAGAGGTAAGTGTTTGATCTATCCTAACTTGAGGGAATAGGATTAATGTGCTATTTGTTATGTGATCGAGTGCGGTGTATGGGATGTGGTGACGAGCATCCATACACTAGCGTCTAGCATGACCGTGAGTCGTTTGTTGATATCTATTGTGGGATGTTTTTAAGATATTATCTTGAACCTTGCCGGGTTGTGAAATTGATCATTGTTTTCCCTTGCCGGGACTTTATTGTGAAGTTGAACACTGTTTTCCCTTGCCGGGACTTATTATAAAATGGATTATTGTTGTATCCCTTGCTGGGACGGTTCATGATTATTGTTTTCATTCTTTTGCCCTTAATCGTGATTGTTATTTGGGTGAGGAAGAGTGATAATGCACGAAGGGTGATGCCGTGCCTTGTTTATTGATTATGCACGAAGGGTAATGCCGTGCCTTGTTTTATTGATTATGCACGAAGGGTAATGTCGTGTCTTGTTATTGATTATGCACGAAGGATCATGTCGTGCCTTGTGATATTGATTATGCACGAAGGAACATTTCGTGCCATTGTTATTTGAACCATGCACGAAGGATCATGCCGTGCCATGGATGTGATGATGAGAGTAAAAGCACGGAGGGTGATGCCGTGCAACTATTTGATATTTCCTTGTTTTGATAATAACTGTTTTCATTATACTCTGACTTTCTTTACTGATGGAATATATGTTGTTGATTGTGTTTTCCCCAGTATGATACTTCTGTGTTAATTGTGTTACTTGATAATCCTGTTATTTTGTGGTATGTACATATATAGAACTGCACAGATTTATGTGAGTGTTTGGTCCTAGGCTTCTCACTACTTCACCAGGTAGGCCAGGCACTTACCAGCACATGTGGTCAGATTGTGCTGATACTACACTTCTGTGCATTTTTGCACAGGTCCAGGTTTCGATCAGGAGCTGAGCAGCAGTAGGGTACTCGTGCGAGTTTTGAGCATTTCGAGACCGAGGTAGCTTGCAGGCATCCGCAGGCCCGGCGTCTCTTCTATTTACTTATGTTATTGATGTGGTCTCATTGTTCCGAGATAGACATATATTTATTATTTTTCTTCAGACCATTATGTGTAGTATTCTTTAGTAGTTCGTGAGTTGGTGACTTCACGTCTTGGGTAGAGAATTTTATCAGTGTTTTACCTTATTACTATTCATCTCTATTTAGAAAGACTTCCGCATTTATTAAATTGAGTAATTATTTCTCTTGTTATTAAGAATGAGTATAAAAATGATGATATGAACAGGGTAATGTTGAATGAATTGGCTTGCCTAGCTACCACGAGTAGGCGTCATCACGATCTCGATGACAGGGGAAAATCCGGATCGTGACAGTACTATTATAACTAATCCCATGCGCGAAATATTGATCAAGTTTCTTTATTTTTAGAAATAAATTTCACTATGAAATTATCAGTAAATTATTTTTTTAATATTAAGAACTTGAAATTTAATCAAACCCTTTTTATTAAATAATATCTTAATTCGAACCATGTAGAACTTCTAATGTTTAGGAATTTAAAATTAATTAAAACTTTACCTAATATAAATTTTTGTCTTATTTGAACTATATAACGTAATTATAATATCTTTTATTTTAAGTAAAGTTATATTTATAACAAATTTTTTAAAAATTTACTATTTCATTATATTCATTATTTAAGCTCTGAGTATTTTATTTGTTTAGAGTCTAAGTTAATATGATATGCTTTGAGTGTATTAATATTAAAACATAATTATTATTATAGAAAACAATTTATGAATTTCAGGAAAATTTAAATTTACTGCAATTTAGAATATAACAAAAGTCCTATTTATTGTTGAATTCTAAATTTCAAGGTCATGGATCAAGATCATGTTTAAGTCCTCATGCATCTGACAGAAAGAAAACTTCCTTTAGCCACTTAATAATGTCTTTGTTATTTGATTGATATATATTCTTTAACATGACAAGATTGAAAGCGACGCGGTTTAATTTTAGAATACTTTTTTTATTTATAAAATTACTTATGTTGCACAATTAAATAAGTCAAGAGTTTATACAAAATATTTAAATAGTAAAACTTTCTAATAATTCAAATACAAAAAGATTTAATACACATACTTTACGTGATTTAATATTCCTAAATATTAGAAATATAATTAAATGACTATTTTGACTAGTTTAATTTTTTGTGTTCTCTATTACGAAATATTAAAAACAAAAAAATCACAAAAATTCTTTTATAACAATTGTTGGTCTAT
This sequence comes from Nicotiana noctiflora, assembly GCA_032618575.1. Lineage (NCBI taxonomy): Eukaryota > Viridiplantae > Streptophyta > Magnoliopsida > Solanales > Solanaceae > Nicotiana > Nicotiana noctiflora. The sequence continues at coordinate 82,243 of JASVEL010004270.1, read as the reverse complement.
CAACATTTTGCTTTTCATTATAAGTTGAAAAGTTTGGTGATGGCTTGTCTCTATTAGTATATTTTTGTACATAAATATTAAAAAATGAGTATTTGGCTAAAAAGTAAAAAGATTATTCAACTTTATATGTGTATGCATTTTGGTCTATTAACATTTTGCTTTAAAACATACTACTTTCATAATAATCTAACTTTTAGGTACGCACTTTTTCATGTACCATTATCAATAATTATATAATTTAAAAAAATATACAAATATTATTTATAAAGGCCAAATTGTTATTATTTTTATTACCTAATATTATGTAATGACCCAACTGGTCGTTTTGAGCCATTATACGTCATTCGGTGATTTTGAGGCCTTGAGTAGCTTTTACTTCATGTATTATGACTTTTACGTATGGTCGGAGTAGATTTTCGGGAAGTTCGGAGTTGATTCAAATGGGAAATTCAAAATTCGGAAGCTTTAAGTTAGAAGAATTTATTAAGATGTGACTTTTGAGTAAACGACCTCGGAACAAAGATTTAAAGATTCCAATAGGTTCGTTTGGTAATTTCTGACTTGGATTTATGTTTGAGTTGAGTATCGAATGGTCCGAAAGCATTTCGGCACTTATGATGGAAGGTTGACATTTTTGAAGGTTTAAGAATTTCATAAGTTTGGTTGGAAGTGGATTTTGATGTTATCGAAATCTGTTTGGGGTTTTGTGCCTTGAAATATGTCTATATCGTGATTTAACACTTATACGTAAAGTTTGGTATCATTCTGGAATGTTTAAGTATAATTCAGACGCGTTCGGTGAAGTTTGAATATTTGAAGGTTTAAAGAAAGGTACCCATCGTCAATTCATAAATTTGATGTTGTTGGACGTGGTTTGAGGCTTCTACTAAGTCCGTGTCCTGATTTGGGATGTGTTAGTATATTTGGTTGAGGTTACGGGGGCCTTGGGTAGATTTCGGGTGATCAATGGATCAAGTTTGGACTTGGAAGAAGTGTTGAGGTAGCTGATATCTGGTGCAATCGCACCTGCATGGAAAGGGCCGCATGTGCGACGTAGTGGTCGTAGAAGCGACACTTGAACTGAGATGTGATGGTCACAGATGCGAGGATGTTTCCACATCTGTGAGCCCGCGGATGCAAAGAATGCTCCATAGAAGTGGAATGTGAGCTGGACAAGTGGAGTCACAGAAGCGAAAGGTCTCCGCATGTGCGAGAACACGGGGCTGTGTTTGGCATTGTAAGTGTGGAGTTGTGTTGGGAAGAAGGGATGCGCATGTGCGAGGTTTTGGCCACACCTGCGAGACCGCATATGCGATCAAGTAGCCGAAGGTGGGATAGTCGCGCTGGGCAGTGTTCTTTTAAAATCGGGGGTCTAGGCTCACCTTCTTCATTTCTTCCATGGGGAGCCTACTTTGGAAAAATATTGGAGTGACATCTTAAGCATCTATTATGGGGTAAGTGATTTCATCTCATTGTGAGTTAAATACATGAGTTATACATGGGCCGGAATATGGAAAATTGGTGGAAATTTATAGCATTTTGAAGAAAACCTGCAAATCAATATTTTTTGGAATTTGAGCACGAAATTAGACATGGAATTGGAAATAAATTGTATATTTGAGTTTGTAATACCATGGGTAATGTTTATCTTCAAAAAAAATTGAAATCAGGGCATGTGGGCCCGAGGGTTGACCTTATTGACTTTGTGACCGGAGTGGGAATTATTATAAGTTGATTAATTATGGGTATTAGAGTATATTTTTATTGGTTTGCACATTGTTTGACTAGTTTTAGATCGGCGGGCATCAATTTGAGGTGTTAGAGAGGCTTTGGAGCCGATTATGGAACTTCGAAGCAAGGTAAGTCTCTTGTCTAACCCCGTGAGGGGGAAACTACTAGGTGATATAATTGATATATGCTGCTTGTTGCGGGGGTTGCCCACGCACGCACGAGGTGACGAGAGTCTATACATAGCTAAATTCATGTTATATCCGGGTAGACTTAGCTTCCTGCCATGCTATAAATATACTGTTTGAGTTATCCCTTATCTATTTAATTCCTTTATTGTGCGTTAGATTTGAGACTAGACTCACGTAGAGTGATATACTTGCTATTGTAGGCATTTGACGAGCTTCGTGATTAGCCGCGGAATAATTTTGCTCCTCTTACGAATTTCTCTCACGCTATATGTGTGTATCGAAATTTTTTTCCTTAAAACTCATAACTCACACGTTTATTCGTGAGTGGGGTCAAGGACTTGTTAAAACTTCTTATTCTAATGGGATCGGGCCATTCGCCTCGGCAAGATGATGTACCACACTCTCATGGGAGTGGGCCATTCACCTTGAAGTATAATAGATGCATCTATGATTTGTGTCGTTTGATCCTCGGTAGTGCATACAGTATGATGGGATCGGGTCGTACGCCTCGACATTTCTATAAAATTCTCTTATGGAATCATGCGTAATATCTGACAAGAAGTTAGTCTATATGTGATTTTTCCTTATTTGACTTATGATGACCTATCTGGTGAGGTCCATTTTATATATACTCCGGTTGAGGAGGCAACTACTAATTGAGAGGTCAAGTTTATTATTGAGAGGAGGATAGTACCACGTATTTATACTTGTTTATTTTGTTTTATTTACTCTGTCTCACATCTGTTTACTTTATACAGTATTTGATTCATTGCAAAACTAGTAAGTGTTGATGTCGACCCCTCGTCACTACTTCTTTGGGGTTAAGCTAGATACTTACTAGGTACGTGTTGATTTACATACTCATATTATACTTCTGCACTTATTGTTCAGGTTTACATTTTTGGTGGTCTCTTGGGCGCGGATGTACAACTATTGCGAGGACTTTGCGGTGAGCTTATTCATGTTTACATTTTTGGTGGTCTCTTGGGCGCGGAGGCACAACTATTGCGGGGACTTTGCGGTGAGCTACATTTTATGCCACGATCCGCAGCATACAAAGTCTCCATCAGAGTTATTTATATTTTCCTGTCTAACTTGTATTCCAAACAGATATTGTATTGTTATCGTAGTCATTAGTAGATACTCATGCACTTGTAACATCGGGTTTTGAGGGTTTCTACTGGATGTTTAGTGTGATGGTTCATGGATTTTTTTATCATTTCATCCTGAAAATTCTATTTTGCACTACTTAATTAATGAAAATTATGGTTTCAAAGTAATAAAATGAGTAATTAAGCTAATAAATCACCATTTGCTTGCTGATGGCGGCGTTAGGCACCATTACGACCTAGATTTTGGGTCGTGACAAGTTAGTATCAGAGCTCCAGGCTCACTTGGTCTCACGAGTCATGAGCAAGTCTAGTAGTCTTACGTATGGGTACCGAGACGCCTATATTTAACTTCGAGAGGCTACAAGGTTGTTAGGAGCACTTCCATTCTTGATTTCTCATCGTGCGATTTGATTTATCTGAGGCTTATGCCTTTATTTCATTCTTACTCAATCTCATGCGACATAAATCACTTTTTATCAATTGGGCATCGAGGAGTTGTAGTGGTATTGCAGATGTGGTGCATGATGTTTTCCTGTGTATTTGGGCAGGCTATTAATGTCGCCTTGCTGAAGGATGTTCTATTGTTTGCGCTCGTTATTTGTACTTCTTATGGTTTTGAGACTATGCACGGATTACTATGATGTTCATGTGTTATTATCGCATATGGTTGGTGTAATGGTAGGGTGTTTGTTTATATGTCTAGCTAGTGAATAAACTGAAAGGAGAATTTCTCAATGCAGTTTAGAGGTTCGACATTTAATTCTAGCAAAAGAAAGGCAACCGGACTATGGATTTCCAGGATTTGGTTGATATAGTAATGAGGCTTTCTATTTTCGAGCGTGGTGGAATTCTCATTTGTGATGGGGTTTCATCGTCATTGTTTGAACGCTTAAGGTTCGCAGGTGTTATGGTCTTCTTTGAATTTTCCCTCAAGGAAGGGTGTTATGAAATAGTGCCTACGAAGTGGTGGTCAGAGATGGCAACATGTAGCGGTTTTAGAATTGAATTAGTGTTTTTAAATGTCGATGGCTCGAGAAGAATGATATTCGAGAAAGTTTAGAGCTGGTAGCAATTTGTTAGTTCAAGTGCTACAAAGATGGATTTTGATTTGAGGCAGTAATCGAGCAATGAAGGATGATGAAAGACATGGTGGGAGGTGTCTCACGGTAGTTGAATTGCTAGCAGGTCAAGTATGGAAAGCGGAGGTCGAGAAGTTGCATAAAAGGGATGGTTTAACCAAAGTGGAAGTGAATAGTCAATGGATTTTATTTGAGATGGAGGCTACTGCACCAAGAAGATTGAGTTTGGCAAAGAGGAGTTTGCTTGAAATGAAGAGGGGTGTGAAAACTTGATTATCGTTTTTGGACGCAACGTGACTTCAAGTTTGGAACATGTTGTCGGACTTTCAGTTGATGTTAATGGGGAATGGACAAACTTGTACGACTGGTGGATGAGCATGGATCAAGAGGGTTTACTGAATTCGTGGTAGTCATACCAGTGCAACATCGTTGGAAGATGTCGACACGGAATTCCACAAGTGGGTTATGTCCTGTGAGCAGGTTAGTAGCTGCATGATGTTGATGAAGTTTCTATGAAGAGTTCAACTTGCTACCCAATAGAAGGTCGAATATGCGATTGTGGCTGATAATTCGAAATGTTCAAGAAAAGTTTAACAAGAGACTACAAGAAATTTGGCGGGTTGACGGTGCAAGATCATGGTAATTGAGATAGAGGAATCAATGTGGTCTCTATATTATGTGATGGTAGCTTAAAGGTAAGTGGGGAAGCCTACTGTCTATGATTGGATCACGTGGTTGTCTTCTTGTGTGGTTTCTGGTTATCGGTGCATTGGTGGATCAATTATGACTAAGAAAGTAAAACATCAGGGGTAATGTGAGTAAGGAACTTGATTCATAAGTGTTATATTTTGGCTTATCGGTCCATGTGCAAGTTTTGGGAGTACCCAGAGTTTATGTTTCTTGTGGATGTGATGTTCAACGATAGGAATTCAGTCGGTTTCTTCTTTGATGGGGTGTTCATGTACTAGTAAAGCATTGTATTCTTGTTATATTTGGGACCAGTTTAGAGTGGGGACTCTCAATAATGGTTCTAGTGGGTTCAAAAATTAAAATGTAGTGCTCAAGGATTTCGAGTTTGTTGTGTAGCTAAAGGTCGAGTTCGTGAAGTGGATTATGAAAGGGGCTTGAAGTGTTCTATGTTATCATCGGTTCCGTGGTGCGGTATTGAAGAAATGAAAAAAAATAGTTTTGAATTTGCAGAAGGTCTTGCAGAATGGGTATACCAGTTGGAGATGTTATTGTGCGCTTGATGAGGGTATGTGATGGTTCATGGGTATTGAGACGATGTTGTCTCATGATTGTGTCACTTGGGATGAGTATGGATTAAGTTCGTTATGTTCTGAATGGAGCTATTATTATTCCTAAGGCAAGTCAAGAGTAAATTGGAAGAAGATGGTTCAGTTAGTAATGGTTGAATTGGTATGACTGTGGCAATGATCAGTTCCTTCGGCGTGTGAAGTTATACATGTGGTTTGCGGTTGTATGTGTAAGCTTGACAGCCACCATAACTTAACAAATTTTGGAGGTAGTTGATTCAAATGGCTTTGTTGTGTAAATATATTCCGGATGAGTCGTGGCAGTGTAGATCACGACTTGAGGTTTGTATTTTTTACGGTTCGGGAATTCAATTGCGTGTTGCATTAGTTCTTCTGAGATGAGCTAAGTAAAAGGTTTCTAGCCAATGAACTGTTTATTCTACTAGTAGTTTAGGGGTTATGATTAATTCTTGTACTCTCGCATAACGGCATGATAGGTGCAATGAGCGGTATGGAAATTAAAAGTTGAGGATCAAGGTTGCAGTTCGGTGTTGACAAGAAGTCACGAGCTCATATGTGCACGAAAGAATTCAGATATTCAAAGTAAGCTGGTATTTCCTTTGGTGTTACCTGAGAATGGTAACATGCGTATTGATTTGCAGATTCTTGATTTGCCTTACAATATTGTTACAGTTGGCGATATGGAGGTGCAGACTTTGCTACATGGTGCGAAAGGTCGTGAGAGCGTATCTTATGGGATAATTTGTATGAGTATGACGTGTTAGTCACCTGATTATTAAGGATTGAAACCAAGTATGGAGATTTTGGTACTATCGCGAATATGAGAGCTTATGCTTGAAGGGCGCTCTGTTCATTTGGTTGTGGACTGTCGAAGTTTGTTCTGTATTGGACTGCTACTCGTGTGTGTCATGAATAGATTGAAAGGGCGTTTGACTAGTATGATATTATCATAATCAGTTTGAGGTCCGTTGGTGGGTCTAATGTAAACGTATGCTCTACATCAGGTCGGATATGTTCATTCGTCATAGCATTGCTTACTGAAAACTCTTCGAGCGTTGGATGTTATTCTTGTTGTTCGCTATTCTATGTAATACTCTATTACGCCATGTAGGTTATGAGACGACATGATTATTCACACATATGTTGTGGTCCTGTGTGGCTTGTGGTGTTATGATCTGGATAGCTCTCTAGATGTAGGTCATTTATCGCACCTTAGTTGTGCTTGGATTTTGTAGCACATGGCTCTATCCATCTACACAGGGTTGTATGTTTGCACTTGGTGTGCTTGTGGTCGATATTCAGTATTACGTAGGTATGAGGGTTATGGCTTGATGGGTATTTCCTTATTTATTGTTATGTGTGGATCGGGTTGCACGATGCAGTGGTATCATGTATGGATCGGGTTGCACACCGTAATAGTGAGATGTTGAGTACAGTTCCCCATACCTATTCTTGGGTATCCTATTTCTCATTCTCTAAGAAGGGTTCATATCGTATGTTCAAAAGTTTCGTAACTGTAACAACTCGGTCAGTCGTTTTGCTTTCTAGAACTTGTTTCCCTAAATAAGACTCCCCATTACATACTTTTACTATTTTATGACTTGCGTGAATAGTTAATTCGGGATTTGCAAGGGTGTGGATTAAAATTAGAATACTTGATTCCTTAAGGTTGGCTAAAAGGGCCAAGTTTGACTTTGTTCAATATTTTGAGTAAACAACCTCGAAATCGAGATTTGATGGTTCCAACAAGTTCATATGATGATTACGGACTTAGACGTATGTTTGAATCGGGTTTTGGATGATCGGGGAGTATTTTGGCGCCTAATAGTGAAAGTTGACTCTTTGAAGGTTTTAAAGTTCTTTAAATTTGGTTTGGAGTAGTTTTGGTCCTATCGAGGTCCAATTGTGATTTTGAGACCGGGAATAGTTCCGTATGGTGATTTAAGACTTGCACGCAAACTTTAGTGTCATTCCAAGTAGTCTAAGTCTGATTCGGCGTGTTATGAGAGATTTGGAAACTTGAAGCTCTTATCTTGATTCAATTTGGTTTTGGGATGTGATTCTTGGTTTTGTTATTTTTTACGCATTTTGGAAGTTTGAGTAGGTCTTATTATGTTTATAGACTTGTTGGTGCAGTTATATGGGGTCCTGAGGGGCTCGATTGTTTTTCGGACCGCTCGGAACCAAGTTGAGGGAACCAGATTTTCCAGTTCTGGTTTCCTTCTTTGCAAATGCGGAATGACCATCATGTTCGCGAATGAGGATTTGGGGCAGTGGTCATTTTGTGTTTCGCGTTTGCAGTTAGGCCTTCTCGTTCGTGAAGCTTGGTGACCCCAGGCATACGCGTTCGTGAAGCCTTCACGCGTTCGCGTAGAGGAAAGGAGCCAGGGAGGGGTTAGTATCCTTTTCCCTTTGCGTTCTTGAAGGACAAGTCGCATTCATGATGCCCAAGCTGGCCAAGCCTTCGCAAATGTAAGGCTTCTTCCGCGTTCGCGAAGAATGGGTGCAACTGGGAAGTACCTCATTTTAAAAGCGGGACTTTGACCATTTCCTTTCATTTTTCACACTCTTGGGAAAATTATTTGGAGCTCCAAGGAAGGGGATTTCAACCTACCACTTTGAGGTGAGTAATTTTTACACAATGTGAGTTAAATATAAAGTATATGGATAGATTTTAACGTGTAAATTAATAAAAATTGTGGGTTTAGATGAAAAACCTAGGTTTTAATAAAAATGGAATTTATCCATAGAATTTGCTATGGAATTTAGTAAAAATAATATATTTGAGTTCATGAGGTTATGAGCAACAACTTTCTTCGAAATTTCTATAATCCGGGCACGTGGGCCAGAGGCTGAATATTAAGAATTCTTCAATTAGGTTTGGGCAATAACTTTAATAGTTAGGATAAGAACTTTTGAACATGTATTGACTATTTTTTATAACATTTGACTAGTTTCGAGTCATTTGGCACCGAATTAAGGGTATAACGCACAATTGTGGACATGAAAGTAAGCTTTGAGATGAGATAAGTATCGTTTCTAACCTTGTAAGAGGTAATTAACCCCATAGGTAAATTAAATTGATATGTGCTTCTATTTGTGAGGGGCTACGTACGCATGAGGTGACGAGAGTGTGTACATAGCTACTAATTATGCTTATGTCCGGGTAGTCTTATGTTTATACCATGCTTTGTTGACACCGTTATTTGATTATGCTTATTAATTACCTTGAGTAGAGCTGAGATTGAGGATTTTAAGATTTAAAAGTTTCCAATTTGTTTTTCTTATTTTTTGAAATAATTAAGGAATATTATGATAACTTTGAGAAATCTATGTTCACCCGCGTCACAAGTATATTCTGCGAGCAAGGTAAATTCCACTTCTCGCATAGGAGCACGTCGTTTACCTCGGCAGGTTAATAGGTGCATCTATGGTTCGTGTTGTTTGACCCTCAGCGGCACACACAGTTATGTATATGTATTTTTGGATCGGGTCGTACGTCCTCGTCATAATTCGTGCGTAAAAATAATTGGAGCCCAATATTATACTTGGTATCGTTTTATTGACTTGAGAGGTTAAATGATTAAATGGTGAAAATTGATTTGGGATTTATTATCAGTGAAAAGATTGTTCATTTATTTCTTGTTATTGAGTTTTTATTTTTATTATTTATGCCCATGCCTATTTAGGATTTAGATATTTTATTGTTGGCCCAGTTTCAAAGTCGACTCCTCATCACAGCTTCTTCGAGGTTATACTAGATACTTACCGAGTACATGTTATTTATGTACTCACACTACACTTCTGCATTATCCGTGCAGGATCTGAGGTAAGTGCATCCGGTTATCATCCCAGCGTGCACTCCTGATTTCCTCGAGACTTTGCGGTGAGCTGCCTTCCAAGCCCATTCTGCAGCACTTAGAGTCTTCCTTTTGTTATTATTTTCTGTCTATTTCACTCCAAACAGCAGTGTAGTATTATTTTGTACATTATACTAGTAGGTCATATACTTGTGACACCAGGTCTTGCAAATTAAGCAAGTAGACACATGGTGATTTTTGGTTATTTATTTAACTCATTTGCTGTTAAAAGTTTATTTGTCTCTCATTTTATTAAACTTTCACTTCTTACTTATTTGTCTCTCATTTTAGTAAATTTTCTCTTCTTACTTATGCACTAATTAAAAATGAGCTATTTCTAAATTGTTAAAAGAAATAATCATGTGGTTAGTTAACTGTTGGTATGCCTAGTGGCAACGTTGGGCGCCATCATGGTCTATAGGAGAAATTGGGTCGTGACAACATGGTATTAGATCACTAGGTTTACGTAGGTCTCATAAGTTATAAACAGGCCTAATAGAGTCTTGCGGATATCTGCGGAAATGTCTGCACTTATCTTTAAGAGGCTATAAGGTGTTAAGAAACTACTCTTTACGCATCTCCTATCATGTAGTTGATGTTATGCTAAGTGTCTTTCTCTTATTCTCCTCATTTCTAGAGGCCGAGGCAGGGGTCGGGGGAGGGAACCACCCCGAGGTAGGGGACGAGTTGCCCCAACCATGCCTCCAGCAGATCCAGTAGATGATCCCATTATTGAGGAGCAGTGCGAGGTGCCTGCAGCAGAGCCAACCCTTGTAGATTTCATGTTAGCACCGATCTTCTAGGAGGTCATGGGCCGTATGCTACAATTTATGGATACTATGACTCTGGCTAGTTTATTTCCAGCAGACACAACATCTCAGGCCGAAGGGGGAGCACAAACCCCTACTACTCAGGCTCTTGGGCATGCAACTATTGTATATTAGACCCCGGGCACACTACCTATGGGCGGGGCCCATCCAGTGGTAGTTAGCGTACCTGGGTCCAAACCTATGGCGGCCAGTAAGTCGCAGACGCTATTGGACAGATGGACTAGGCTACACCTCATTTCTTCAGAGGTAAGCGACATGAGGATCCTTAGGACTTCATTGATCGGTGCAGGGATAGACTGCATAACATGAGTATATTAGAGTCCCACACGATGGATTTCACTACTTTTCAACTGGAGGGTAGGGCCCGTAAATGGTGGTAGTCTTATCTTCTTGGCAGACCAGCAGGTTATCCTCCCTTGACATGGGACCAGATCACACGTAACTTCCTGGACAGGGATATTCCACCATCTCAAAGGGAATAGTTGTGGTTTAAGTTTGAGTAGCTCCAGTAGGGTCAGATGTCAGTGACCGATTATGAGGCGAGATTCCATTTATGATACTTCCTATTGAGGCATAGAGGGTATGAAAGTTTGTTGCTGGGTTGCACTCCAGTATTCAGGTCACTATGGCCCGAGAGGTTGAGATAGGGACTTCTTAACTATTGGTTGTGGAGATGGATCAGATAATTGAGGGTTATCTTTAGCGGGGTTGAGAGCAGATGTAATAGGACAAGCACTTTCATTATTCTAAAGGGTTCAGTGGTGCTCCATCTTGAGGTAAAGTTCAGTTTGGGAGAGGTCAGCCCAGTAAGACAACATATCCAGAAATGCCGCCTCCTTGGGGTGCTCGAGTTCGACCTTATTTCAGCGCCATGATAGAGAGTTCCTATCACCCACCGTCTATCCAGGGTTCTTCCAGTGGGTGTTCAGGCCATCAGGGCCAGGCCTCAAGTCAGCAGTCCGCCACTCTAAGGGGTTGTTTTGAGTGCGGAGATCCTGTCCACATGAAAAGGTTTTCTATCAGGCTTCAGGGCAAGGTAGTGCAGCAGGGTCAGCATCCCATGATCACAACACCAGTCGTCTGGTCGCTCAGAGGAAGATGGCATGCAGGTAGGGGTCGTCCTAGAGGTGGAGGCGAGGCAAGCGAAGGCGAGGCAGACGGAGGCCATCCAGTTACAGGTTAGTCAAGTGGAGGCCAGCCAGTGAGTGCTCCAGCCAAGTTCTATGCTTTTTAGTCCAGACAAGATGTAGTGGCCTCAGATGTCGTGATCACATGTATTATTTCTATATGCGGGAGGGATGCTTCAATATTATTTGATCCGGGTTCTACCTATTCATGTGTGTCATCTCTATCTGTTCATTTACTGGATGTTTCTCGTGAGTCCTTTGGCACTACTATTTATGTGTCCACTCTTGTGGGTGATTCTATTGTTATGGATCAGATTTATCATTGCTGTGTTGTCACATTCTATGGTTATGAGACTAGAGAGGATCTTTTGTTAGTTGATATGTCCGACTTTAAGGTTATCTTGGGCATGGACTGGTTATCTCCATATCATGTTATCCTTGATTTCCATGCCAAGACTGTCACCTTTGCGATGCTAGAGTTGCCTAGGTTAGAGTGGAAGGGTTTGTCTATCAATGCATATAGTCGTGTTATCTCTTTTCTGAAAGCTCTACACATGGCCAAGAAGGGTTGTTTGGCTTATCTTGATTATGTTCGGGATACTACTGTAGAGACTGACGATTGATTCGGTACCCGTAGTCTGATAGTTCTCCAATGTGTTTCCTTCTGATCTTCCAATCCTGCAACCAAATTGTGATATCGATTTTTGTATTGATTTAACTCTAGTTACCTAGCCTATATTTGTCCCACCGTACCATATGGCTCTAAAAGAGTTGAAAGAGTTAAAGAAACAACTTGAGGAGTTGCTAGCAAAAAAGTTCATCAGATCGAGTGTATCACCTTGGGGTGCACTAGTGTTATTTATGAAGAAGAAAGATGGGACTATACAAAGGTGCATTGATTACCGCCAGTTGAGCAAAATCACCATTAAGAACAAGTACCTGTCTCTGCATATTGATGATTATTTGACTAGTTGTAGGGTGCTAGGGTGTTCTCTAAGATCAGTTTGAGATCGGGGTACCATAAGTTAAAGATTAGGGATTCAAATGTTCCGAAGACTGCTTTCTGGGCTAGATATGGCCATTATGAGTTTCTAGTTATGTCCTTCGGTTTGAATAACGCCTCATTGACATTTATGGATTTGATGAATAGGGTTTTCAGACCATATATTGATTCGTTCGTCAGTGTCTTCATTGATGACATTTTGATCTACTCGCACAACATGGAGGAGCACGAGCAACATCTAAGAGTAGTTCTTCAGACCTTATGGGAACATAAGTTATATGCTAATTTCTCCAAGTGTGAATTTTGGCTAGATTCTGTAGCATTATTGGGCATGTTGTATCGGGTGAGGGTATTAATGTGGATCCCAAGAATAATGAGGCAGTTCAGAGTTGGCCTTGTCCTACTACCGCGAATAAGATTAGGAGCTTCTTGGGTTTAGCAAGTTATTATTGCCGGTTTGTGGAGGACATCTCGTATATTGTAGCACCTTTGACTAGCTTGATCTAGAAGGGTGCTCTGATCCATTGGTCCGATAATTGTGAGGTGAGCTTTCAGAAGCTTAATACAACTTTGACTACGACACCGGTTCTAATGTTGCCTTCTATTCCGGGGATGTATACTATATATTGCGACGCCTCACGCGTCGATTTGGGTTATGTGTTGATGCAGGAGGGGAGAGTTATTACATATGCTTTACGTCAACTGAGCTATTGCATAGGCTTGAATACGATATAATTTGATGGTTTTGATGTTGTTTGTGGTGTTTTGATGATTGGAACAAGTTTGAATAATGTTTTGGGATGTGTTGGCACTTTTGGTTGAGGTCTTGGGGGCCTCAGGATGATTTCGGATGGTCAACAGGGTAAATTTTGGACTTGTGTAATTACTGATATGCCTGGTATATGGTATTTCCGCATCTACGAAAAAGGGGTCGCATATGCGGTTACGCAGATGCGGGTGAATGGTTGCAGGTGCGATTTTGGAGGAGAAAGGCTTCTTTTACAGGTGCGGGCTTGGAGTCGCATCTGCGATGCCGCAGATGCATTTGGGGCATCACAGAAGCGAACAAAGGAGTTTGGGGGGCTTCTGTAGAAACGGTTGGTGGCCCATAAATGCGGTCACCACAAAAGCAGTATTGGACCATATAAGTGGTTCTGGGCGAGTTAGTAAATTATGTAGAAGCGGAAAAATGACCGCAGAAGCAGAAAAGCATTGTCAGAGATATTTAATTCCATCTTCGCGAATTTTTGAAAGAACTTAACATTTTCACTTTGGACTTGGAGGTTATTGTGCGATTTTGGAGAGGGAATCAAGGGACTTCATTGAGGTAAGGAATTAGGAGCCTAAAACATAAATCTGGTGTGTTATTACATGAATTAAGGGTGAAAAATCAAGGTAGTAGAGGTCAAAAATGGATGTTAGGGCTTGAACTTAAGAGAAAGAAAATTTGGAGTTTGAGAGAGCATTTGAGCTCGGATTTTGGTAAATTTGATATGTATAGACTCATGGCGGGATAAGAAATCTGGTGATATGAATTTTTTGATTTTTCGAGAAGTGGGACCGGTGCTCGGGTTTTGCCAACTTCGTGATTTTTGATATTTTTCGAGTCTTTTCGATTGGGTTATGTTCCCTTAGCCTATTGTAATGTATGTCACACCTCCTTTTTTTTTACTACTTTTCCGAAGATAAAGTATACTCCCCCATTTACTAATACACCCCAAGAAAGGATATAATAATAACAATAGGGAAGGAGTTTTTCCGCTTTAAAGACAATAGAACGAGGTTTATTTAGATTTTAGAGTCGCCACTTGGGAAGATAATGCTGTCCCAAGTCACCGGTTTAATTCTGAATCCGAGGAAATATGACACTATTTTAACAGTCCGCAAAACTAGAAATCCGGATAAAGAATTTTGTTAACCCGGGAGAAGGTGTTAGGCACTCCCGAATTCCGTGGTTTTAGAACGGTCGCTCCACTGTTGTTTTTTATCTATTTGATTTCTTTATATGATTTTACAAATGTGAATGTCCCATTTTGTTATTTTTTAACGACTTGCGACGTCGTGAAAACACATTTCGAATCACACCGCAACCAGTACGCCTGTGACTTTAATACGTTTCAGCTTCGCCGGGATTTGAGATTTGAGTCACATAAATGTGCACTTGTATTTAGGAATGTATATCTTAGTCGTTCCTACAATGTCTACGCCTTATTATCTTTAGGAAAGACCGTAAAATTCGCTAAACGGTCCTTCCGAATCTAATATTTACATTAAAATCTATATGGGGTCCTGCATATCTTTTCGTTTTAATACGAGGCTCATCCCTTTATTTTATAAGTCCAAACTTATCATATACTACATTTGCTATTTCTATTTTTTCTCCAAATCATGATATAACTTTCGGTATCTTCTGAATTTGTTATTATTAGGTTCAGGCCAATTATTTATTACCAGGCCTGGACTTCTGGACTGTATTAACAGTCCATTATGTGTGACTGGACTTCTGGAACCCAGTATATGCAAGTATCACCACTTGGAGATCCAGAAGTGAATTTAGTCGAATACGGGCGTGTGTTCTCGACTAGGCCCAGAATAAACGGATAAAATGTAGAATAGACTAGTATAAAATTCGAACAAACATTCATCAAACAACAGAGTAAACCAATAAAATTCATTTTTATTTTCATAAAGTTTCGGAATACATGTCAATCAATATTAATTATGAACTCTAATCACTGGTTAAACACTTTAATAACAGGAATCTAGTACTTACAATATTATTCCAAATATGCTAGTGGTAAACTTATTTGTTGCTTTATGTTAACTAAAGGAACATAGTCCACAAATATTTACTAACAAACTTGAATTGTTATAAACTACAGAATTTTGAATTATATCATAAGTAAATCATTGTCAAACGAGATTAGACAACAAGGTAGTTTAAACCTTACCTATTTATTTCCTTTTTATGAACCAATTGATCCTTATCCATGATTTAACTAACAGAAATAGTTAATTACTTGCTTATACCATTTTCATAGGCGAGTTAATTTCAATATTACCCCGTTTTGGACTTAGATTAAGTGTTAGTTATTTATAATAATGTATTACTACTATGCTATCTACTCTATTTTTTATCTCGACCTCATATAGGTATTAGTTATTACAATTCATCCTAATGAATTACAATAATTTTAAGAGATATTAATTACAAAATGAAAGGAAAAACAAAGGTAAAATCATCCAAAAAGCTCATATGATTTCATTCCTTCAATCAATGTGCGATTACATCTCCAGAAATGAGAGTGTACCTGATTCACAAAACAATCTATGAGTCTAGGTTTGAGGATGAAGAATAGTCAGCAAAATAGCAGCAACAAAACAGCAAACAGAATTCCAAATACAACAGTCCTACAAATCAACAAGTAGAATCGAAGAGCTCAAGCAGAATCCAGTAGAATTGAAGAATAATAAACTCCAGCAGGAACTCCTAGATTAATACTCAAAGAAATCAACTAAGAATTTCAGAGCTGAACTCTTTGTAAAAATGCAGAACCCTTTTTTTAGAATGTAAACTTAGGACCTTTTTTCAGATATTAGAATTCTAACCCCTTTTTTTAGGCTTACTAGGAGCCTATTTATAGACTAATTTTGGGGTGAAATTGGGGGAAAATTCAAATAAGTTATTTCGAATCCCATCCTCTTATTCTTTTAATTATTTTCAGTTTAGTTCCCTGAAAGTGTGTCGAGATGCCTTCCAGCCCTTGCTAGAATGTTCTAGGCAATTCTTTGGTGTTCCATTAGGGGTATTTTACTAGGTTACCCTCACTTGCTAAGTGTTATCACAAGACTGCCTTTTCATTATGCCCAATTTACCTTTTATTTTGTAGTTAATCACAGGAATTCTACGCACTAAAGTTATTTCTAACCCTATAGGCTCTATTAAATCCTCAATAATGCCATTTATTATTTTCTATCATACCCTTACAGTTTTTCCTTATTTACCCGACCTACTAAGGTCTTGGCAGACTAGGGTTAAGGCTTATTTAACTAATAGCCAATGTTTATAACTATTTTAAGACTTAGCCTAGATTTAGACTCAAATCCCTTTCAAATTTAGATCACATTTGACAGACTTAAAGCCTTATTTTGACATGTAACCCATTATTAACACAAGTCAACTAATCAGAGATAAGTTTTCAAAACTAACCACGTAACAACATAACCAATTCATATCAGAGATAACCATTTCAATAAACAGACTTAGTCATTTCAGAAATAGCCATACATACTTAGCTTTCAGAACTAACCACAAATCTTTACAACTATAACCAAAATCACAAAAGCATCACATGATTCAGAATGGTCTCACAAGTGAATCAAATTATAAATATAGCCAATTCATGTTGTTTTGCACACATAGCCTTAATCGTAAATCAATTTCCAATCAATTAGAACTCAGAGAGAAATTTTGACAATGGTTGAATCCCAATTAATCAAAGCTTAACTTTAGACACGGTACGATGAACAAATACATAAACAAACTTATTTAACCATGATTCATTCGTAATACACATTAGGAAACCTAAGAATGCTAGAACAGATTTAGGCATGTGTAACAAAACAATGATAGATCTTAAGCATGCAGAAGACAGGCTAACAAGAATATCAAGATCATATCAACAAGAACATTTTCAGAAGACAGACAAAGAAAAAGAAAATAGGGACAGAAATCTTAGCTTTTAGGGTTTTCTTTTCTCTTTTCTTTTCTTTCTTTCTTTTCTTTATTTCTTTCCTCTTTATTTCTTCTTTCTTTCTTTTATTTCTAGACTTCAGAAGTTTTAAGGATTTTAAATCCTCTGACTGTCAGATTTTTTGATGGGGCTTCTTTTTGGAGTTTTGGTGGGTAAGGGGGTGGTCTGGGGCTTGGTTTAAAGGTTTAGAGGTGGGGGTTGTTTTTGGGTGCTCGCCGGAGTAGAGTTCCGGCGAGCCTTTTTGCTATATTCGAACAGTTCCGATTAGATTCGAGACCAACCACCTATATGAGGTGAAACTCATCAAGATGGTCCTATGGTGTTAAGCTTGAAGACTGGTTCATAGTTTTGAGGTCGCCGGTTAAGGGTTCCGACGACCGAATTTTCAAGAAGAAAGGGGATCTTTTGGTTTTCTGGGGTTTTATGGTGGTTGTGGTGTTTGGTGGCTAGGGGTGAGATGTTTGGTGGTTGTTTGAGCCGAAGACAACGGTGGTTGAAGGTCAATCCGGCCAGTCTCCATGGGAGATAAAGGAAGAAGAAGGTTGAAGGAGAGGCGACTAGGGTTAATAGTGTGATACGGGTGTGTATGTATTGAATTAATTATGAATGGAGACGAGCCTTTATATAACCCCTTGATCTCGTGCAATCCTGGCCTTTGGATCAACTGAGATCAATGGCCAAAATTTCTCCCTTTAAAACGGCGTTGTTCTGTTAAGTAAGAGGTTTCTTTACATCCGTTAGATGCTTAATCTTGGACGACCATGATTACTTTGTTATACTGTGTCGTTTAGCTCTTTATGAGATTCACCGTCCTCTATCTGATCATTCTTTTGAACGGCCAGGATTAATATCAAATACGATGTCGTTTGGTTTTCAATTGATCCGCCTTATCTGATCCGTTGGATTAATTTCATCAACGGTTAAGATAGAAGCAACCCTGTACGTCGTCATTTGGTCACTGGCTTAGGCAAACCAGCTGGTCTCTTGGGCCTATTACACTTGCGCCTATTCAATTGTGTATATACTTCACTGCACAACCCAAAATTATATTATATTTTTGTATTTTTCTTGTATTTTAATTATTTTCTTGGTATTTTCTTTTGTATTTCATTTTTTCTCTTTTTGTATTTATTTTCAATTGTTATACTTCTTTTATTTTCCTATTTTTCCGGATTTTTCTGGTATTTTATGATATTTTTTCCATTCTCTTTTGTTTATCCGGTATTTTGTATTTTTTGTTGATTTTTTCTAACTTCTCATATTTTTGTGATATTTTCTAATAGATTTGTAACGGCCCGACCGGTCATTTTAGAAAATTACGCCCCAATCCCCAATTTAACTATTCCCCTAAGTTCATTTCTGCTATTGTGGTTTTGCCGGAAGAGTCAGTTCTGAAATTTGGAGCATTTTGGGACACTTAGTCCCTAAATGCGAGCTTTAAAGCTAGAAAATGGTCCGTAGCTGTAACAGTATTAAGATGATCTCGGAACGGAAATCCGATGGTTCCATTAGCTCCGTTGGGTAATTTCGGGGTTAGGAGCGCGTGCGGAATGTATTTTGGAGGTCCGTAGCTCAATTAGGCTTGAAATGCTGAAGGTTAAAATTTTGGCGAATCCGAACGATAGGTGAGATTTTGATCCGAGGGTCGGAATGGAATTCCGACAATTTTTGTAGCTTCGTTATGTGATTTTGGACATGTCCACAAATTTTCAGATCATTTGGACGTCGTTTGGTTGGGTATTGGATCGAATGTTAGTTTTGAAAGTTTTGAAGAAACTTAGGCTTGAATCCGTGAGTAAATGGAGATTTTGATGTTTAGTATGGTGTTTTGAGGATTGGAACAAGTTCGAATAAGGTATTAGGATGTGTTGGTGTGTTTGGATGAGGTCCCGGGGGCCTTGGGGTATTTTCGGATGGTTAAACGGGAGAAAACATGAAAACAATGCAGGTTTGGGGTTCTGTTCTGTTGTTTTCGCTCCTGCGGAAAAGGGAGCGCAGGAGCGAGTCCGCAGGAGCGGACAAGTGAACGCAGGAGCGGAAGTGATCGCTGAAGCGGATCCTGGTCCGCAGAGGCGGCATCGCTGATGCGGAAAGAGGATCGCAGAAGCGGTCCGGAGTTGCGAAGGGGAGTTCCGCCGAAGCGGAATATTGACCGCTTAAGCGAGTCCGCAGGAGCGGACTCTGAGGCGCGGAAGCGGAATGTTCCGCGGGAGCGGAGGATGATTCGCAGAAGCGGTCTCGCGGAAGCGGCCATAGGCTCGCAGAAGCGGAATGGGCCAGCCAGGCCTGGGGTTCGCAGAAGCGACCACGTGGTCGCAGAAGCGGTTCCGCAGAGGCGGAAATGGTCCGCAGAAGCGAAAATCGCAGATGATTAATTGTATCAGAAGTTAGAAAATTTCAGAAACATTTCACACATTTGGAGTCCCGGCTTAAAAGGCGATTTGGGCGATTTTGAAGAGAAATTCAAAGGGAATCATCAGGTAATCAACTAAGGATGTAAACTATAATTAGTATTGATAATATTATGCAAATATATCATGAAAATGGAGGAATTTGGGGTGATTCATGGAAGATTTAACCCTAGGCTTAAACTTTAGAAAATCAAGGTTTTGAGTGGGCAAATGGAGTCCGAATTTGATAAACTTTATATGCTCGGACTCGTATTGAGATAAGGAACCCGAATATATAATTTTCGTGATTTTTCGATAATTGTACCGGAAGTCGGGTTTTGGCAACTTGTGGGTTTTGGTGTATTTTGAGTTATTTTGATTGGGTAATGCCCAATTGGCCTATTTTGATGTGATTCTATTGATTTTTATCGGATTCTACACTTGTGGAGGCCGACATTCGCGGCAAGAGAGTTGTTTCATAGCGGTTTTGTACCGGAATCGAGGTAAGTGGCTTGTCTAACTTCGTGTGGGGGACTTTCACCCCTAAGATATTATGTGATACTTTAAATGCCTTGTACGCGAGGTGACAGGCGTGTACATGCGCTGGTTGTTGAACACATACTTTACTCAAAATGTTCAATGAGTGATATTCCTGTTTTTAGCTATTAAATTCGATATTCATACCCGGTAGTAGTTAGAAAAGCATGATTAGATAGTATCTAACTGTCTAGTTGCTTAATTGACTTACTTGAGGTTTCTTGGTAATCGCTGGCGCTGTTCATCGGGGAAGTTATCGTTAAGCATATTATACTTCTCTCTGTGTATTCCTTTACTTGCTGTGGTTGTGGACTACGGGTTTGATTCCCGAGATCCTGAGATTATTGAAATGTGGACTACGGGTTTGATTCCCGAGATCTTGAGATTATTGAAATGTGGACTACGGGTTCGATTCCCGAGATCCCGAGATTATTGAAATGTGGACTACGGGTTCGATTCCCGAGATCCCGAGATTATTGAAATGTGGACTACGAGTTCGATTCCCGAGATCCTGAATTATTGGTAGGGACTACGGGTTCGATTCCCGAGATCCTAAGTTATTGGTAGGGACTGTGGGTTCGATTCCCGGAGATCCCGAGTTATTGAGATATTATTGAGACATGGGCTGCGGGTTCGATTCCCGGAGACCCGAGGTACTGAGCATGAAGCTGTGGGTTCGATTCCCACAGGTCCTGGATTTGTTTTATTGAGTTGGGTATTTGTTGTTAGCTTAATTGTAGACAGTTGCAGTAATCATCTTATGGTTGTTATTTTGGAAATTATTGTTATTATCATTTAAACTGTTTAGTTTGTTATCATCATTATATTATTGTTTCTCAGTAGAGCCCTGACCTTCCTCGTCACTACTCCATCGAGGTTAGGCTTGGCACTTACTGAGTACCGCCGTGGTGTACTCATGCTACTCTTCTGCACACTTTTGTTGTGCAGATCCAGGTACATCATAGCAGGCTCGTGCTAGGTGATTCCGCAGCTTTCTGGGAGACTTCGAGGTATGATCTGCTACGTCCGCGGATCCGGAGGCTTCCCTTCTATTCTAGTAGTACTAGTCGACATTTTTCTTCATTTCGTTGTTAGATACTCTTTACACATAGAGCCACAGTTGTATTTTCTCTTTTAGTCTGTGTTACCATGGGGTTCCGGATCTTGGTAGTGTTTTATTCATTGTGTGACGGATGTATGTGCCAAGCGGCACGGATTACATATCTTTTATGCTATTTTTCCGCCGTTTCTTATTTAAGTGTTTATAACTTGTATATTCCGCAACGTGTTAGGCTTACCTAGTCGTGGGGACTGGGTGCCATCACGACAAGTTCACGATTGGTGAACCAGGGTCATGACAAGTAGGTATTAAAGCTCTAGGTTCATAGGAGTCACGGGACACAGACCGGTTATTTAGAGTCTCGCCGATCGATACGGAGACGTCCGTATTTATCTACGAGGGGCTATGTAACTGTTTAGGAAAAATCTTCATTTCTTTTGAATTTCTTGTCATGTGATGTTTTGACACCAATTCTTAACTTCTGTCTTCTATTCTCTCACGGATGGTGAAGACACATGGTACACGCGAGGATCAGGCACCCGCGCCCCCTGCTGTCGCCACCAGAGGCCGGGGCCGGGGTAGAGGCCGGGGCTGGGGTAGAGGCCCAGGATGCGCCCGAGGTGCAGCCACAACACCCACGCGCGCTGTCATTGAGGCACCACCGGTGGATCAGGTTGGAGCACATGCACCTGGTACACCTACTACTGCTACTACGACTCCAGCACTCCAGGAGACTCTAGCTCAGTTTATGAGCTTGTACACTACTCTGGCTCAAGCGGGGTTGCTTCCTCTCGCTGCAGCCATATCTCAGGCCGGGGGAGGGGCCCAGACTCTCGTAGCCCGCACTCCTGAGCAGCGAGTGCCCATGGAGCAGGTTCCAAAGGTTATTCCTATTCCGCCTACCGCACCAGTACAGCCCGGAGATGGGTCAGCTGCCTCCGAGGACGAGCAGCGCAGGTTGGAGAGGTTCAAGAAGTATGATCCCCCAGTGTTCAGTGGCCTAGCTTCAGATGACGTCTTGGGATTTCTGGAGGAGTGTCATCGCATCCTCCGTACCGTGGACATTGTGGAGACCAGCGGGGTTTCCTTCACTGCTTTTCAGTTTCGTGGGGCCGCTTATGATTGGTGGCGCACGTATGAGTTGGATAGTCCAGAGGAGTCTGCTTCATTGACTTGGACGCAGTTTTCAGATCTGTTTTTGAGGGAGTTTGTTCCACAAAGCCTTAGGGATTCTTGGCGCTCGGAGTTTGAGCGGTTGCGACAGGGCTCCATGTCAGTATCAGAGTATGCTACCAGTTTCACCCGTTTAGCCAAGCATGCACCGGCTTTGGTAGCCACGGTCCGAGAGAGAGTGCGGAGATTTATTAAGGGCCTGATTCTGCCAATCCGGTCCAGCATGGCCAGAGAGTTGGAGACAGATATATCTTATCAGCAGGCAGTTAGCATTGCCAGGAGGATCGAGAGTATGCTCCGTAGAGAGCGGGGAGATAGAGAGGCCAAGAGGTCTCGTGAGTCGGGCCATTTCTCTGGTGCCCGCACTTCAGCAGCCGGTCATTTTGGCAGGGGTTATTCCGGCCGACCAGTTCACTCAGCATTGCCCGCAGCCGGTAGTACTCCAGCTCTTCCAGCACCTCAGGAGCCTTATTATGCTCCCCCAGTTTCCAGTGCACCTCCTGCGCGGGGTCCTTCCAGGGGTCAGACTAGTGGGGGTGAGGCCGGTCAGTCACAGCCACCGCGTCCTCCCAGAGCTTGTTTTGAGTGCGGG
The DNA here is from genome assembly GCA_032618575.1 of Nicotiana noctiflora. NCBI lineage: Eukaryota > Viridiplantae > Streptophyta > Magnoliopsida > Solanales > Solanaceae > Nicotiana > Nicotiana noctiflora. The sequence goes on along the minus strand of JASVEL010004270.1, from coordinate 59,530 downwards.
GATACTCGCCACCTGGTTAGGGAGTGCCCCAGGCGCAGGAGAGGAGCCCCTCATCAGTCATCACAGCATCCGCGTGGTTCTCAGGGCCAGCAGGCTATCATTCCAGCCCCAGCTGCCACTCCACCTGCCCAGCCAGCCAGGGGCGGGGGTCGTGGTTCCGCAGGCCGCCCTCGAGAGGGGGACAGAGCTAGATTCTATGCTATTCCCGATCGCGCTCGCGGCTGTCGCATCGACTCTGTTATCACAAGTATTATTCCGGTTAGTCACAGGGAGGCATCGGCTCTATTCTACCCCGGTTCCACTTTTTCATATGTGTCTTCTTACTTTGCTTCTCATCCGGGTGTGCCTCGGGATTCTTTGAGTGCCCCCATTTATGTTTCCACTCCGGTGGGTGATTCTTTGGCTGTGGACCATGTATATCGGTCGTGTTTGGTTACCATTTGTGATTTCGAGACCAGAGCGGATCTATTGTTGCTCGGGATGGTCGATTTTGATATTATTCTGGGCATGGACTGGTTGTCGCCCCATTATGCTATTCTTGATTGTCACGCCAAGACCGTGACTCTGGCTATGCCAGGCATTCCACGTATTGAGTGGAGTGGTACTCTAGATCACACCCCTAGCCGTGTTATTTCTTTTCTCAGAGCTCAGCGTATGGTTGAGAAGGGGTGTGCTGCTTATCTAGCCTATGTGCGGGACGTCAGCATTGACACTCCCTCTATTGATTCTGTTCATGTGGTACGTGACTTTGCTGATGTATTTCCAGCTGATCTTCCGGGCATGCCGCCCGACAGAGATATTGACTTTGCTATTGACTTGTTGTCGGGCACTCAGCCCATTTCTATTCCACCGTACCGTATAGCTCCTCCTGAGCTGAAGGAGTGAAGGATCAGTTACAGGAGTTATTGGGCAAGGGTTTTATTCGACCCAATGTTTCGCCTTGGGGTGCTCCCGTATTGTTTGTGAAGAAAAAGGACGGTTCTATGCATATGTGTATTGACTATCGTCAGCTGAACAAGGTTACAGTGAAGAACCGGTATCCTTTGCCCCGTATTGATGATTTATTTGACCAGCTACAGGGTGCACAAGTGTTTTCTAAGATTGATTTGCGCTCCGGGTATCACCAGCTGAAGATTCGGGAGCCAGATATCCCGAAGACTGCCTTCAGGACCCGGTATGGCCACTATGAGTTCCTCGTGATGTCTTTTGGGCTGACTAATGCCCCAGCAGCATTTATGCATTTGATGCACAGTGTGTTCAGGCCTTATCTGGACTCGTTCGTGATTGTCTTCATTGATGATATTCTAGTATATTCTCGGAGTCGGGAAGAGCACGAGCAGCATTTGAGGATAGTGCTTCAGATTCTGAGGGAGAAGCAGCTTTATGCCAAGTTCTCTAAATATGAATTCTGGTTGAGTTCAGTGGCATTTTTGGGCCACGTGGTGTCGAGTGATGGTATTCGAGTAGATCCGAGGAAGGCGGAGGCCGTGCAGAGTTGGCCCAGACCCTCCTCCGCTACTGAGATTCGCAGTTTCCTTGGTTTGGCGGGCTATTACCGTCGTTTCGTAGAGGGGTTCTCTTCGATTGCAGCACCTATGACTAGATTGACCCAAAAGGGTGCCCCTTTTCAGTGGACAGACGAGTGTGAGGCGAGCTTTCAGAAGCTCAAGACAGCTTTGACTTCGGCCCCTATATTGATGTTTCCTACAGGTTCGGGGTCCTATACTGTATATTATGATGCCTCACGAGTTGGACTCGGTGCGGTATTGATGCAGGACGGTAGGGTGATTGCCTACGCGTCGAGACAACTGAAGGTGCATGAGAAGAATTACCATGTTCATGATTTGGAGCTAGCTGCCATTGTTCACGCCTTGAAGATTTGGCGTCATTATTTATATGGGGTTCCTTGTGAAATCTACACTGATCACCGGAGCTTGCAGCACTTGCTTAAGCAGAAGGACCTGAATATGCGTCAGAGGAGATGGTCGGAGCTACTAAAGGACTATGATATTACTATTCTCTATCATCCGGGCAAGGCTAATGTGGTTGCCGATGCCTTGAGTCGTCGGGCAGAGAGTTTGGGGAGTTTAGCATATCTACCAGTTTCAGAGAGGCCTATGGCGATGGATGTTCAGGCTCTAGCCAGGCAGTTTGTTAGATTGGATCTTTCGGAGCCTAGCCGGATTCTGGCATATGTGGTTTCTCGGTCTTCTCTATTTGACCGCATCAGGGAGCGTCAGTTCGGCGACCCTCATTTGGTTGTCCTTCATGATAGAGTTCGGCGTGGTGATGCCCGAGATGTTACCATCGGGGATGATGGAGTTATGAGGATGCAGGGGCGCATATGTGTGCCCAATGTAGATGATCTTTGAGAGCTGGTTCTAGCAGAGGCCCATAGCTCGCGGTATTCCATCCATCCGGGAGCCGCGAAGATGTATCGGGACTTGAAACAGCATTACTGGTGGAGGCGGATGAAGAGGGATATAGTTGATTATGTTTCCAGATGCCTCAACTGCCAGTAGGTGAAGTATGAGCATCATCGTCCGGGTGGATTGATGCAGCAGATTGAGATTCCCGAGTGGAAATGGGAGTGTGAGCACGTGATTTTTACCCTATATATGAGTTATTCCCATAAAATCCAAAATGACCAAGTCCGCCCATTTCATACCGGTGAGTACTGCTTATTCATCGGAACGACTGGCGGAGATCTATATCAGGGAGATAGTTCGGCTGCATGGTATTCCAGTTTCCATCATTTCGGATAGAGGCACTCGGTTCACTTCACGGTTCTGGAGAGCCGTACAGCAGGAGTTAGGTACTCGGGTAGAGCTGAGCACAGCCTTTCACCCCCAGACTGATGGGCAGTCCGAACGCACTATTCATATTTTGAAGGATATGCTCCGTGCGTGCGTGATTGAGTTTGGAGGTTCATGGGATCACTTCTTGCCGCTGGCAGAGTTTGCTTATAACAACAGCTACCAGTCTAGTATTCAGATGGCACTGGCGGGGCCAGCCGGTCGAGGAGGCGACTTGGGAGACCGAGCAGGATATGCGCAGCCAGTACCCTCATCTTTTCACTACTCCAGGTATGTTTTCTATGCTCGTTCGAGGACGAACGAATCTTTTAAGTGTGGGAAGATGTAACGACCCGACCGGTTGTTTTAGAAAATTACGCCCCAATCCCCAATTTAACTATTCCCCTAAGTTCATTTCTGCTATTGTGGTTTGCCGGGAGAGTCGGTTCTGAAATTTGGAGCATTTTGGGACAATTAGTCCCTAAATGAGAGCTTTAAAGCTAGAAAATGGTCCGTAGCCGGAACAGTGTTAAGACGATCTCGGAACGGAAATCCGATGGTTCCATTAGCTCCGTTAGGTGATTTCGGGGTTAGGAGCACGTTCGGAATGTATTTTGGAGGTCCGTAGCTCAATTAGGCTTGAAATGCCAAAGGTTGAAATTTTGGCGAATCCGAACGATAGGTGAGATTTTGATTCGGGGGTCGAAATGGAATTCCGACAATTTCTGTAGCTTCGTTATGTGATTTTGGATATGTCCGCAAATTTTTAGGTCATTTGGACGTCGTTTGGTTGGGTTTTGGATCGAATGTTAGTTTTGAAAGTTTTGAAGAAACTTAGGCTTGAATCCGTGAGTAAATGGAGATTTTGATGTTTAGTATAGTGTTTTGAGGATTGGAACAAGTTCGAATAAGGTATTAGGATGTGTTGGTGTATTTGGATGAGGTCCCGGGGGCCTTGGGGTGTTTTCGGATGGTTAAACGGGAGAAAACATGAAAACAATGCAGGTTTGGGGTTCTGTTCTGTTGTTTTCGCTCCTGCGGAAAAGGGAGCGCAGGAGCGAGTCCGCAGGAACGGACAAGTGAACGCAGAAGCGGAAGTGATCGCTGAAGCGGATCCTGGTCCGCAGAGGTGGCATCGCTGATGCGGAAAGAGGATCGCAGAAGCGGTCCGGGGTTGCGAAGGGGAGTTTCGCAGAAATGGAATATTGACCGCTTAAGCGAGTCCGCAGGAGCGGACTCTGAGGCGCGGAAGCGGAATGTTCCGAAGGAGCGGAGGATGATTCGCAGAAGCGGTCTCGCGGAAGCGGCCCTAGGCTCGCAGAAGCGGAATGGGCCAGCCAGGCCTGGGGTTCGCAGAAGCGACCACGTGGTCGTAGAAGCGGATCCGCAGAAGCGGAAAATAGTCCGCAGAAGCGAAAATCGCAGAAGATTAATTGTATCAGAAGTTAGAAAATTTCAGAAACATTCCAACATTTGGGGTCTCGGCTTAAGAGGCGATTTGGGCGATTTTGAAGAGAAATTCAAAGGGAATCATCATGTAATCAACTAAGGACTTAAATTATAATTAGTATTGATAATATTATGCAAATATATCATGAAAATGGAGGAATTTGGGGTGATTCATGGAAGATTTAACCCTAGGCTTGAACTTTAGAAACTCAAGGTTTTGAGTGGGCAAATGGAGTCCGAATTTGATAAACTTTATATGCTCGGACTCGTATTGAGATAAGGAACCCGAATATATAATTTTCGTGATTTTTCGATAAGCGTACCGGAAGTCGGGTTTTGGCAACTTGTGGGTTTTGGTGTATTTTGAGTTATTTTGATTGGGTAATGCCCAATTGGCCTATTTTGATGTGATTCTATTGATTTTTATCAGATTCTACACTTGTGGAGGCCGACATTCGCGGCAAGAGGGTTATTTCTTAGCGGTTTTGTACCGGAATTGAGGTAAGTGGCTTGTCTAATTTCGTGTGGGGGACTTTCACCCCTAGGATATTATTGTGATACTTTAAATGCCTTGTACGCGAGGTGACGGGCGTGTACATGCGCCGGTTGTTGAACACATACTTTACTCAAAATGTTCAATGAGTGATATTCCTGTTCTTAGTTGTTAAATTCGATATTCCTACCCGGTAGTAGTTAGAAAAGCATGATTAGATAGTATCTAACTGTCTAGTTGCTTAATTGACTTACTTGAGTTTTCTTGGTAATCGCCGGCGCTGTTCATCGGCGAAGTTATCGTTAAGCATATTATACTTCTCTCTGTGTATTCCTTTACTTGCTGTGGTTGTGGACTACGGGTTCGATTCCCGAGATCCTGAGATTATTGAAATATGGACTACGGGTTCGATTCCCGAGATCCTGAGATTATTGAAATGTGGACTACGGGTTCGATTCCCGAGATCCTGAGATTATTGAAATGTGGACTACGGGTTCGATTCCCGAGATCCCGAGATTATTGAAATGTGGACTACGGGTTCGATTCCCGAGATCCCGAGATTATTGAAATGTGGACTACGGGTTCGATTCCCGAGATCCCGAGATTATTGAAATGTGGACTACGGGTTCGATTCCCGAGATCCCGAGATTATTGAAATGTGGACTACGGGTTCGATTTCCGGTCGTGATGGCGCCCAACAATCAAGCTAGGCCAGCCAGACCAACAATTTAATTATCACAAAATACCAGTCCCCAAATGGAAAACCCAAGAAGAATATATGAGTTTAATAACTCCAATAATAATAATACTGAATAAAAGTACGGACACTCCCAAAGATCCGGAGTCACAAGTCTAGAGCCTCTAACAAACCCAACAGGAAAAGAGAGTACGATATAGAAGTACTCAAGTCTGAATACCAAAATACAAAATAACAACTGGAAATGAGAGGAGAAGCTAGGTTCTGCGAACGTAGGCAGCTACCTCAGCAACCCGATGTGACACTGCAAACGCTGGAGATGTCCGTCTACTGCTCCTGTGTACCTGAGTCTGCACACAAAAGGTGCAGGGAGTAGGGGTGAGTACTAAGTACTCAGTGAGTAACAAATATATATATGTAGCTGACAGTAAGAAATCCACAAAATACCACAATACGAAGCTACACTACAATCCGAATCTCCTACGAACTAGCAACAACAATCCAATACAACTTCCACAGAGTAATTCAACAAATACAGATGCAATGCAATGCACATAACCGCTACGGCGTGTAGCCCGATCCAATTTAACGTCGACGGCGCTCACTCGGGGTGTGTACAGACTCCGGAGGGGCTCCTACAGCCCAAGCGCAATACTGCTGCGGCGTGCAGCCCGATCCACATATCAACCACTGCGGCGTGCAGCCCGATCCCATGCTCAGTCCACAATAAGCAATTAAGTCACAAAACAATTCATTTTCCTTAATTCCAGCTCTCAATTCATAATTTATGAAAAATACTTTAACTTTATTAAAGTTTGTAAAATCCGGTGACTTAGCATTTCAAAAGTGTGATTACAATTCCCAGGACTGAGATCAGTGATCTAAGCAATTTTAGCTATCACATAAATATTGTCTTCTAAGGACGCTACAGGTCGGCACTAGGCCCCAAACAAGGCTTACAGCCCACAAATATAGCAAATACATTGTATTTCCAACACTAACAACATATTATTCATTTCCGGGATGGACCAAGTCTCAATCCCCAATCACAATCAATCCCGCACCTGCCACGGTGTGCAAGCCACGCCCTATTAGCGTCACAATGTGCTAAGCCGGGGTTTCGAACCCTCAGGCTACCATATACACAAACTACTCACCTCTAGCCGGTCGTAGACTCGTCCGCGATGCCTTTTCCTTTGAATTTCGTTGCCTCGTGTGTAGAATCTAGTCAAATAACAATAATTATATCAAATACGGGTCAAAGAATCATAACCCACTTCAATTTATATGAAATTCGCATAATTTCACTAAGTTGGTAAAACCCGACCCCGGGCCCCACTGCTCGGAAAATTCCGAAATTAGTACCAACGCGATCCTTATCTCGCCACGAGTCCGTGCATATAAAATTTATCAAAATCGGAGTTCAAATGGCCTCCCAAAACTCAAAATCCCGTTTTCAATATTTTGGGTCACATTTCTTCAAGATTTCAACCCAATTTCATGAAGATTGATGTTAATACTACCATAAAATGATGTTTTTGAGTCAAGAATCTAAACTCCGACGAATACCCGATGACTTCTCAGTGATTTCCTCGAGTTTTCTTCTCTCTAGGGCTTGAAATTGAGTTTTGGGGGTGTAAACCCGTAACCCCTCTGTTCTGTGATATAAATTCACTGCCAGAACATTTTGTTCTACGCGATCGCGACTCGCCTCACGCAATCGCGATGTTCAAAAACTCGGCCTCACGCGATCGCGACTCCCCTCACGCGATCGCGATGTACAATCACCCGGCTTCACGCGATCGCGTCCCTCTTCCTGCGATCGCGTAGCACATTTTTCCCCGGACCCATTTCTCTTCTACGCGATCGCGTAGATGATCATGCGATCGCGATGGCCACCCGGTTAATTCTACGCGATCGCGACTGGTGATCCCGCGATCGCGATGGCCTAGCCCCCAGCTCTACGCGATCGCGTCCCCCTCCCCGCGATCGCGGAGAGCAAAAGCCTGCTGCGTTTATGACAGCAACCAGCCTTCTCTTTTCTTCCACAAATGGTCCGTTTGGACCTCCCGGATTCATCCCGAGACCCCCGGGACCCCAACGAAAACCACCAACATACTCCAAAACATGATATGAACTTGTTCCAATCATAAAAACACCATACTAAACATCAAAATCTCCATTTACTCACGGATTCAAGCCTAAGTTTCTTCAAAACTTTCAAAACTAACATTCAATCCAAAACCCGATCAAACGATGTCCGAATGACCTGAAATTTTGCGGACACATCCAAAATCACATAACGAAGCTACAGAAATTATCGGAATTCCATTCCGACCCCCGGATCAAAATATCACCTACCATCCGGTTTTCGCCAAAAATCAACCTTCGCCAATTCAAGCCTAAAACTACACCGGACCTCCGAATTCAATTCCGATTGTTCTCCTAAGTCATAAATGATCCCCCGGAACTAGTCGAATCATCAGAATCCGGTTTCGAGCACTCTAACTCAATAGTCAACTCTTGGTTGACTTTTCATATTCAAGCTTTCTTCAAACATGCTATTTGTTTCATTTTCAATCCAAATCACTCCTAACTCACCCGATATACTCTAATACCGTTTTAAAAGCATAATATATGTAAATGCAAGGTAACGGGGTGGAAATTCCTGTAACGACAGGCCGGGTCGTTACATTCTCCCCAACTTAAACAAACGCTCGTCCGCGAGCGGGTTAAGAAACATACCCGGAGCATCAAACAAGTGTGGATATCTGCTCCGCATTTCCTGCTCGGTCTCCCAAGTTGCTTCCTCCACGGGACGACCTCTCCACTGCACTTTCACTGAAGCTATATCCTTAGATCTCAGCTTACGAACCTGTCGACCCAAAATGGCTACTGGTTCCACATCATAAGTCAAATCCTCATCTAGCTGTATCGTGCCGAAGTCCAACACATGAGACGGGTCTCCGACATACTTCCGGAGCATAGATACATGGAACACCGGGTGAACTCCCGACAAACTGGGTGGCAAAGCAAGCATATAAGCCACCTCCCCAACTTTCCTAAGCACCTCAAAATGTCCAATGAACCTTGGGCTCAACTTTCCTTTCTTTCCAAACCTCATAACACCCTTCATAGGCGAAACTTTCAGCAACACCTTCTCACCTACTGAATAAGACACATCTCGGACCTTCCGGTCCGCATAACTCTTCCGACGCGACTGAGCTGTGCGAAGTCTCTCCTGAATCACCTTCACCTTGTCTAAGGCATCTTGGACTAACTCTGTCCCCAACAACCTAGCCTCGCCAGGCTCGAACCAACCGATTGAAGACCTACACCGTCTCCCATATAAAGCTTCATACGGTGCCATCTGAATGCTGGACTGATAGCTATTATTGTAAGCAAACTCCGCCAAAGGCAAATAATCAGCCCATGAACCACCAAAATCAATGACATAAGCACGCAACATGTCCTCAAATATCTGAATAGTACGCTCAGACTGCCCATCCGTCTGTGGATGAAATGCTGTGCTCAACTCTACCTGTGAACCCAACTCTCGCTGAAATGTCCTCCAGAACTGAGATGTGAACTGGGTACCTCTGTCCGATATAATGGAAATAGGAACTCCATGCAATCTCACTATCTCACGGATGAATATCTCTGCCAACCGCTCTGAGGTATAGGTAGTACACACTGGGATGAAGTGAGCTGACTTAGTCAACCTATCCACCATCACCCAAACTGAATCAAACTTTCTCGCTGTCCGCGGGAGTCCACTAACAAAGTCCATAGTTATTCTTTCCCACTTCCACTCCGGAATATCAATACGCTGGAATACACCACCAGGTCTCTGATGCTCATACTTGACCTGCTGACAGTTTAGACACCGAGCCACATGGCTCACAATATCTTTCTTCATCTTTCTCCACCAGCAATGCTGCTTCAAGTCCTGATACATCTTCGCGGCTCCTGGATGAATAGAATACCGCGAGCTATGGGCCTCTTCCAATATCAACTCACGAAGGCCATCAACATTGGGCACACATATCCGGCCTTGCATCCGCAATACACCATCACTATCAATAGTGACATCTCTAGCATCATCATGCTGAACTCTGTCCTTAAGGACAAGTAAGTGTGGATCATCATACCGGCGCTCTCGAATACGATCATATAAAGAAGAACGAGCTACTACACAAGCCATCACCCGACTGGGCTCAGAAATATCCAGTCTCACCATCTGATTAGCTAACGCCTGAACATCAACTGCAAGGGGTCTCTCCCCAACTGGAATATAAGCCAAGCTGCCCATACTAATAGCCTTCCCGCTCAATGCATCAACCACTACATTGGCTTTCCCGGGATGGTACAAGATAGTAATATCATAGTCTTTAAGCAACTCAAGCCATCTCCGCTGCCTCAAATTAAGATCTTTCTGCTTAAACAAATGCTGAAGGCTGCGGTGGTCCGTATATACATCACAAGATACACCATATAGGTAATGCCTCCAAATCTTCAAGGCATGAACAATAGCAGCTAACTCCAAATCGTGAACGGGGATAGTTCTTCTCGTGGGGCTTTAGCTGACGAGAAGCATATGCAATAACTCTACCCTCCTGCATCAACACACAACCGAGTCCAACTCCGGAAGCATCACAATACACCGTATATGACCCTGAGGCCGATGGTAACACAAGTACTGGAGCTGTGGTCAAAGCCTCCTTGAGCTTCTGAAAGCTCTCTTCACATTCATCAGACCACACAAATGGAGCATTCTTCCGTGTCAACTTAGTCAACGGTGAAGCAATAGATGAGAAATCCTGAACAAACCGACGATAATAGCTTGCCAAGCCGAGAAAACTCCGAATCTCTGTAGCTGAGGAAGGTCTGGGCCAATTCTGCACTGCCTCGACCTTCTGAGGATCAACCCGAATACCATCACTGGACACTATATGTCCCAGAAAACCCACAGTATCAAGCCATAACTCACACTTAGTGAATTTTGCATAAAGCTTCTCTTCTCTCAACCTCTGCAATGCCACTCTCAAATGTTGTGCATGCTCCTCCTGGCTGCGTGAATATACCATAATATCATCAATAAACACAATCACAAAAGAATCAAGGTACGGCCGAAATACACTATTCATCAAGTGCATGAATGCGGCTGGGGCATTAGTCAACCCGAAAGACATCACCAGGAACTCGTAGTGCCCATATCGCGTCCCGAACGCTGTCTTCATAATGTCTGAGTCCCTGATCTTCAACTGATGATAGCCCGATCGAAGATCAATCTTAGAAAATACACTAGCTCCCTGGAGCTGATCAAATAGGTCCTCAATACGAGGCAATGGGTACTTATTCTTCACTGTTACCTTGTTCAGCTGCCTGTAATCAATGCACATTCTCATTGTGCCATCTTTCTTCTTTACGAACAACACCGGTGCACCCCAAGGTGACACACTTGGACGAATGAAACCCTTATCTAAGAGTTCCTGAAGCTGTTCTTTCAATTCTTTTAACTCCGCTGGTGCCATGCGATAGGGAGGAATAGAAATGGGCTGAGTGCCCGGCACCAAGTCAATACCAAAGTCAATATCTCTGTCAGCCGGCATGCCTGGTAGGTCTGCTGGAAATACATCCGGAAACTCCCTTACAATGGGGACCGAATCAAGACTGGGTGTCTCAGCCTCAACATTTCTAATGAAGGCCAAATAAGATAAACAACCTTTGCAAATCATTCGTTGGGCCTTTATATAAGAAATCACCCTGTCAGACACATAATCAGTCAAGCCACGCCACTCGATCCTCGGATTACCTGGTATAGCTAGTGTGACTGTTTTGGCATGATAGTCTAGAATCGCATGATGAAGAGATAGCCAATCCATGCCTAGGATAACATCGAAATCTACCATACCCAGTAGTAATAGATCAACTCGGGTCTCCAGACCCCTAATAGTAATAATACAGGATCGATATACCTGATCCACAACAACAGTATCCCCCACTAGGGTAGACACATGTACGGGTAAAGCAAGAATATCACGGGTCATACCCAAATGATGTGCAAAATAAGTAGACATAAGAATAGGTGGATCCGGGATCAAATAAGACAGAAGCATCCCTGTGGCAGACTGAGATAATACTCTGAAATGACCGCATCTGAAGCACTAGCATCCTTCCTATCCGGAAGAGCATAGAAACGAGCCTGGCCTCCACCAGTACGATCCTCGCCCCTAGGGCGACCTCTGGATACCTGGCCACCAGTCCTAGCTGACTGTGCTGGCGCTGAAGAAACAGGAGTAGAAGATGAAGGTTGATCCTTCTACTGAGACCGCTTACGAAGCCACTGAGGACACTCTCTCCTGATATGGCCCAAATCGCCGCACTCAAAACAACGGCCTGAAGATGGAAGAAGGGGCTGCTGAGGACCCCTCGCTACCGATGAACCCTGTGCTGAGGAAGCAGGAGCAGAGCTCTGAGCTGGAAGAGCACTCAGTGCAGGCTGACTCTGCTGACGGCTCTGCTGACCCTGATAACCCTGTTGGCCTTGACGACCACGATCTGATGAAACCCCACTGGACTCTGTACGTCCGCACCGATGAGACTCGAAAGAGCGACCTTGCTATGCTCGAAATCGTCCTCAGACGGAGCACCACCGTAATCGCGCGACCACGAGGCCTCTCAGCCCTCTCTCTCCTCTCGCTCGCGGCGATGATCCCAATATGACGGCAGCATCAACCACCTCCTCAAAGCTAACTGTCGAAACTCTCTCCCCGGTCATCAATATGCGGATGGGATAAATAAGGCCATCAATAAATCTCCGAATCCTCTCTCTGTCCGTAGGAACCATCCACATGGCATGACGGGCCAACTGTGTGAATCTCATCTCATACTGAGTAACCGTCATATCTCCTTACTTCAACCACTCGAACTGACGTCGCAACTCCTCTCTCTGAGATCGAGGCACGTACTTCTCCAAAAATACCGTGGAGAATTGCTGCTAAGTGAGGGGCGCTGCCCTAGCGGGCCTACGCCTCTCGAAATCCTCCCACCACCGAAATGCCGCACCGTGAACCGAAAAGTGGCGAATGAAACACCGCCGGACTCTAGAATACCCGCGTGCGAAGCATGCGCCGACATCTGTCAAGAAAACCTCGGGCATCCTCGCCTCAGCTCCATCGAATGTCGGAGGTCGTAGCCTCTCAATCTCTCCAAACGACGTCGCTCATCGTCGGGCATAACTCGGAACCATATGCAGTGAGCTGGTGCAACCGGCGCAATTGGCTGACTGGCTCGGGCGTGCGAGCCACGGGGTCTCGATTTCTCCCCTCGCTCGGGAAGAAGATATCGCAGCTAGCCGATGCAACTACCGTGCCAAGCTCGTGCACACCGATAAGATCCGAGCCAAGGTCTCTCGAAGACCCGTATCGACAACAGCACCGCCGGTGCTCGAACTCGAGCTGCCGAGCGTCCGCCGCCGGAATCCGGTCCCGAGTCCGGTCAGCCGCGGGTCGCCAGGCCGGTGCGGTGTCGCCGCCTACCTCTACCACGCACCACGGCCTCTGGGTGCCAACGGTGGTCGTCCCGCCACGTCCGTTAGCTCGTGTTCTCGCCATCCGCGAGAGATAGAATATGGAAAGATTTAATTTCATGATAACACAAATCGCACGATATGAATCCAAGAAAATGAGGTTTTTTTCCTAAAGTTTCGTAGCCCTTCGAAGATAGATACGGACGTCTACGTACCGATCCGCGAAAGCCTACTAAACCGGCTCATGACTCGCGAGTCCTAATAACCTAGAGCTCGATACCAACTTGTCACGACCCAAATCCGATCGTGATGGCGCCCAACAATCAAGCTAGGCCAACCAGACCAACAATTTAATTAACACATAGATATCCATCCCAAATGGACAACCCAAGAAGAATATATGAGTTTAAGAACTCCAATAATAATAATACCGAATAAAAGTACTGACACTCCCAAAGATCCGAGTCACAAGTTCTAGAGCCTCTAACAAACCCAACAGAAAAGAGAGTACGATATAGAAGTACTCAAGTCTCGAATACCAAAATACAAAATAACAACCGGAAACGAGAGGAGAAGCTAGGTTCTCCGAACGTAGGGACTCAAGAACTCCGATATGACACCGCAACCGCCGGAATTTCCCGTCTCATCGCTCCCGAGTACTCGAGTCCGCACACAAAAGTGTGCAAGTGAGAAGTGAGTACTAAGCACTCAGTGAGTAACAAATTTATATAAGTAGCTCTGACAAGAAGAAATCCACAAAATACCACAATATGAAGCTACACTACGGTCCGAATCTCCTACGAACTAGCAACAACAATACAATACAGCTACTACAGAGTAATTCAACAAATACGGATGCAATGCAATGCACATAACCGCTACGGCGTGTAGCCCGATCCAATTTAACGTCGACGGCGCTCACCGGGGGTGTGTACAGACTCCGGAGGGGCTCCTACAGCCCAAGCGCAATACTGCTGCGGCGTGCAGCCCGATCCTCATATCAACCACTACGGCGTGCAGCTCGATCCCATGCTCAGTCCACAATAAGCAAATAAGTCACAAAACAATTCATTTTTCTTAATTCCAGTTCTCAATTCATAATTTATGAAAAATACTTTAACTTTATTACATTTGTAAAAGCCGGTGACTTAGCATTTCAAAAGTGTGATTTCAATTTTCAGGACCGAGATCAGTGATTTAAGCAATTATAGCTATCACATAAATATTGTCCTCTAAGGACGCTACAGATCGGCACAAGGCCCCAAACAAGGCTTACAGCCCACAAATATATCAAATACAGTGTATTTCCAACACTAATAACATATTATTCATTCCGGGATGGACCAAGTCTCAATCCCCAATCACAATCAATCCCGCACCTGCCACGGTGTGCGAGCCACGCCTACTAGCGTCACAATGTGCTAAGCCGGGGTTTCGAACCCTCAGGCTACCATATACTCAAACTACTCACCTCTAGCCGGTCGTAGACTCGTCCGCGATGCCTTTTCCTTTGAATTCCGTTGCCTCGTGTGTAGAATCTAGTCAAATAACAATAATTATATCAAATACGGGTCAAAGAATCATAACCCACTTCAATTTATATGAAATTCGCATAATTTCACTAAGTTGGTAAAACCCGACCCCGGGCCCCACTGCTCGGAAAATTCCGAAATTAGTACCAACGCGATCCTTATCTCGCCACGAGTCCGTGCATATAAAATTTATCGAAATCGGAGTTCAAATGGCCTCCCAAAACTCAAAATCCCGTTTTCAATATTTGGGTCACATTTCTTCAAGATTTCAACCCAATTTCATGAAGATTGATGTTAATACTACCATAAAATGATGTTTTTGAGTCAAGAATCTTACCTCCGACGAATACCCGATGACTTCTCAGTGATTTCCTCGAGTTTTCTTCTCTCTGGGGCTCAAATGTGTGTTTTGGGTTATAAACCCGTAACCCATCTGTTCTGCAATTTAATTCACTGCCAGAACATTTAGTTCTACGCGATCGTGACTCGCCTCACGCGATCGCGATGTTCAAAAACTCGGCCTCACGCGATCGCGACTCCCTTCACGCGATCGCGATGTTAAATCACCCGGCTTCACGCGATCGCGTCCCTCTTCCTGCGATCGCGTAGCACATTTTTCCCCGGACCCATTTCTCTTCTACGCGATCGCGTAGATGATCATGCGATCGCGATGGCCACCCGGTTAATTCTACGCGATCGCGGCCTGGTGATCCTGCGATCGCGATGGCCTAGCCCCCAACCCTACGCGATCGCGTCCCCTCCCCGCGATCGCGGAGAGCAAAAACCTGCTGCATTTATGACAGCAACCAGCCTTCTCATTTTTTCCAAAAATGGTCCGTTTGGACCCCCGGATTCATCCCGAGACCCCCGGGACCCCAACGAAAACCACCAACATACTCCAAAACATGATACGAACTTGTTCCAATCATAAAAACACCATACTAAACATCAAAATCTCCATTTACTCACGGATTCAAGCCTAAGTTTCTTCAAAACTTTCAAAACTAACATTCAATCCAAAACCCGATCAAACGATGTCCGAATGACCTGAAATTTTGCGGACACATCCAAAATCACATAACGAAGCTACAGAAATTGTCGGAATTCCATTCCGACCCCGGATCAAAATATCACCTACCATCCGGTTTTCGCCAAAAATCAACCTTCGCCAATTCAAGCCTAAAACTACACCGGACCTCCGAATTCAATTCCGATTGTTCTCCTAAGTCATAAATGATCCCTCGGAACTAGTTGAATCATCAGAATCCGGTTTCGAGCACTCTAACTTAATAGTCAACTCTTGGTTGACTTTTCATATTCAAGCTTTCTTCAAACATGCTATTTGTTTCATTTTCAATCCAAATCACTCCTAACTCACCCGATATACTCTAATACTATTTTAAAAGCATAATATATGTAAATGAAAGGTAACGGGGTGGTAATTCCCGTAACGACGGGCCGGGTCGTTACAACTGCGGGGTTGATTCCCGGAGATCCTGAGTTATTGAGATATTATTGAGACATGGGCTGCGGGTTCGATTCCCGGAGACCCAGAGGTACTGAGAATGGGGCTATGGGTTCAATTCCCACAGGTCCTGGATTTGTTTTATTGAGTTGGGTATTTGTTGTTAGCTTAATTGTAGACAGTTGCAGTAATCATCTTATGGTTGTTATTTCGGAAATTATTGTTATTATCATTTAAACTGTTTATTTTGTTATCATCATTATATTATTGTTTCTCAGTAGGGCCCTGACCTTCCTCGTCACTACTCCATCGAGGTTAGGCTTGGCACTTACCGAGTACCGCCGTGGTGTACTCATGCTACTCTTTTGCACACTTTTGTTGTGGAGATCCAGGTACATCAGGACAGGCTCATATCAGGTGATTCCGCAGCTTTCTGGGAGACTTCGAGGTATGATCTGCTACGTCCGCGGATCCGGAGGCTTCCTTTCTATTCTAGTAGTACTAGTCGACATTTTTCTTCATTTCGTTGTTAGATACTCTTTACACATAGAGCCACAGTTATATTTTCTCTTTTAGTCTGTGTTACCGTGGGGTTCCGGATCTTGGTAGTGTTTTATTCATGGTGTGACGGATATATGTGCCAAGAGGCACGGATTACATAACTTTTATGCTATTTTTCCGCTGTTTCTTATTTAAGTATTTATAACTTGTATATTCCGCAACGTGTTAGGCTTACCTAGTCGTGGGGATTGGGTGCCATCACGACATGTTCACAATTGGTGAACTAGGGTCGTGACAAGTTGGTATCAGAGCTCTAGGTTCATAGGAGTCACGGGACACAGACCGGTTACTTAGAGTCTCGCTGATCGATACGGAGACGTCTGTATTTATCTACGAGGGGCTATGTAACCGTTTAGGAAACTCTTCATTTCTTTTGGATTCCTTGTCGTGCGACATTTTTGGCATCAAAAATCTAAACTACTGCTTTCTATTCTCTCATAGATGGTGAGGACACGTGCTACTCATGAGGATCAGGCACACACACCCCATGCTACCGTCGCCAAAGGTCGGGGCCATCGTAGAGGTCGAGGACGCACCCGAGGTGCAGCCACAGCACCTGCGTGAACTGCCGCTGATGCACCGCCGGTGGATCACGTTGGAGCGCAAGCACCTAGTACACCGACTACAGCTGCTACTACTCCAGCACTCCAAGAGACCCTGGCCCAGTTCATGAGCATGTATACTACTTTAGCTCAGGCGGGGTTGCTCCCTCTCACTGCAGCTACATCTCAGGCCGGGGGAGGGGCCCAGACTCCCGCAGCCATTACACCGGAGCAGCGTGTGCCAGTGGGACAGGTTCCAAATGTTTTGGTTATGCCTCCTGCCGCCCCAGCACAGCCCGGAGATGGGCCAGCTGCCTCTGAGGACGAGCAGCGTAGATTGGAGAGGTTCAAGAAATATGACCCTCCAGTGTTTAGTGGTTTGGCTTCAGATGATGCACTGGGTTTTCTAGAGGAGTGTCATCGTATTCTTCGGACTATGGTGATTGTGGAGACCAGCGGGGTTTCCTTCACTGCTTTTCAGTTTCGTGGGGCCGCTTATGATTGGTGGCGCACGTATGAGTTGGATAGTCCGGAGGAGTCTGCTTCATTGACTTG
Organism: Nicotiana noctiflora; assembly: GCA_032618575.1. Taxonomy (NCBI): domain Eukaryota; kingdom Viridiplantae; phylum Streptophyta; class Magnoliopsida; order Solanales; family Solanaceae; genus Nicotiana; species Nicotiana noctiflora. The sequence continues at coordinate 41,910 of JASVEL010004270.1, read as the reverse complement.
GACGCAGTTTTCAGATCTGTTTTTGAGGGAGTTTGTTCCACAGAGCCTTAGGGATTCTTGGCGCTCGGAGTTTGAGCGGTTGCGACAGGGCTCCATGTCGGTATCGGAGTATGCTATCAGTTTCACCCGTCTAACCAGGCATGCACCGGCTTTGGTTGCCACGGTTCGGGAGAGAGTGCGGAGATTTATTGAGGGCCTTGTTCCGCCTATCCGATCCAGCATGGCCAGAGAGCTTGAGACAGATATATCTTATCAGCAGGCGGTTAGCATTGCCAAGAGGATCGAGAGTATGCTCCCTAGAGAGCGGAGAGAGAGAGAGAGGCCAAGAGGTCTCGTGAGTCGCGCCATTTCTCTGGTGCCCGCACTTCATCAGCCGGTCGTTTTGGCAGGGGTTATTCCGGCCGACCAGTTCACTCAGCATTGCCCGCAGCCGGTAGTACTCTAGGTCTTCCAGCACCTCAGGAGCCTTATTATGCTCCCCAGTTTCCAGTGCACCTCCTGCGCGGGGTCCTTCCAGGGGTCAGACTAGTGGGGGTGAGGCCGGTCAGTCACAGCCACCGCGTCCTCCCAGAGCTTGTTTTGAGTGCGTGGATACTCGCCACCTGGTTAGGGAGTGCCCCAGGCGCAGGAGAGGAGCCCCTCACAGTCTTCGCAACCTCAGTGTGGTTCGCAGGGTCAGCAGGCCATCATTCCAGCCCCGACTGCCACTCCACCTGCCCAGCCAGCCAGGGGCGGGGATCAGGGTACCAAAGGTCATCCTCGAGAGAGGGGCCAGGCCAGATTTTATGCTATTCCGGATCGCGCTGCATCTGTTGCATCTGACTCTGTTATCACAGGTATTATTCTTGTTAGTCACAAGGAGGCATCGGTTCTATTCTACCCTGGTTCCACTTTTTCATATGTGTCTTCTTACTTTGCTTCTCATCTGGGTATGCCTCGGGATTCTTTGAGTGCCCCCATTTATGTTTCCACTCCGGTGGGTGATTCTTTGGCTCTGTGGACCGTGTATATCGGTCGTGTTTGGTTACCATTTGTGATTTCGAGACCAGAGCGGATCTATTGTTGCTCAGGATGGTCGATTTTGATATTATTCTGGGCATGGACTGGTTGTCGCCCCATTATGCTATTCTTGATTGTCACGCCAAGACCGTGACGCCGGCTATGCCAGGCATTCCACGTATTGAGTGGAGTGGTACTCTAGATCACACCCCTAGCCGTGTTATTTCTTTTCTCAGAGCTCAGCGTATGGTTGAGAAGGGGTGTGCTGCTTATCTAGCCTATGTGCGGGACGTCAGTATTGACATTCCCTCTATTGATTCTGTTCATGTGGTACGTGACTTTACTGATGTATTTCCAGCTGATCTTCCGGGCATGCCGCCCGACAGAGATATTGACTTTGCTATTGACTTGTTGCCGGCCACTCAGCCCATTTCTATTCCACCGTACCGTATGGCTCCTCCTGAGTTAAAAGAGTTGAAGGATCAGTTACAGGAGTTATTGGGCAAGGGTTTTATTTGACCCAATGTTTCGCCTTGGGGTGCTCCTGTATTGTTTGTGAAGAAAAAGGACGGTTCTATGCGTATGTGTATTGACTATCGTCACCTGAACAAGGTTACAGTGAAGAACCGGTATCCTTTGCCCCGTATTGATGATTTATTTGACCAGTTACAGGGCGCACATGTGTTTTCTAAGATTGATTTGCGCTCTGGGTATCACCAGCTGAAGATTCGGGAGCCAGATATCCCGAAGACTGCCTTCAGGACCCGGTATGGTCACTATGAGTTCCTCGTGATGTCTTTTGGGTCGACTAATGCCCCAGCAGCATTTATGCATTTGATGCACAGTGTGTTCAGGCCTTATCTGGACTCGTTCGTGATTGTCTTCATTGATGATATTCTAGTATATTCTCGGAGCCGGGAAGAGCACGAGCAACATTTGAGGATAGTGCTTCAGATTCTGAGGGAGAAGCAGCTTTATGCCAAGTTCTCTAAATGTGAATTCTGGTTGAGTTCGGTGGCATTTTTGGGCCACGTGGTGTCGAGTGATGGTATTCGAGTAGATCCGAGGAAGGTGGAGGCCGTGCAGAGTTGGCGGGCTATTACCGTCGTTTTGTAGAGGGGTTCTCTTCGATTGCAGCACCTATGACTAGATTGACCCGAAAGGGTGCCCCTTTTCAGTGGACAGACGAGTGTGAGGCGAGCTTTCAGAAGCTCAAGACAGCTTTGACTTCGGCCCCTATATTGATGTTGCCTACAGGTACGGGGTCCTATACCGTATATTGTGATGCCTCACGAGTTGGACTCGGCGCGGTATTGATGCAGGACGGTAGGGTGATTGCCTACGCGTCGAGACAACCGAAGGTGCATGAGAAGAATTACCCTGTTCATGATTTGGAGCTAGCTGCCATTGTTCACGCCTTGAAAATTTGGCGTCATTATTTATATGGGGTTCCTTGTGAGATCTACACCGATCACCGGAGCTTGCAGCACTTGCTTAAGCAGAAGGACCTGAATATGCGTCAGAGGAGATGGTTGGAGCTACTGAAGGACTATGATATTACTATTCTCTATCATCCGGGCAAGGCTAATGTGGTTGCCGATGCCTTGAGTCGTCGGGCAGAGAGTTTGGGGAGTTTAGCGTATCTACCAGTTTTAGAGAGGCCTATGACGATGGATGTTCAGGCTCTAGCCAGGTAGTTTGTTAGATTGGATCTTTCGGAGCCCAGCCGGATTCTGGCATGTGTGGTTTCTCGGTCTTCTCTATTTGACCGCATCAGGGAGCGTCAGTTCGACGACCCTCATTTGCTTGTCCTTCAGGATAGAGTTCGGCGTGGTGATGCCCGAGATGTTACCATCGGGGATGATGGAGTTATGAGGATGCAGGGGCGCATCTGTGTGCCCAATGTAGATGATCTTCGAGAGCTGATTCTAGCAGAGGCCCATAGCTCGTGGTATTCCATCCATCCGGGAGCCGCGAAGATGTATCAGGACTTGAAACAGCATTACTGGTGGAGGCGGATGAAGAGGGATATAGTTGATTATGTTTCCAGATGCCTCAACTTCCAGCAGGTGAAGTATGAGCATCAGCGTCCGGGTGGATTGATGCAGCCGATTGAGATTCCCGAGTGGAAATGGGAGCGCATTATCATGGACTTTGTATCTGGACTTCCACGGACGGTTAGGAAGTTTGATTCCATTTGGGTCATTGTGGATCGGCTGACCAAGTCCGCCCATTTTATACCGGTGGGCACTACATATTCATCGGAGTGACTGGCGGAGATCTATATCAGGGAGGTAGTTCGGCTGCATGGTATTCCAGTTTCCATCATTTCAGATAGAGGCACTCAGTTCACTTCACGGTTCCGGAGAGCCGTACAGTAGGAGTTAGGTACTCGGGTGGAGCTGAGCACAGCCTTTCACCCCCAGACTGATGGGCAGTCCGAGCGCACTATTCAGATTTTGGAGGATATGCTCCGTGCGTGCGTGATTGAGTTTGGAGGTTCATGGGATCACTTCTTGCCACTGGCGGAGTTTGCTTATAACAATAGCTACCAGTCTAGTATTCAGATGGCACCGTACGAGGCCCTATATGGTAGGAGGTGCAGGTCTCCCGTGGGTTGGTTTGAGCCGGGCGAGGCCAGGTTACTAGGTACTGATATGGTTCAGGAGGCTATGGACAAGGTCAAGGTGATTCGGGACAGACTTCGTGCGGCCCAGTCTAGACAGAAGAGTTATGCGGACAAGAAGGTTCGCGATGTGGCTTTTATGGTGGGTGAGCGGGTTCTACTTCGAGTCTCGCCCATGAAGGGTGTTATGAGGTTTGGGAAGAAAGGAAAGCTGAGTCCTAGATTTATTGGCCCTTTTGAGATTTTGAGGCGTGTTGGGGAGGTTGCTTATGAGTTGGCCTTACCTCCCGGCCTAGCCGGAGTTCACCCCGTATTTCATGTCTCCATGCTCCGGAGATACCATGGTGACCCGTCGCATGTGTTGGATTTCACTTCTGTTCAGCTAGACAAGGATCCGTCTTATGTTGAGGAGCCGGTAGCCATTCTAGACAGGCAGGTCAGAAAGCTAAGGTCAAAGAACATCGCTTCGGTAAAGGTTCAGTGACGGGGCCAGCCGGTCGAGGAGGCGACTTGGGAGACCGAGCAGGATATGCGCAGCCAGTACCCTCATCTTTTCACTACTCCAGGTATGTTTTCTATGCTCGTTCGAGGACGAACGAATCTTTAAGTGTGGGAAGATGTAACGACCCGACCGGTCGTTTTAGAAAATTACGCCCCAATCCCCAATTTAACTGCTCCCCTAAGTTCATTTCTGCTATTGTGGTTTTGCCGGGAGAGTCAGTTCTGAAATTTGGAGCATTTTGGGACACTTAGTCCCTAAATGAGAGTTTTAAAGCTAGAAAATGGTCCGTAGCCGGAACAATGTTAAGATGATCTCGGAACGGAAATCCGATGGTTCCATTAGCTCCATTGGGTGATTTCGGAGTTAGGAGCGCGTTCGGAATGTATTTTGGAGGTCCGTAGCTCAATTAGGCTTGAAATGCCGAAGGTTGAAATTTTGGCGAATCCGAACGATAGGTGAGATTTTGATCCGGGGTCGGAATGGAATTCCGATAATTTCTGTAACTTCGTTATGTGATTTTGGATATGTCCGCAAATTTTCAGGTCATTTGGACGTCGTTTGGTTGGGTTTTGGATCAAATGTTAGTTTTGAAAGTTTTGAAGAAACTTAGGCTTGAATCCGTGAGTAAATGGAGATTTTGATGTTTAGTATGGTGTTTTGAGGATTGGAACAAGTTCGAATAAGGTATTAGGATGTGTTGGTGTGTTTGGATGAGGTCCCGGGGGCCTTGGGGTGTTTTCGGATGGTTAAACGGGAGAAAACATGAAAACAATGCAGGTTTGGGGTTCTGTTCTGTTGTTTTCGCTCCTGCGGAAAAGGGAGCGCAGGAGCGAGTCCGCAGGGGCGGACAAGTGAACGCAGGAGCGGAAGTGATCGCTAAAGCGGATCCTGGTCCGCAAAGGCGGCATCGCTGATGCGGAAAGAGGATCGCATAAGCGGTCCGGAGTTGCGAAGGGGAGTTCCGCAGAAGCGGAATATTGACCGCTTAAGCGAGTCCGCAGGAGCGGACTCTGAGGCGCGGAAGCGGAATGTTCCGTAGGAGCGGAGGATGATTCGCAGAAGCGGTCTCGTGGAAGCGGCCCTAGGCTCGCAGAAGCGGAATGGGCCAGCCAGGCCTGGGGTTCGCAGAAGTGACCACGTGGTCACAAAAGCGGTTCCGCAGAGGCGGAAATGGTCCGCAGAAGCGGAAATCGCAGAGAGTTAATTGTATCAGAAGTTAGAAAATTTCAGAAACATTCCAACATTTGGGGTCTCGGCTTAAGAGGCGATTTGGGCGATTTTGAAGAGAAATTCAAAGGGAATCATCAGGTAATCAACTAAGGACTTAAACTATAATTAGTATTGATAATATTATGCAAATATATCATGAAAATGGAGGAATTTGGGGTGATTCATGGAAGATTTAACCCTAGGCTTGAACTTTAGAAACTCAAGGTTTTGAGTGGGCAAATGGAGTCCGAATTTGATAAACTTTATATGCTCGGACTCGTATTGAGATAAGGAACCCGAATATATAATTTTCGTGATTTTTCGATAAGCGTACCGAAAGTCGGGTTTTGGCAACTTGTGGGTTTTGGTGTATTTTGAGTTATTTTGATTGGGTAATGCCCAATTGGCCTATTTTGATGTGATTCTATTGATTTTTATCGGATTCTACACTTGTGGAGGCCGACATTCGCGGCAAGAGGGTTATTTCTTAGCGGTTTTGTACCGGAATTGAGGTAAGTGGCTTGTCTAATTTCGTGTGGGGGACTTTCACCCCTAGGATATTATTGTGATACTTTAAATGCCTTGTACGCGAGGTGACGGGCGTGTACATGCGCTGGTTGTTGAACACATACTTTACTCAAAATGTTCAATGAGTGATATTCTTGTTTTTAGTTGTTAAATTCGATATTCCTACCCGGTAGTAGTTAGAAAAGCATGATTAGATAGAATCTAACTGTCTAGTTGCTTAATTGACTTACTTGAGTTTTCTTGGTAATCGCTGGCGCTGTTCATCGGCGAAGTTATCGTTAAGCATATTATACTTCTCTTTGTGTATTCCTTTACTTGTTGTAGTTGTGGACTACGGGTTCGATTCCCGAGATCCTAAGATTATTGAAATGTGGACTTCGGGTTCGATTCCCGAGATCCTGAGATTATTGAAATGTGGACTACGGGTTCGATTCCCGAGATCCTGAGATTATTGAAATGTGGACTACGGGTTCGATTCCCGAGATCCTGAGATTATTGAAATGTGGACTACGGGTTCGATTCCCGAGATCCCGAGATTATTGAAATGTGGACTACGGGTTCGATTCCCGAGATCCCGAGATTATTGAAATGTGGACTACGGGTTCGATTCCCGAGATCCCGAGATTATTGAAATGTTGACTACGGGTTCGATTCCCGAGATCCTGAGATTATTGAAATGTGGACTACGGGTTCGATTCCCACAGGTCCTGGATTTGTTTTATTGAGTTGGGTATTTGTTGTTAGCTTAATTGTAGACAGTTGCAGTAATCATCTTATGGTTGTTATTTCGGAAATTATTGTTATTATCATTTAAACTGTTTATTTTGTTATCATCATTATATTATTGTTTCTCAGTAGGGCCCTGACCTTCCTCGTCACTACTCCATCGAGGTTAGGCTTGGCACTTACTGAGTATCGCCATGGTGTACTCATGCTACTCTTCCGCACACTTTTGTTGTGCGGATCCAGGTACATCAGGACATGCCCATACTAGGTAATTCAGCAGTACATTTGGAGACCTCGAGGTATGATCTGCTACGTCCGCAGATCCGGAGGCCTTCCTTCTATTCTAGTAGTACTAGTTGACATTTTTCTTCATTTCGTTGTTAGATACTCTTTACACATAGAGCCACGGTTGTATTTTCTCTTTTAGTCTGTGTTACCGTGGGGTTCCGGATCTTGGTAGTGTTTTATTCATGGTGTGACGGATGTCTGTGCCAAGCGGCACGGATTACATAACTTTTATGCTATTTTTCCGTTGTTTCTTATTTAAGTGTTTATAACTTGTATATTCTGCAACGTGTTAGGCTTACCTAGTCGTGGGGACTGGGTGCCATCACGACATGTTCACAATTGGTGAACTAGGGTCGTGACAAGATTCCTTTGTAATTTTAATTTCAAAATTTATTTTAAAAGACAAACACACAAGTACTTTGATTAAAATACACAATTGCACATCAAAAACTATTTTTGTATTTATTTGTATATTTATATTGGAATTTAATTGCTTAGGGCAAAAATCACGTGCTCACAATGTATTCCTTGTGGTTTTGATCACATTCGACGCACAAGGAGGTTGATTCGAGAAGAAAAGGCATAGCGAGCTAGACTTTTGGCCGGCTAGAGGTGAGTAATGATTTTAAATGATGTCTTGAGGGTTTGAAACCCCAGATTTGCACAATGTAGTGCTATGTTGGGATGAGACACACGTTCAATGGCTTGCGCATGGTCATTTACCATTGGGGATTGTGACTTGGTCCAGCTTAGTTGATACTTTCCGGTTGATACTTTACTGCGTATTCGACTATGACTTGTTATTTTTCACTATGACTTGGGCTTATTGCCAAACTTGGGGCTTATTGCCGACTATTTGAAATCTTTGTGAGTTATCATCACTGTTTTCCTTATTATTTGAAATATTATTTGAACTCAGTCCAATTGAATTACACTATTTCATGAACTCAGCTATATTTTTACTCAACCTTGAGATTGAAATGATATTTGAACTAATATTTGAGCTGAGCATTTTTGTTTTACTGATGCCCAAGGGAATTATGATTATTTTTGGACTTTTGAGACGAGGGCCATATGTGAGGATATATTGAGTAATGTGAGGAGGCTTTTAGGTCTCAAGTGATACGTGAGGAGGCTTTCAGGCTTCGAGCGATATGCGAGGAGGCTTTCAGGCCTCGAGTGTATTATGAGAAGGCTTTCAGGCCTCATGTTGATATGTACAGGCTTTCATGCCTTATGATGATATAGCGCTTGGACTATAGAAGCCTCTCCGGAGTCTGCAGCCCCAAAGTGAGCGCGGGTACCCATCTGATTTGAGAGTGAGACCGAGGGGCTAATGTTGTATTATGTGACTGATACTGAGCCCACGGGGCCGATACTGTACAAAGAGCTTGATATTGCGCCCGAGGGGCAGGTTTCTGATTATTGCTTACTAGTTGAAAATATTTGTCTTCAAACTATTTTAAAAAATAATTATTTGATACTTTACTGTTTTACTGTTTAACTAATTTTACTGCTTGAGATAGCGTTATTTGTGCCTTTATGAGATTTCATGCTTTCAGTCGTTGACTCCTATGAACCTAGAGCTCTGATACCAACTTGTCACGACCCTAGTTCACCAATTGTGAACATGTCGTGATGGCACCCAGTCCCCACGACTAGGTAAGCCTAACACGTTGCGGAATATACAAGTTATAAACACCTAAATAAGAAACAGCGGAAAAATAGCATAAAAAGATATGTAATCCATGCCGCTTCGCACATACATCCGTCACACAGTAAATAAAACACTACCAAGATCCGGAACCCCACGGTAACACAGACTAAAAGAGAAAATACAATTGTGCTTCTATGTGTAAAGAGTATCTAACAACGAAATGAAGAAAAATGTCAACTAGTACTACTAGAATAGAAGGGAAGCCTCCGGATCCGCGGACGTAGCAGATCATACCTCAAGGTCTCCCAAAAAGCTGCGGAATCACCTAGCACGAGCCTGCTTTGATGTAACTGGATCTGCACAACAAAAGTGTGCGGAAAGAGTAGCATGAGTACACCACGGCGGTACTCAGTATGTGCCAAGCCTAACCTCGATGGAGTAGTGACGAGGAAGGTCAGGGCCCTACTGAGAAGCAACAATAAAATGATAATAACAATAACGAACAGCTCAATTAAGAATAAGTCTGAAATAATAGCAAATGAGATAAATACTGCAAACCGTCTACAATTAAGCTAACAAAGAAGTCAACTCAATAAAACAAATCCAGGACCTGTGGGAATTGAACCCACAGTCCCGTTCTCAGTACCTCTGGGTTTCCGGGAATCGAACCCGCAACCCATGTCTCAATAATATCTGAATAACTCAGGATCTCCGGGAATCGAACCCGCAGTCCCTACCAATATCTCAGGATCTCGGGAATCAAACCCGTAGTCCCTACCAATAACTTAGGATCTCGGGAATCGAACCCGTAGTCCACATCTCAATAAATCTCAGGATCTCCGGGAATCGAACCCGCAGTCCACATCTTAATAAATCTCAGGATCTCCCGGAATCGAACCCGCAATCCACATTTCAATAAATCTCAGGATCTCCGAGAATCGAACCCGCAGTCCACATTTCAATAAATCTCAGGATCTCCGGAATCGAACCCGCAGTCCACATTTCAATAAATCTCAAGATCTCTGGGAATCAAACCCGCAGTCCACAACCACAGCAAGTAAAGGATCTCGGGAATCGAACCCGTAGTTCATATTTCAATAATCTCAGGATCTCGGAATCGAACCCGTAGTCCACAACCACAACAAGTAAAGGAATACACAGAGAGAAGTATAATATGCTTAACGATAACTTCGCCGATGAACAGCGCCGGCGATTACCAAGAAAAACTCAAGTAAGTCCATTAAGCAACTAGACAGTTAGATACTATCTAATCATGCTTTTCTAACTATTACCGGGTAGGAATATCGAATTTAACAGCTAAAAACAGGAATATCACTCATTGAACATTTTGAGTAAAGTATGTGTTCAACAACCAGCCGCATGTACACGCCCGTCACCTCGCGTACAAGGCATTTAAAGTATCACAATAATATCCTAGGGGTGAAAGTCCCCCACACGAAGTTAGACAAGCCACTTACCTCGACTCCGGTACAAAACCGCTATGAAACAACTCTCTTGCCGCGAATGTCGGCCTCCACAAGTGTAGAATAAGCCACCGGCGACACCTCCGGCGACGAGTGATTTGCAAATACTGATAACGGCATGGCTTGTAGGCCTAATCTCTTGTCTCGCTAGCTTCGCCTCTTCAGCGAGATTCACGAATTTCTCCACCGCTGATTCGCTCGCCTTCACATCCTCGAAAGCCATATAAGATCGAGATTCGCCTAGTTTTTAGCTTTCAACCTTAACCTGAATCAATGATATACTCAAGATTCAAAGTTACTGAAAACCGCAAATTTAATGGTGACAGTGTACTGAGTCGAGGTTATTTTTGGCGGCGGCTACGGCAATAAGCAGAGATCGATGGAAATGAGGCACGAAAACTGAACGTGCAAAATCTGACTTTTATTCGACTACTTTAATTAGTTAATTAGTTAATGTAATTCGTTCATTTCTTTCTCTCTTTTTTTTCTTTCTCAAATACTATGTTTAAAAAAATAAAGAATGCCTTCTTCATAATTTTATTCCAATTACGTGAACTGCTAGAGTACAAATTTATATGAAAAAGTTTAGGTTCAATAGGACAACAGTAGGTATGAGACAAAGATACAATTAGCATAGACACTCGTACATTCGATCTAAAACCCGACCAAACGACGTCCGAATGACCTGGAACTTTGCGGACATATCCAAATTCACATAACGAAGCTACAGAAATTGTCCGAATTCCATTCCGACCCCCGGATCAAAATCTCACCTATCGTTCGGATTCGCCAAAATTTCAACCTTCGGCATTTCAAGCCTAATTGAGCTACGGACCTCCAAAATACATTCCGAACGCGCTCCCAACCCCGAAATCACCTAACGGAGCTAATGGAACCATCAGATTTCCGTTCCGAGATCGTCTTAACACTGTTCCGGCTACGGGCCATTTTCTAACTTTAAAGCTCTCATTTAGGGACTAAGTGTCCCAAAATGTTCCAAATTTCAGAACCGACTCTCCCGGCAAACCACAATAGCAGAAATGAACTTAGGGAAACAGCTAAATTGAGGATTGGGGCGTAATTTTCTAAAACGGCCGGCCGGGTCGTTATATCTTCCCACACTTAAAAGATTCGTTCATCCTCGAACGAGCATAGAAAACATATCTGGAGTAGTGAAAAGTTGAGGGTACTGGCTGCGCATATCTTGCTCGGTCTCCCAGGTCGCCTCCTCGACCGGCTGGCCACGCCACTGAACCTTTACTAAAGCGATATTCTTTGACCTAAGCTTCCCGACTTGCCTATCTAGAATGGCTACTGGCTCCTCAACAAAAGACTGATCCTCGTCTAGCTGAACATAAGTGAAATCCAACACATGTGATGGGTCACCATGGTACCTCCGGGCATAGAGGCATGAAATACGGGATGGACTCCGGCTAGGCTGGGAGGTAAGGCTAACTCATAAGCAACCTCCCCAACATGCCTCAAAATCTCAAAAGGGCCAATAGATCTAGGACTCAGCTGGGCACATTAGCCTGATATAATCTGAAGATATTCCCTCTTGTTTAACAATTAAGTCTTAGAGCCTAATTCCAACATCCGGAAATTCTATGTCGGGCTTGTTTTCATCAAGAGATCACTCAATATTCCTCAAACGCCATCCTCAAACATGATTGCATAACCTTGCTGGATTCTTACCTTGCAACACTAAATCCACAGGACCACGATAATATTTTATGATCAAATTAGTCAAAAATTCAACGAATCAGATGCTCCCATTGCACCTCACGATCTACATAAGTCTCGTTCCAACTTTTACAATACTGACACGATGGAAGAGATGTGCTGATATCCATAACCAACTACTGAGTCAACAATTCATTGGGTCTATACTCCTGACAAGATCCATTACCTTGTCCTAAACCAGAGGATGATCCTTTCCTCTATAATATATTTCATATAATCAGTTGGCACTGACCCCAAATCACATAATCTCATCTCACCCAGTACAAACTGCTCAGGCAATAAGTCACATCAGACATAATGAAAAGTCCCACAAGATGACACAATGTGCTAGTAGGCTACTGATTCGTACGTGATACAAAAGGAAGGCGAACACTAGAGAGAACTATTCAACTCTCACATTAACATGGACCTCCTCGGAAAATAGGAAACAGAACACATAAAAGCAATTATAGACACTGAAATAAACATCACACTGTTGCGGCGTGCAACCCGATCCCAACAATATGACCATGGCGGTGTGCCACCCGATCCCAACAATATAACCATGGCGGCGTGCCACCCGATCCCAACAATATAACCATGGCGGCGTGCCACCCGATCCCAACAATATAACCATGGCGGCGTGCCACCCGATCCCAACAATATAGACTCACACAAAGAGTCATATGTCGAGCTGAATAGCTCATCACATCAAAATACTGAATATCGATCATAAGCACACTAAGGTGCATGATATTAGACTCAATGAAAACATATAGCGCTATAGGCTATGAACTCAAGCACAACTGAGGTGCGACATAAGATATGAGCCTCAAGAGCCATCATGCTCATATAACATCACCGCTGAGCGGAACCTCAACACATAAGGAACTTACCAAGCCGTCACACACTCATATGACGCAATATATCTTTACTTGAATTAACTAACCGCGAAATAAGACCGCGACTATCCCTCCATAAAGGGCGCATTGCTGGAAGAAACATAACTGGCCTGACGCAAGGCTCACTTCCACATTTAAATCTATCCACCGACCTTAAGTCTATCCTGGTCGTGCCAAGCTAAGTCAATAATATTTCATAGGTCTATAACCCACTAAGCAGAGTGCCCTCCAGGCATAAGTTCTCAAATGGATGATATCACCAAAAATCCTCATACTTGGTTTAAATTTCTAACCAATCAAGTGACTACAAGTCACACCTATACAATCTTCTTGTGGGTCAAGCTCCCACCATCTTCCGAATAATTAAACGGACCTGCACATTCAACCCACCGGCTGCACTAACACTGAAAAGCGATCAGGAGTCCCTAAACGGGATGCAAAGCCTTTCTCATAGAACACCGATCTCAAATAATACTGATGTTAATACCCATCTTACTCAAAATAGTGACACTCTTTCCCTGCTCATCCGAGCTCTTTATATCACATTCATTGACCAAATTGTGACCTTGGTCCTTACTTCAAATTTTCATACTACTCATTGCACCCCACGTGCCGATATACGATAGGCACAATTTCCATCATAGCTCTAGAACCGACGATAGGCTAATACTTCATCACATAAGACTTTTCATTAAGCTCACTGCAGGAGAACTATAACAACATACGGCGAATTCTCATAACCATCGAATATGCCAATCCATAAGTAGTGGTCCAAGCCACCATAACCCTTCCCGAGATCCGCCTACTCATAACAAGCCCTTAACAAAAGAATACTTCAGAATAACATCAATCACTGCGGCCGACAAGTCTCAAATGCACCGCCACAAATCACATGCATAATTCGATCACGTTGCATGAACCGATCATTGACACTAATACGCCAACTCAACTATGGCCGATCAATCTACTTCCTTCCAAGTTATCCTTGATTGCCTTAGAAATGTTAATATCTTCCTTCAATACCTAACTTATTCCAACCGCACTTACCCCGAGTGACCTTAAATCATGAGGCCATGCTATCTTAAGAACGACGACTATTTCATGTCTCTCAAATACTATACCACAAGTCAAAACATCATAGATCATTTTGTGCCTTTCTTCATAAGTTGCTTCAAAAGCTTGAGCCTCAACTGTACTTATAGACTCAGAATTATCAAGCACCACACTTTACCTCTTGAATTCACTAGGACCGCTATCGAGAACCATCCGGCCCTGACTTGGCCCAGTACCCAACCAACTCTACTGAATGTTTATAACATATGAATACCCTCTCGATAAAGCACCCAGCGGAACCACTTCCCGCGAAGCCTACACCTATACGAGGCATAAGTCATGAATCTTTCCTCAAGTTTGAACATGAGCCAGTAAGGCTAACCATAACATGCATTCAACAGTACATATACTCAAATTACCACACATGGTCCTTTCCCGTGGCTAAAATAACACAATAATACGCTAGTATCCAGAATTCACACCGGTAATTAACCATGCGACCCAATCTTAAGCGGTGGGACTCTCCCACTTAGCCCAAAAGACACTATTACACGACTCTCGAACACATTAGAACCATTCTCTCGAGTCATTTACTATTATTCAACTGCAACTCACTTGATCCAACGAATATAATCACTTGTGCCCTATTAGCACTCTGACCCCATAGGGTATGACCTCATCTCAATACAACCAAACATTACCCCGCTCCATGCACCGAGCATTCTCTACCAACGACACCTTAAAACATACTATGATTCTCACACACCTACGAAGCACCATGTAGCCCTTGTCGAATATTTGCATGCTGATAAAACAAATGTAGAGTTTATTAGGGACACAGGAACATCCAAAGTCCCAACATCATACCATACGAGCCTCAACTCTTGCCCATCCGCAAGTTTTCAGGAACTTTTTGAATAGCACCTAAATAAATCGCAGGCCAAATCTGATATGACACATGACCCATAATTAGATCGTTGATAGTGAAATCCTTTCACTTAGCACGAAGCCTTAAAGATACATTTTGCTAATCCACGACAATAGCCTTTATCATATGTACGTCTTCATCATAAGATAGCCCAAGACATTGGTTTGGTACATGTCCTTCTTAAGACAGTTAAACTCATTTCCCCCAGTATCTCTGCTGGCTGAATTCTTCGCTAAATAGATATCTCATATGAACCATATAGTCTTTATTACCACTAACTATCTTTAGATCTACATCCACCTTGTGATTCTACCTTTATTGTGACGATTAGGTAGTTAAGTAAACCTTCTCAAGACCGTACTTATCAACCGAATGTCAGAACCTAGTGCATCCCCATGTGCACAATTGAAGATTTCTCAATTCTCTTACATTATTGATATGGATTACACGCTGTAACAATGGTTGAGTAAATTCTTGACTCCCTTGAAGTCCCTCTGCAGCATCATGAACCGTCGGCGCATACTCGATATCGAGCGCACAACTTTTAATACACGAGTGGATGAAAAAGAACGTATGACATAGGCTCCAACTGAAAAAATGGCGCACGATAAGGAATTCAAAGAATTGAAGAGTTTCCTAAACAGTTACATAGCCCCTCGTAAATAAATACAAACGTCTCCGTATCGATCAACGAGAATCTAAGTAACCAGTCTGTGTCCCGTGACTCCTACGAACCTAGAGCTCTGATACCAACTTGTCACGACCCTAGTTCACCAATTGTGAACATGTCGTGATGGCACCCAGTCCCCACGACTAGGTAAGCCTAACACGTTGCGGAATATACAAGTTATAAACACCTAAATAAGAAATAGCGGAAAAATAGCATAAAAAGATATGTAATCCATGCCGCTTGGCACATACATCCGTCACACAGTAAATAAAACACTACCAAGATTCGGAACCCCACGGTAACACAGACTAAAAGAGAAAATACAACTGTGGTTCTATGTGTAAAGAGTATCTAACAACGAAATGAAGAAACATGTCAACTGGTACTACTAGAATAGAAGGGAAGCCTCCGGATCCGCGGACGTAGCAGATCATACCTCGAAGTCTCCCAGAAAGCTGCGGAATTACCTAGTACGAGCCTGCTCTGATGTACCTGGATCTGCACAACAAAAGTGTGCAGAAGAGTAGCATGAGTACACCACGGCGATACTCAGTAAGTGCCAAGCCTAACCTCGATGGAGTAGTAACGAGGAAGGTCATGGCCCTACCGAGAAACAATAATATAATGATGATAACAAAAATAAACAGTTTAAATGATAATAATTTCCGAAATAACAACAATAAGATGATTACTGCTGTCACACCTCCCTTTTTACTACCCCACATACTTAAGATGTATAAATACACTTGTAGGGTATACCCCGACGCTCAACTACCCAAGACGGATAAAATAACGTAAGGGAAGGAGTTTTTCCAATTTAAGGACAATCGGTTCGGGATTTTATTAGAGATTAATCGGAGTCGCCACTTGGGAATGACAATGGTGTCCCAAGTCACCGGTTAATCCCGAATCCGAGGAATTTTGACTCTTAAAATGTCTGCGAAGCAGAGGTCCGGATAAGGAACTCCGTTAACCCGGGAGAAGGTGTTAGGCACTCCCGGATTCCGTGGTTTTAGCACGGTCGCTCCACTGTCGTTCTTGACTTTTGTTTGACTCAATTATAGGTTTTAACAACATAATGTGCTTTTTACGTTAAATATTATTTTTAGGAATTTGCGGTATCGCGAAAACACGCCTCGAGTCATACCGCAACCAGTACGCCTATGACTTTTGGTGTATTTCGGCTTTACCGAGATTTGGATTTGAGTCGCACCAAGTGCACACTCGTTCAATGGAAAGTATATTAAAATCGTGCCCTAAAATAGTCTATCGGCTTTATTAACTTTGGGAAAGACCGTGAAATTTACTAAACGGTCCTTCCGAGTCTATGCCTTTTATAACAAATTTATTTGAGGGCCCCGCAATTTGTATATTTGGTGCAGCGAGGCTCGTCTCATTTTTATTTAAAGGTCATACCTATGGTGTGCTATATTTTCTATGTTGTTTCCCCTATCTATGAAAGAAAATGATAATCGAATGCTCAAAATCTTGTTAAACCGGGTAAATTAGCGTTTGAATTGGGCCCAAATTGCTAGGCCACTAATCTCGATTTTTAATTGATACAAATAGCACAATTTCAAATATCACAAACTGTTTTGTGTAATGGAAACAGACGGAATACTTTTATCAACTTAAGCATTGTATGACTAATTTTAGGACAGAATTCGCTAATACGTAAATTGAATTATCAAGTTGTTGATATCTGGAAGTTGCGTACCTATATAGATTTACAAACAGATTTTTTTTTTATTAACTATGAATTCTGCTTATTCCATATTTATTCTATCTAACTTAAGCTTGAACCTGTTTTTATTACTATAAAACTAAACCAAAGATAAATTCAAAATGAAGTCAAACACAATAGCTAAAGTTACACAATCTACTGAATATGTTATTTCTACCTAAGTGTGTAATTGAACGAAAACTGAAAGCTTCAAATAACAGTCCAATTGTCCATATAATTTAATAAATCTAACAAGAGATTCCATTACAAACAACAGAACCAGCGAATTGCAGAAGGGAAAAAACAGGATTTCAATTAAGGCTTTCATAATCCAATGGATCACTTTGTGTACCTGAAATGATGAACAAGCCCATTAGATCTAGCAACATACAGCAAGGGAGTAGGATTCAGCAACAGCAATTTCAACAATAACAGTGAGCAGTAGCAGTTAATAAACCCAGGCAGCAACAGTGAACCAAACGATTAACCCAGGAGAGAATGTTCAGAACTTTGAAATGTTTCAAAAACCAATTTCACATTTAAATACCAACTTCTACTGCTTGGTGATGGATTTCTTCACTATTTTTTTGGATTTTTGAAGATAATTTGAACATAAAAGAGAAAAAAAAATGAACCTGAAATGTTAATTTCAGATCTGGAATTGAACAAATATTTTTTGGGATTTTTCTAGGGTTCCTATGGCTAAATTCTAAAGAGACCTCTAAAAATCAGATTCCAACCTCCTCTTATTGAAGCTGAAATTACCTATTTATAGGCCTAAAAGAGAAAAAATCTGAAAATTACTATTTCACTAAAACCCCTTCAATTTTTAGCTTGTTGCACAAGTTAGTGCAATTAATCTAGTGAAAACTACACTAAGACCCATTCTAGAATACTCTACCATGTTCTATTTCCTAGGTATTACCTATTGTGCCCTCATTCCCTTTTATTATCTACCAAAATACCTTTTGTTATGCCCAAACTACCCTAAATGCTCTATATTTATCACAATTATGCCAATTCCCTTTCCTATTGTACCCATTCTCTTTTAATCTTATTACAAGTTTACCAACTTCATTTTCCCAATTCACCCCTACTTCTTTAAGCTTATTACATTTCTAAATTCTGTATTTTATGCCTATTTTAACCCATTTTCAGATTGTATTTGTCAAATAGCCACAATTAAGCGACTATTGCTCAATTAGCCAATTGGCCCTTCAACTAACTTAAAATTCAGAAATAAACCGCTAATTAGAATCACTTACATCAATAGCCAACCCTAGGTAATCTTGCAAACATAGCCACTTTTGATTTATTACTCAATTAACAAGACTCGGGAAACAATTTGATAGATGGTGAGTCTTATTAATCGAAGTAACTAATCGCACTTGATTCTGTTTAATAAAAATACCTAAGGTTGCTACGAATCGTGTGATTTCAATTATCGACTTAATTGAATCTAAATTAGTCTAAAGTCGAATTCGCTAATCGAACTAAATCACTAACTAACAGCTATAACCAATACATCCCTAATTGTCAATCAACATCGAACTCATTAAATTTAAACCAATTATCAAAACAATTCCACTAATCAATCAACTCGAATATACTTATGCTTCAAAACAAGTCATAAACCTAATAATTCTGTTAAAACAAAAATGAAAAGATGGCCAGAATCTAAAAGAGCAAAGATTAACAGAAAATTGTTAAAACTATACTATCATAAACTAACACAAAAATAGAGGAACTAATCATGAAATCCGAAAAACAAAAATGGCCGAAAATCATAAAAGAACAGAAACAAATCTCAAATTAATGGGAGTCATTATTTAACGGGAATCTTAAAAGGCCAATAAAAATCTAAGAATTGTTAAAACAAACTAATAAATAATCAAAATCTAACAAAAATCAAAAACTAGAACAATGACCAAAGCAAGAAATTAACAAATTCAATCATGGTCAAAAACAGAAATTAACACACAAAAATTAACGGAAATTGGAAGAATAAAAGGAAAAAGAAACAAGAAGAACTTAATCAAAAATAAAGAACCAAAGAGGAAATACTTAGCTGCCGATTTTTATTTTCTTTCTCTGTTTTTGCTTCTTCTTTTTTTTTTGTTGTTTCTTTTCCGTTTTCCTTCATTTTCTTCATGAACTCGAGCCTTTTCTTGATTCTCTTGGGTCCGACTTTAAATCTTGATTTTCCGCGGCTATTTGAGTTGTTCTTGACGATTCTTGCGGCTTTGACTCGATTTATTCATGTCACAGTGTTTGTGACGTTAAAACGAGTAGTGGGGTGAAGATTTGAGGTGGCGGCGCAATGGGGAGGCGGGGCGGCGCGATTAGGGTTTGCGTTTTGAAGGTGTTATGGTGGTTTTTGAAGGAGATTAGTTGAAGAAATGGGATGAGGAGGAGATGGGGGTTATTTTGGTATGAATTTTGGCCGGGAAAGTGGCCGGCCGCCGCCGTGGGAGGCGGAACCCTAGCGGCGGCAGGGAGAGGTGAAGAGAGAAGAAGCCGGCCGTTTAGATAGAGAGACATGAAGAGGCTTTGAATTTGTTAAGGTTATGTTTTAAGGTTTGTTATGTTTTTAAGGTTAAAATGTAATAAATCAATTCTGACCGTTGGATTAATGAATATAGACGGCCACGATTGAAAGGGAAAGGGGATCCGGGTTTGGGGCGATTTGGGCTTGGTCTAGGTGAGGGAGTTGGGCTGTTGGGCGTTTTGGGCCAGGGTGTTTCGACCGGTTTAGGCTGGGACTGGGTATCCTAATTTGGCCCAACTCTCTTATTCTACATCTTGTATTCTCTTTGTATTTTTTGTGTTTTATATTTGTTTTGTATTTTTTTTTATATTCTTCCTACTTTGTAATTATTTGGAATTAATTAAAACTAAACTAATTACCTCTTTTTGACAATTTTCAATTTAAAAGCTAACTAATTAATTTTTTTTGATTTTCTTTAATTTGTTAGAAAAAAAGAATTAATTTCCTAAAGATGCAATTTTTTGTATTTTCATTTATCACACGCAAATAACATGCAAACGACTAATCACAAAATTCACACAAAATTATAAAAACAAGGAAAAATTATTTATTTTGAATTTTATAGGAATAACTCATGTGTAGGGTAAAAATCACGTGCTCACAAGCCCAATACGGGAAGCATCACAATAAACAGTATAAGGTCCCGTACCTGTGGGTAAAACCAATATCGGTGCTGTGGTCAAGGTTGTCTTGAGCTTTTGAAAGCTCGCCTCATATTCATCGGACCATTCAAATTGAACACCCTTCTGGGTCAATCTGGTCAGTGGGGTTGCAATAGACGAAAATCCTTCTACGAATCGGCGATAATAACCCGCTAACCCCAAGAAATCTCAGGATCTCCGGAATCGAACCCGTAGTCCACATTTCAATAAATCTCAGGATCTCGGGAATCGAACCCGTAGTCCCTTCCAATAACTCAGGATCTCGGGAATCGAACCCGTAGTCCACATTTCAATAATCTCAGGATCTCGGGAATCGAACCCGTAGTTCATATTTCAATAATCTCAGGATCTCGGAATCGAACCCGTAGTCCACAACCACAACAAGTAAAGGAATACACAGAGAGAAGTATAATATGCTTAACGATAACTTCGCCGATGAACAGCGCCAGCGGTTACCAAGAAAAACTCAAGTAAGTCCATTAAGCAACTAGACAGTTAGATACTATCTAATCATGCTTTTCTAACTATTACCGGGTAGGAATATCGAATTTAACAGCTAAAAACAGGAATATCACTCATTGAACATTTTGAGTAAAGTATGTGTTCAACAACCAACGCATGTACACGCCCGTCACCTCGCGTACAAGGCATTTAAAGTATCACAATAATATCCTAGGGGTGAAAGTCCCCCACACGAAGTTAGACAAGCCACTTACCTCAATTCCGGTACAAAACCGCTATGAAACAACTCTCTTGCCGCGAATGTCGGCCTCCACAAGTGTAGAATAAGCCACCGGCGACACCTCCGGCGACGAGTGATTTGCAAATACTGATAACGGCATGGCTTGTAGGCCTAATCTCTTGTCTCGCTAGCTTCGCCTCTTCAGCGAGATTCACGAATTTCTCCACCGCTGATTCGCTCTCCTTTACATCCTCGAAAGCCATATAAGATCGAGATCCGCCTAGTTTTTAGCTTTCAACCTTAACCTGAATCAATGATATACTCAAGATTCAAAGTTACTGAAAACCGCAAATTTAATGGTGACAGTGTACTGAGTCGAGGTTATTTTTGGCGGCGGCTACGGCAATAAGCAGAGATCGATGGAAATGAGGCACGAAAACTGAACGTGCAAAATCTGACTTTTATTCGACTGTTTTAATTAGTTAATTAGTTAATGTAATTCGTTCATTTCTTTCTCTCTTTTTTTTCTTTCTCAAATACTATGTTTAAAAAAATAAAGAATGCCTTCTTCATAATTTTATTCCAATTACGTGAACTGCTAGAGTACAAATTTATATGAAAAAGTTTAGGTTCAATAGGACAACAGTAGGTATGAGACAAAGATACAATTAGCATAGACACTCGTATATTCGATCTAAAATCCGACCAAACGACGTCCGAATGACCTGAAACTTTGCGTACATAGCCAAACTCACATAACGAAGCTACAGAAATTGTCGGAATTCCATTCTCGACCCCGGATCAAAATCTCACCTATCGTTCGGATTCGCCAAAATTTCAACCTTCGGCATTTCAAGCCTAATTGAGCTACGGACCTCCAAAATACATTCCGAACGCGCTCCCAACCCCGAAATCACCTAACGGAGCTAATGGAACCATCGAATTTCCGTTCCGAGATCGTCTTAATACTGTTCCGGCTACGGGCCATTTTCTAACTTTAAAGCTCTCATTTAGGGACTAAGTGTCCCAAAATGTTCCAAATTTCAGAACCGACTCTCCCGACAAACCACAATAGCAGAAATGAACTTAGGGAAACAGCTAAATTGAGGATTGGGGCGTAATTTTCTAAAACGGCCGGCCGGGTCGTTACAATTACTCCCTACACCATATGTGCAGATACATGCATAGTTGAGTTCATTCCTGAGCGCTGATTCCTTCCAGACCAGGCGGACTAGGAGTGACGAGGTAGTTGTCCACGTCCACAACCTCGTTTTCTCCCTTATCTTCCGTATTTACATTATCTTTAGTCTTTGTTCCTAGTTCCAGACTTTGTAGAATTCTAGTAAACTCTATAGTAGCTCGTGACTTGACTGTGGCGGGATGGTTCCCCATTTTATCACTTTTCTTCCGCATTCATGATAATTTTATTAATGTTTTAGACTTATTCATGCTAAGTAATTATTTATGAAGTGTCGATGTTCTGTTGGCTGTCCTTGTCTTCACAAGACGCGCCGTCATGACCAAGTTTGGGAATTGGGTCGTGACAATGACGTACCTTCATTTTTCCAGGATTGTATAAACTCTATGAATTCCTTGTATAAAGGGTGATTGGTATTACCTTATGCTATATTAGCAGCTATTAGCCTTTGATTTCCCATTTGAGCGGGAATATTATTCTCTCTACTATTAGTAGAAGCTCTTCCTCTTCCTCGACCGCGAGGAGGCCTGTATGTAGGTCTCATAATCTGTAAAACCAAAGAGTTCATTACGAAATAGATTCTGAATATCTTCAAAATTACTATCAGATTCATCGAAATAATTATGAATGGAAAATTGTTTATCCACAATATCATCTATAATTTTATCAATTATAAGGCGTTGTAGGTCTCTGCATAATTTAACTATTTTAAAAATAGTGATTAATGTTTCTTCATCGAAAAATATCGTGTAGAAATTCATGATTAAAATATATTGAAGAGAGAACTTATGAGTTCAAATATTCTCTTGTAAGAAAATCAGGAATGGTATTATCAGACCTTTTTTTGTATATAATGTCAAAATCAAAAGGGGCTAACAAGGCTTGCCACCTTGCAAACATTTGCTTAGAAATATCATGCTTAAAATCTTTATTAAAGATAACTTTTCAACTTGGTAATTAGTCTTAATAAGAAATTTTTGATTATACACATTTGACAATAGCAAGAATTTCTTTAGCTACAATCTCATAATTATTTTGGGCGTTATTCCATTTCCCAGAATAAAACTGAACAAAATATTCATGTTTATTTGATGGCGAACATTGTTTTAAAATTTTGCCACAACCAATATCATAGGCATCTGTTTCTACTATCTTTGCCCAAGTAGGATTGGCTAGAGTTAAACAAGGGAGGTTATGAACATTATGTTTGATCCTTTTGACTGATTCAGTATGACTATCAGTCCATGCTTTGGGGTTCTTCTTTATTCTATCACAAAGAAGAGCAGTATCATGAGCAAGGTCCTTTATAAAAGGAGAAATATAATTCAAGCTTCCAAGAAAACGCTGGAGCTGAGTTTTATCAGTAATTATATCAGAAAATTTAAAGGCAAATTTAATACTCCTATTGATAGGAATGATCCTACCTTTTTTAATGTTATGACCCAAAAATCTAACAGAAGTTTGAAAAATCGTCATTTTTGGTCTTGATATAACTAAACCATTTTGAATAATAATTTTTTAATAAATATAAATTTTTAAAATGAGATTCTATATTTTTTGAAAATACTAGAATATCATCAATATATACAATTATGAAATCCGCATAAGAAAGAAATATATCATTCATAATTTTTTGAAATTCAGAGGGGGCATTTTTCAAACCAAAAGGCATAAATTCCATTCGTATTGCCATATTGGCACATTAAAAGCAGTTTTTATATCTATCCAATTTAGATATATGTATTTGCCAATAACCTGATTTTAAATCAAAATTTAAAAATACAACGACATTATGCAATATATCAAGCAAATTTTTCTTATTAGGAATAGAATATCTAATCCGTTTCAAAACCTTATTGAGAGGTTTGTAGGTAATAACTAATCAAGGAACTCATCGTTCTTGTTCAGCATGCTTGTTTACATAAAAAGCAGTACAAGACCATTTGGACTTTGAGGGTCTAATCAAACCCTTCTGCTGTAAAGAAGTTATTTTTTTTTCATAACTCCAAATATTCAAAGTTCATTTGACAAGGTCAGGCCTTGGTAGGGATATTATCCTCCGAGAAATCTTCTTCATAAGAAATATGATATGCTTTTTTCTGCTCCAACATTGATTTGGGTGGTCGCAACAAATAGAAGCAGAAAACTGGTTTTTGAGAAGATTTGTTTTCTCTACTAACTTAGGATTCCTTAAATTCTGTTCAACTGTAATGGAAAAAATTTCATTTTTCAAGAATTCAATTTGATTTACTTTTGAAGAAATATTATTAGAAATAATACCGTTAAGAAATCGTTGGACAGGCCGAGTTATAAACTCAAAAGCGATGCTCTTACCATTGTAAGTACCGATAAAACTTTTTGTATCCCAATATAAAAAAGGCATTAATTTAATAAAAAATGGGACACCAAGTATTATATCCCTGTCAACATCTTTTACCAAAACAAAACTTTCAGGAATACATGTATCATGTTAGCAAATGTAAGCTTTAGGTAATTTATAAGAAATACCCATTGAATTACCACTGGCATTCTTTAAACGATGAGTGGTTTTATGAAAATATCTGGAGGGTATTACTCCTTTTATACATTTTAAATCCGCTCCACTGTCAAATAAAGCAACAAACTCTTTTTTGAAATTGTAGTCTATTAAAAGAGTTATTTTTATTAAAAACTTTTGGGTAATAAAATATTGAAGTTTTTCCAGAAATTCATCTTCAGAAAAATCTATGGCCGCAAGTAACTTATTAGCAGTATTTTCTTTTGAAGAAATGACAGTTGTATTTAAGTCATTAATCTTAATACTAGGATTATCAATTATCCTAGAATTTTCTAATTTGAAATTCTTTAATCTAAGGCTACGTTTGAATCCTTTAATTCTGAGGTTTCTTTCTTGAGATAATTTGTCTCAGTACTTAAATCTTGGATAGTAGCCATCCTTTCGGGCTGAGATTTGTTTTATTTTCTGATTTCAGACATGGTATAAGGTCCTTTTTGAGATAAGATTTCTTCAACCTCTGTTCCTTTCTCTGGACTAGTAAGAAGCTTATCAATAATCTGAGACCTTAATTCAGGGTCTTTAATAATCCTTAAAAGATAAAGTATGTTATCATTAGATAAAATATTGATCTTTAAATCTCTGAAATATGAGTATATATTAGAAAGCTCACCATCCCTATTACAACAATAATTTGAGCATTGTCCCTTATCGCAGGACTCTTGCTCTTCTTCAGAGGATGAAGTATAAATTTCTTCATGAAAGACCCTTAGGTCTTCACTTATTGATGAACCATTTTCATTAGTGTCAGATATTTCCGGAGAAGAATTTAAAAGAATTTTATGTAAAGAATCTTTGATATGATCATCTAAGTCAAGTTTTTTTATATTATCCTTGATCTTACAATCCTCAGCATAATGGCCTATTCTACCACATTTCTAACATGCACGAGGGATTTTGGATTTAACAAAATCCTTTCTGGCTTTATGAAAGCCTTCATCTTTTGGGTCTTTTCACGTCTTTTTTTCCGACGAACCCTTATTACTTTTCAAATCCTTTTATGGGATTTCTTCTTCTTGGAAGGTATATCAATGGCAAACTGTTCACAGAATTCACCCAATTGATGTCTCTTAGTGAGACGATGTTTCTTAATCTGTTGGTTTAGCTTGATCTCATTACACAGAGTTAAACCTTCCTGAGTGCATACACTAAATACTTTATCATATGAGTAGGTATCATAATTGATACTCATCCCTGTGCCTTTAAGGACTTTTCGAATCCTTTCCGTAAACAAAGAAGGGCATCCATCTATGAATTTAGACTTCCAATGAGTATTATTACTCTATTGTAATTCCATCACTCTTGATAATAAGACATCTTTTTACCATCAAAATGATGTGTGAGTTTTATATCCCATATTCTGAAGCATAGTTCTAATGGTCTCACTATCACCTGACCATCTTCCAGAAAAGTGTTCGATGATATTCATGACTAAAGAATAGACTGAATTTTGGACATTCTTATCTTCTTCAATTTTGGTTGCATTCATTATTTGATTGTGTTGATCATGAGTGAGATAATTATCCCACGAGCCTTTGAGCTGACCAGTAAAGCCGGCAATAATTATCTCTGTAATTGCTCTATCTGAATTCTTATTGACTTTACAAATTGTGTTGTACATAAGCATTCTATGTACTGTAGTATAGATTTATCTTTCAGCAAGACCATCTATATTTTACTCATAGATATTTGACCCACTTTAATCTTGGTGGTAGTGGTCATTGTCTTGTTCTTCTATTAGAACATCTTGAGGAGTTGATCGAGGATAATAGAATATTTTTTGGTATGGTTTGCGAGCATATTTTTCAGAGATCTTATTAATCTCATCTTCTACTTGTAATCTTTTACCTTTATCAAGCTTATGCAATATAGTTAAGGGACTTTCCCTAAACTCTCCAAACTTCTTAGTAAGAAGTTCTTCCAAACCGTCAAGATTTTTTTAATTTAAAGTTTTTTATCTCAGGTAGAGGTTGGATGCTTGTAGTAGAAATTTGCTCTTTACCTTTAGCATCCTTCTGTTGAATCTTATGGATCTCAGCTATAAGCTTGTCCAATTTTTCATGTATTATAACAACTTTATCTCCCAGAATACTAATATACATATTAGTATAATTATTCTGAGTAAGCATCGTATTCAAATTTTTGGCTGTAATAGAAGACACAACATTTTCAAGCAATTTTAAAAAAGCAGTGAAATAAATAATTTTATCTTTTTCTCCTATATGAAAAGATTATTGGAGTGAAAAAACTGATTTAGTAATTTCCCACTTGTGAACATATAATCTCTTTCTACCACAAAAATTTAGTCATAAACATGTTTAAATATAAACAAAGGAACAAAAGCAATAATCTTATTTTTCTTGCTAATATCCTCATAAAAATAATTTCTAAAAAATTGTACTAATTCGCTAGTCATGTTTTCATGAAATCATTTTCTGAAAACAGCCCATTTCGGTTTTAAAAATTCTTCTAGAATCATCTTTCTTGTCAGTGAATTCGGACTAAAATCTATTTAGTTTTTAAACATCATTGACACCATTTGAAAAATTTATTTCGGATGCAGTAGGTTCAAGATCTGAATTAATATTGACTATATTATCTACTAATTTTTATATTATTAATTCTATTATTTTCTCTAATTTGTGATGTGGATGCCCTAGATGGAAAGTCTACCACATAATCAATTGGAGAAATATAAGAAGAGTTTGATCAAGTTAATCTAGATGATAAACTGATATTATCAGTTTGAATGGGTTCATTGAACTTGGTCTTTATTGTGCCATATGAGGTTTGTTCTATTTCTGTAACCTCGGTATTGCCAGTGTTTTGAGGGGAAAATGCTTCCTCTATGAGTCATTCCTTAGGAAAATCAATTTCATCATATTTGATAGGTCTTCTGGTTGTTACTTTGGATTTTCCAAAGTTATTTTCTATAAGAATAGTTTTATTTTTAAAATTCATGATTTTACACATAGGATTCAAAGTCTATAAAGGTTTGAAATAAATCCTATAACTGATGCATATAACTTTTGTACCAGGCTAATAATATAACAATGTAATTTAATGCTAAGTATTAAAGCATTTAATGAATTCTCATCATTAAGAGAAATCTGCAAATTAGGATAAGTACTAAAATAAACAGGGCCATGAGCCAAATTGGTTTGCATAGTCCCTATAAGAGATTTTTTTTAGTTCTGGTTTCTGCCATCTGTGAGAGCTGCTATAAAGCTTTCAGGTAAGCCTCTTAAAGTAAGTGGTGTAAAGACGACTTGTATTAAGCCTATTTGTATGAATCTATGTGAATCCCTATAAGGGGCAAAATCACTTTCAGGTAATAATCTGAATGTAGCAAGATCACTACCTACGGTGATAGTTTCTTCAGTAGTTTTAACTACTTATTTTAAACCTATTTTTTCAAAGGTACCTAATTGGTATATTACCTTAGGCTTGACTAATGGTATAGTCCATTTATTAAGAAGATCTAATTGTTGGGGCAATTCATATTCCTCTTTCCTATTGTTTTTAACAGTAGTCTTCTTCCTAATGATATATATATATATATATATATATATATATATATATATATATATATATATATATATATATATATATATATATATATATATATATATATATATATATATATATATATATATATATATATATATATATATATATATATATATATATATATATATATATATATATATATATATATATATATATATATATATATATATATATATATATATATATATATATATATATATATATATATATATATATACCAAATATATTATCATTTATACTTATAAAATCTTATAGGTGTATATTGTTTATATTAATTTTTACTTAAAAATATACATCTTAAATACCAAATATATTATCATATATACTTATAAAATTTTATAAATATATATTTATTATATTAATTTTAGTTTTGATAATTATTTAAATTAAAATTTAATGTAACTATGTAATTACACTTGTGCAACCAAACAATAAACTTGTAATTACACTATGACAAACAAATAACAACAACAACAACAACAACCCAGTATAATCACACAAGTGGGGTCTGGGGAGGGTAATATGTACGCAGACCTTACCCCTAACATGAGGAGCAGAAAGGTTGTTTCCAGGAGACCATCGGCTCAAGAAAGCAACAAAAGACGATATATTAGTACTATCAATAGACTCATAATAAAATAACATAAACCACATAAATAAAATAACCATAATAACAATAATATAAGAAATATAGGAAATACTAAAATGATGGAAGGTATACTAATATCCAACAGATAAAACCCTGCATTCAGTAGCTGATCAGTAGCATCCTAAGATTAACTCCTAACTCGCTAGTCTTACTCTAATGCGCTGTATAAATATTCACAACCTCCCCCTAACCTACAACCGTAATGCTCAACCTCCACAATTCCCTGTCAAGGCCATGTCCTTAGTAATCCTAAGTCGTGCCATGTCCTGCTTGATCACCTCTCCCCAGTACTTCTTGGGTCTCCCTCTACCTCTCCTCGTTCCCACCACAGCCAGTCGCTCACACCTCCTTACTGATACATCGGTGCTCCTCCTCTAAATGTGCCCGAACCATTTGAGTCTAGCTTCCCGCATCTTGTCCTTCATAGGGGCCACACCCACCTTCTCTCAAATATCTTCATTCCTAATCTTATCCATCCTTGTATGCCCATACATCCACCTCAACATCCTCATATCTGCTACTTTCATCTTCTAAATGTGTGAGTTCTTAACTGGTCAGTACTCGGTCCCATACAACTTAGCATGCCTAACCACTGCTTTATAAAACTTACATTTTTAGTAACGGTGGCACTTTCTTGTCAGACAAAACTCCCGTCGCTAACCTCCACTTAATTCACCCCACCCCTATACGGGGTGTGACATCCTCGTCGATCTTCCCGATCCCCTGAATAATTGATCCAAGGTACTTGAAACTACCCCTCTTAGGGATGACTTGAGAGTCAAGCCGCTTCGTGTCTCGTCAATTAAGACTATGTCATCAGCAAATAGCATGCACCATGGCACCTCCCCTTAAATATGGTGTGTTATGGCATCCATCACCAAGGCAAACAGGAAAGGGCTGAACGCAGACCCTTGGTGCAACTCGTAACAACCAGAAAATGCTCGGAGTCGCCTCCTACTGTCCTAACTCGAGTCTTAGCTCCATTATACATGTCTTTAATCACCCTAATGTAGGCAACCGGAACCCCTTTAGCCTCTAAGCAATACGACAAACAAACAGGCTATCATAATTACACAACTGTGTAATTATTAGATTGTGTAATTATTACCCTAATAATTACACTAATTTCAACTACAAGTGATTTTCCAAACAGACTCTAAATGATTATGTTTGGCAATATTTGGTTGTGGTTTGAAAAATATTTTTTTTGCGAAATTTTTGTACCCAGGCAGAAAACATATACATGTTTTATGTTTCAAATAGACTAGTGTCTAGTGATAATGTATTGCCCAGATAATAGTGTCCAAATAGCTCTTTTACACAAGCGTATATTTAGAACTTATTAACTTGTCATACCAAACTGTTCCCCAATTGGGGGCTGCAAAATAGTTCAAAGAAAACAGTTAACCATTCATATTATCTAATTTAAAAATAAGTTGGATTATGAACTTTTTAAAAACGGATTAAATATAGATAAGAACCATATTATCCATTTAGAAAATAGATAACCAATGAGTCTAACTTTCATATTTATAAAACCTTAAATTGGGGGTTAGTTAAGGTAGGGAGACTAAGAATCTCTCAAAAGTGACCATATACAAAATGTCATGAATAATACGGGTAACCCATATTATCCGCCCGTTAACCCATTTTTATCCGTATTAAATATGGGTTGGGTTGGATAATTAATCTATTTTTTACCCGTTTTCGACATGAACCATATCCGACCCGCCCGTTTGACACTCTTATCCCTAACATATTAACTTGCGAAAGAACTTATTAATTTGTCACACCAAGATCGAGCTGAAACAATGTATATACTTCGAGGGAGCTTTAAACATCCATAAACTTCATCAACAAACAACAATCTCACCCCTTAACATAATTCAACAATCAACAACTGCCAAGGCCGACTCTAACAGTATATGGTATAGATAGGAAATAATATACTACTATATTTTATAGGTATTTCAAAAATAATATGTACCAGTACTTTGTCCTTTTCATATAAGAGGAAAGAAAACCTTTTATACATGTAAATAAAGTAAAGATTTAACTTACGATGAAATAGTTTTCAATTTGAGTTGATTTAACAGTTTCACTTTTTACTCCTTTCACAAAGTTTCAATTTTACTCTTCATATTTCAAAACCTACCCACCTTCCTCCTTTCTCTTTGTTCTTGCTCACCTTCTTGAATTCTTTTTTGAAGATTTCTTTCTTTCACCAAAATTTCATTATTCGCTTTCTTTCTCTAAAACTTTATTAGTTCGTGTTAAAAAATATTTTTAAGACTCCAATAATTCTATATTTCTATTACTCTATAAAAAATATAGTATAATTTTCAAGATTTAGAGCGAATTTAGAAGTTGATAAACAACTAAATATTTTAAAATCAAAGTTTTCATTCTTCAAACTTCTTGAATCAGTATTTGTACCATTCTAACTTTCTAGTATTATTTTTATTTGTTATTTGGTATTTCATTATTTTTACTCCATACATATTGTTTAGTTTTTTTAGAATTTAAATATGTCAACAAGAAAATATGAATCCAATTATTCAAAAATCCAAAAGAAAAGAAAATTTGAAAAATTTAATAAAATCCCAAAAAGGAGCTCTTGATAAATTTTTGACAAACAATAAAAAAAACTAAATCGTTCTGATGGGGGAGTCTCAAGTCAAGCAGAGGTGGCAGTCGTACTTTCGAGACATGCTCAACGAGGAGGGAGATCGAGTCATAGAGCTAGGAGAGCTGGGGCAGTCAGAGCGTCATAGAGTTGGGTACTGCAGGCGCATTAGGGTAGATGAGGTCGTGGGGGCTTTGCATAGGATGAGTAGGGGTCGAGCGACCGGGCCAGACGAGATCCCGATGGAGTTCTGGAAAGGCGTGGGTATGACATGTGTGGAGTGGCTGACTAGATTGTTCAATGTGATCTTCACGTCTAAGATGATGCCGGAGGAGTGGAGGTGGAGTACAGTCGATCCCCTGTATAAGAACAAAGGGGATATCCAGTGCTGTAACAACTATAGGGGCATCAAATTACTAAGTCACATCATGAAAGTCTGGGAGCAAGTGGTTGAGGCGAGGGTGAGGGGGTGACATCCATATCTGTGAACCAATTCGGTTTCATGCCGGGCCGCTCCACTACAGAAGCTATCCACCTTGTGAGGAGATTGGTGGAACAGTTCAGGGATAAGAAGGACCTGCATATGGTGTTTATTGACTTGGAGAAGGCGTATGACAAGGTCGCAAGGGAGGTATTATGGAGGTGCCTGGAGGCGAAGAGCGTGCCGGAAGCCTATATCAGAACAATCAAGGACATGTACGATGGAGCGAAGTCTAGGGTTAGGACGGTGAGTGGAGACTCAGACCACTTCCTGGTGGATATGGGGCTTCATCAAGGATCTGCCCTTAGCCCTTTCTTATTTGCCTTGGTGATGGATGCACTGACACGCCATATTCAAAGGGATGTGCCTTGGTGTATGCTATTTGCTGATGACATTGTCCTGATAGACGAGACGAGGGTCGGCATTAACCAGAGGTTGGAGGTCCGGAGATAGACCCTCGAGTCTAAGGGTTTCAAACTGAGCAGGTTTAAGACAAAATAGCTGGAGTGCAAGTTTAGCGCCGAGTCGGGCGAAGTAGGCAGGGATGTGAAGCTTGAAGCCTAGGTCATCCCCAAGAGGGACAATTTCAAATATCTTGGGCCGGTGATCCAGGCAGACGGGGAGATCGACGTGGATGTCACCCACCGTATAGGGGCGGGATGGTCGAAATGGAGGCTTGCATCAGGAGTCTTGTGTGACAAGAAAGTACCACCGAAACTCAAGGGGAAGTTTTATAGAGCTGTGGTTAGACCTGCCATGTTGTATGGGGCGGAGTGTTGGCCGGTTAAGAACTCTCATATTCAGAGAGTGAAGGTTGCGGAGATGAGGATGCTCAGGTGGATGTGCGGGCACACCAGGTTAGATAAGATTAAGAATGAAGTTATTCGGGAGAAGGTCGGGGTGGCCCCAGTGGATGAGAAGATGCGGGAAGCGGGGCTCATGTGGTTCGGGCATGTGCGGAGGAGAAGCCCTGGTACCCCAGTGAGGAGTTGTGAGCGGCTGGCGGTGGTTGGCACGAGGCGAGGCAGAGGGAGACCTAAGAAGTATTGGGGAGAGGTGATTAGGCAGGATATGGCAATAATGCAGATTTCCGAGGACATGGCCCTTGATAGGAAAGTCTGGAGGTCTAGAATTAGGGTTGTAGGATAGGGGCTTCTAGAGCTTTTCGTACCTCTTTCCTGAAGCTAGGTATGGTTTGGTAGGGCCCTCCATAGATGTCTTGCATTTTGTATCGTGCTCCCTATGGTAGTTACTGTTAGGTGTTATTGCATGCCTTTTAATTTACTATTTTATGTGTAGTTATCTGTTTATGCATTTTCTACTAGAGTCACTAATACTCTTTTGTTGTTCCTTTTCTTTTTCTCTTCTCTTCTCTTTCACTTGAGCCGAGGGTCGATTGGAAACAGCCTATCTACCCTTTCGGGTAGGGGTAAGGCTTGTGTACGTATTACCCTCCCCAGACCCCACTTTGTGGGAATACGCTGTGTAGTTGTTGTTGTAATAAAAAAAGCTAAATCGAAAAATGTAGGAGAATGTTCCATACATGAAAATTCATGTAACAATTGCTTCAGTAGAAAGAAGTTTTTCAAAACTAAAAATAATAAAATCTTACCTAAGATCAACAATGTCTCAAGAAAAATTAAATGGCTTGGCTATATTATCAATTGAAAAGGAATTATTAGAAAAAATCGATTACAAAAAAATTACTAACAACTTTGCATCTCAAAAGGCTAGAAGAATTTATTTCAAATAAAAAACATATATTATAACATTCTTATAAATGCTCAAGCTTCACATTAAACTTTGGCCTCAGGCTTCAAATGCGCTTGAGCCTCCCCTGACAACTGCTCGCGCAGGATCTGCACTAAAACAACTAAAGGCATTATGATCGTTCTGATTTCACAGGAAAATACACAGGAAGAGACAACTGCCAATATTTTCCCTACATTGACCTCTTCAGACATATCTGTACTGAGAACTCAAACAGAGGGAGACTCAATTCAAAATAATTTGACTAAAGCTTATACTTATATTTGTCATCAGCCGTCCATGTGAACAAGTGCTGATCAAAGTGTGGTAATTGAAAAGATATTTAAGTTATAGCAACAATGAGACAGTACTCACCTATGATGCATATGTAACTTTAAAGCGCTCTTCCAAGTAGTCTCCGGCCCGAATTGGAGGGTATCTGTTGAAAAATCAACAGGTAAGAACTGATATGAGACATAATAAGAGATCACACTTGTCACATACATATGGCTAATTGATCCTGATTACTTTCTTTACCACAAAATTCAAGTGGCCAATTTCTTACCAACAAGGAAAGAATAACCCAATCCATCTGTGAGTTCGTGCCCTGAGAATTTTTTTTTTTTTTTTATCTTTTTCAGAATACGAAGTCCACATCCCCACGGGAATTAATTGTCTTGACCTAGGGGAAAGTAGGGGGTATCTTAGGAGGGACAAAGGGCACTACTGGAGATCAAGGAAGGGGGAAGAGAACTGCCATATGAAGAAGCAGGACTAAGTGGCAGGCAAGAAAGAAGAGGACTCGTGAAAAACTTGAGAGTAGAATAGCATTTTATAGACCATTCCTTCATTGCACCCTTTAATGGAATGGCAACTCCACCGAAGGTATGAACGGTGTCAACTAATGAATTAAAATCATGAAGGAGCTACGAATACCAAACATGAGAATAGAACGAAACACCAGAATTACCTTTCTGTTCTGGGAGAGCGGGATAGTCAATTTGCATCAAGTACACATTAGGAAAAGCCAGAAAACCAACTTTGGAAAGAAAAAGTTTTGGGAAAGACCCGGAATAGGAATTATGACAGAATCAAGAATACCAAATATGGGAATAGACTGAACATCAGAATCGCATCGAATTTTGGGATCATCCTACCGTATCGAACAGGTCATATGAGAAAGCCTGCAGCCGCCTCTTGAAGGAAAAACCTTACGACAAGAGCATAACGGCAAACCGGAAAATCTCTCAATCAAAGAAAATTATGGCTCATATAAGAAATTAATTAAGTTAGCAGATTTCAAGATGGAATTTTCTTTCTACACTTCACCATCTATGAACAATAAGAGCAAGCCCAGGAGATGTTAAAAGGAAAGATAAAAGCTTTCACCAAAGTCATCAACATATTTTCAAAATGACAACATCAGACTCAGCACTAGCACAAAAAACTTGCAAGTACCTGGGAGGAGATGAATCACTACAGCAACTATTCAAGCACTCCACCACACAATCTGGATTTGGCTCTAAAAAGAAAGCCATCTACATAGTGCAACCAGTATTTTGTTAGCTCAAGTTGCATAGTTCTAATGCCAGCTAAATGAAGAGTCAAAAGTATATTTCGAATTGTTCATACATTACGAGATAGCATATGACAAGAAATGAGATATATTGCATAAGCTGCAACAGAAAAAGCTAAAAAGACATATTCTTTTTACTAAAACAATTTACTTTATAGGATCTTCTTACAAAGTACTTTTTAGTAGGGGTGTCAATGGTTCAGTCGGTTTTTATTTTATCTTCTTGAGCCGAGAGTCTATCGGAAATAGCCTCGCTACTCCTCCGGAGTAGGGGTAAGGTTTGCGTAAATACTACCCTCCCTATACCCCACTTGTGAGATTGTACTGGGTTGTTGTTGTTATTGATGTTGTATACCATACCAATTTTTTAATTATTCTATTATGTATAACCAAAATTAGACTTTTCAAAACCGTCCCAATCATGTCAGTTTCTCTTCGGTATCAGTGCGATTCGGTTAATTTTCGGTATTTTTTTAAAATGTGATTGTAAAAGTCACTAGTAGAAGTAGAACAATAACAGATGTATTTTTATAGGACTTAGTAAAATCCTCTAATATTTTTACCGTTCAAAGAGTGATGAATTAAGAAAACATGAAAGATGGCTAGAGTATAGATTCATCAGCTATTCTACAACAACGTAAAAGAAACTAAGCAATGACAAAGAAAATATAAATTCATTGTAGTTTACTACTCATAAATCGCTAGAATACCTTGTGTCTTGCCAGTGAATATGCTGAAAATAATTTAGTTTCTATACGAGTAGCATAATAGGTTTGAGAATTAGGAGCTTGAGTTTTAATTACTTGTTGGCTTATATCCTTTTTCATAATTTCAAGTCCCAAGGAAAAATTTAATGCTTTATTATTTTTAAACTTCATATATAAATATATTTTTCACATGTAAATTTATTCGGTTTATTTTCATTAAATTAAAAGCATACCCTAATTATCGGTACAGTTATAAATTTATATAAAAACAAGTGACTTTATTAAAAGAAACCTAAAAATCCATTTGATACAATATGGTTCGGTCGGTTTAGTCGATTTTTAAATATCCATTAACACCCCTACTTTTTAGGATATCTCATTGTGAGAATACGAAAAAGAAAGATTGCGAGAATGTGTCACTTAATGCGGAATTCCTTCATATACACTCTGTATAGTGTATACAACATTCCACCGAGCAGTGGAGGTATTTTCCAACATATACTACCATCTGTGCCAGATCAGCTCTCTTGGGAGTTCCCTTTAATTGAAAGTTCAGAGAAATATAGCTAGTATTTCTCACTCTCCCCACCCGACTGCCAGTAATACTTGTATTCTCCTCTTTCCCCTTGCACGGACGATGGATACCAAACATGTGAGAACAAGGATTCAACTAATCAAACCATATATATCAATATTTCCCTGACATGCATAGATATGAAACAAGGAGAGCAACATATGATGAAATCTTGATTACCGAAAAACGCTCTTGCCCTGTTGGCATAACTCTATGCAATGTAGACCTACAAATGTATAGTTTATGTTATTTTTGAATTTGGTATAATGGACTTTCAGCACAGAAAAAGGCAACATGAAAGAAATATAACATCTCACAACCTTGAATAGGTAAAAAACCCTAGGGAAGGATTCTGAAGTCTTTAGATATAAAAGAGAAAAGAAGAGATTTGCACTACCGAAATAAGCAGTTTGTCCATCTCTCCATCAAATCTCCAATGTTAACTATGAAAGCCCTGCAGAACAACAATTGAAAAGAAACTTCAGCAGTTATGTGATGATACCATGTATTATACTACATAATCAAGCCAAAGAGAAGATTAAACATTGAATAGAGTAGAAAGGGAATGTTGGTGATGACATAGGAAAATACTGGCCGACACATTCATGGTAAAATGCTTGGAAATAGATTAGCCCCTAATTGAAGCAATTCTCAAAAACTTTCCAAAAAGGTAAACAAGAAGGTATTTAGACCTGTTCGCAGAAAGAAAGACATACAAAATGCACCTGCTAATAAATCTCTGACTTTATAAAGCAGTTACTTTTGAATAATAATGTCGCGATAAGCACCTTGTAGAAGAGATCTTGGAAATTAACAAAGAAAGATGAGAGAAGTTTTGAGGCTTTTGCCCACTACTCTGACCCTCTTCCTTCGCAATTTAAGTGAGCATAACTTGGTTAACTCGAACATATCTGCTTCTGGTATCTCATCTACAAGGGAACAATCTAAGACTAACTCATCCAGTTGTACCAAGGTTGAAACAAATCTACTTTAAGCAAAGGATCCTAAATTTTCATTTCCATTTTCGATCACTAGTCAACAGATCTTCTTCTTCTTGTGGGGGTCTGGGAAGAAGTCTAGGACAACTTCGCAGCCTTTAGCGAATATTAGGCATGACAGTAAAGAGCTCGTTCAACTGGTTGAGAACATCATGATGTCACTACAGAATGCAGAGAGGAAGCCCCTTTATACTTAGAAAAAAAAAGATAGCAAAGAACTTATCACATATTAAGTAGTGGGGAGCTCTCTGAAGTAGTAGATGACATTCAGGATGTGCACAAGGATGCAGAGATAGGAGTGTCCCTTTATCTTAACAAATTTAAGAGAAGGGCTTGAAATAGATTTAAAAGAATCATTTGCAGTAGAACCCCAAATAAATAAATGTGGTGAGAATATCCCATATAGCATTCAAGAAAACAAAAAACCTTTCCACATCTGAATAGCGTTTTGCAGATTGTTATCCAGCATTAACAAATTTATCAGAATGATTGACACCTCACATTGGCTGCAGCCTTCTAGAGTGCACATGGACAAAAGGGAAACATTTGAATATTGCAAAACTAGATGAACAGAACAATGCTCATCATTTTCACGTTGAAACTTTTCGCTCACTAGGAGAGACTCAAATTCAATCTTGATCAGACTTGTCTATCCATATTCGAGTGACCATCGAACCTACCCACTGAGGTGATGCACATCTTCCCATATCTGAGGTCGTTTGAATTTCTCCCGGCAAACCTGTTAGCTCTAGAACCAGTTAATATATGCATTCACGAGAACCAACATTTGGATAAAAGAAAAACTATGTTATATCAGACGTGCCTGAAGTCCACCAACACCATCTGTAGCTAGAAGAGTTAACATCCCATAGTCTGAATGAGCAGAAGCACCATACACCACTTGTTCAGATAATCGTAACTCACCTACAGAAAGTTTACTTTAGCATTTGACTTAATGATCAAGCTGGAAGCCCCACTGTTCAATTTGCATGATTTAAATCATTTTGCCAAAGCACATTGTTACCCTATAACAACAACAACTACCCAGTATAGTCCCATAAAGTGGGGTCTGGGGAGGGTAATATGTAGACAGGCCTTACCCCTACCTGAAAGGGCAGAGAGGTCGTTTCCAATCGACCCTCGGCTCAAGGAATGAAAGGAAAAGCAAAAACAAAAACAAAAGAACGTTAGTAACTCCAGCGGAAATCGCATAAATAATTCACTATACATAAGAACCATAAATAACATAGCATGCAATAATATCAAACAGTAACTACCATAAATAACTACCATAAATGGGACACACTTCAATACACAAATCATCTATGGAGAGCCCTACCAAGCCCCACCCAACCCCGGGAAAGGAGTACGAAAAGTTCTAGAAGCCCCTATCCTACAAACTTGATGCTAGACCTCCAAACTTTCCTATCAAGGGCTATGTCCTCGGAAATCCACATTCTAGTCATGTCCTGCCTAATCATCTCTCCTCAATACCTCTTAGGCCTCCTTCTGTCTCGCCTCACGCCGACCACCGTCAACCGCTTACAACTCCTCACCGGAGCATCAGGGCTTCTCCTCCGTCCATGCGCGAACCACCTGAGTCTCACTTCTCGCATCTTCTCATCCACTAGGGCCACCCTCACCTTCTCCCGAATAACTTCATTCTTAATCTTATCTAACTCGGTGAGCCCGCACATCCATCTGAGCATCCTCATCTGTGCAACCTTATTCTCTGAACATGGGAGTTCTTGGCTGCCCAATACTCAGCCCCATACAACATGGCAGGTCTAACCACCGCCCTATAGAACTTGCCTTTGAGTTTCGTGGCACTTTCTTGTCATACATGGCTCCAAATGCTAACCTCTACTCCATC
The DNA here is from genome assembly GCA_032618575.1 of Nicotiana noctiflora. Lineage (NCBI taxonomy): Eukaryota > Viridiplantae > Streptophyta > Magnoliopsida > Solanales > Solanaceae > Nicotiana > Nicotiana noctiflora. The sequence goes on along the minus strand of JASVEL010004270.1, from coordinate 2,446 downwards.
CACCCTGCCCCTATACGGTGGGTGACATCCCCGTCTATCTCTCCGTCCCCCTGAATCACCGACCCAAGATATCTGAAACTGTCCCTCTTGCCGATGACTTGAGGTCCAATCTTCACGTCCGTGCCTACTTCGCTCGGCTCGGCGCTAAACTTGCACTCCAGGTATTCTGTCTTAGACCTGCTTATTCTGAAACCCTTAGACTCGAGAGTCTGTCTCCACACCTCTAGCCTCTTGTTAACACCGACCATCGTCTCGTCTTTCAAGACTATGTCATCAGCAAATAGCATACACCAAGGCACATCCCCTTGAATTTGTTGCAGCACTAGATATCCTCTTTGTTCTTGTACAAGAACACCACTGTACTCTACCTCCACTCCTCCGGCATCTTTTTGGTCCTGAAGATCGCATTGAACAACCTGGAGAGCCACTCCACTCCTGACCTACCCATGCATTTCCAGAACTCCACCGGGATTTCGTCTGGCCTAGTCGCTCGACTCCTACTCATCCTACGCAGAGCCTCCACGACCTCCTCCACCCTAATGCGCCTGTAGTACCCCAGGTCTCTATGTCGCTCCGGATGCCCCAGCTTCCCTAGCTCTATGTTCCGATCCCCCTCCTTGTTAAGTAGGTCTCGATAGTACGCCTGCCACCTCTGCTTGACTTGAGGCTCCCCCATCAGAACTCTACCATCCTCGTCCTTGATGCACCTAACTTGGTCGATATCCCGCGCCTTCCTCTCTCTTATTTTAGCTAACCGGAATAACTTTCTGTCCCCGCCTTTCTCACCCAATTCCTCGTACATGCGACCAAACGCCACGTTTTTAGCTTCCGTAACCGCCAACTTCGCTTCCTTCCTCGCCACCTTGTAGATCTCACTGTTCACTCTCCTTTCATCCTCGTTTGTGCTCCCTGCCAACTTAGCAAACGCCGCCTTCTTTGCCTCCACTTTTCTTTGGACTACATCGTTCTACCACCAGTCACCCTGATGTCTGCCTGAATAGCCCTTGGCTACCCCGAGCACATCCCGCGCTACCTCCCTAACCAAGTTCACCGTCTCTGACCACATTGCATCCGCTTCCCCAAAGCTTCTCCAAGCTCCACCAGCAACTAACCTCCTCTCCAACTCCTGGGCTTTCTCACTAGTCAAAGCAACCCATCTAATCCGGGGTCGTCCCCGAGCACCCCTCCTCTTCCTCTTCATCCACAGACCGACATCCAGACTCTCCCAGAATAACCTTACAGTCCTTACACAAACCTCTATCGCTCTTTCTGAGAAGAGGGTAATCAATCTAAGTTAAAGGAAATTCAAGTATTGCATCACATGCAATTATCAAGCATGGAAACATTGACCATGTAAAAAGGAGCATTCCATAAGTAGTCACATTTTCAGTTCATAATGTAAACAAATATGCATAATCCAAAGAGAAAACACTGATAGCACAGAAACGGTATCCCTCCCTGAAAAACTTGTCTTTGCATATTCACAAGCATCAATGGACAAAAATGTATCCCCTTTTCCCTCCCACTTCATATCATCTTGAGATGCGAAAAGCAACACTAATATTATGACAGAAGACAGGTACTGATCACCTATCAAAAAACAGGAAGAAAAATAAAACTCAAAAAGATAGATGCCGTTTATGGAACTAAACCTGGATAATGTAACAAACGAAGGAATGCATTTGGTGAATCACATGCCCCTGCTTTATGAAAGAAGTCCTCATCCAATTCCAATGCCAAAGCAATCAGTGAAACTAGTCTTATCCCGGCATCCCTGAGACAAGAAAGTCAAATCAACCACAAATCAAGTAACCTAGCCATCGGCAAAACACCTGGCTGTTAGCAAGAAGATGAAGACCAATGATCAGAGATGCAACCTAAACATTTAACTTTCACTTGCACAAAATTATTAGCATAGGGAACTGAGTGGCATGAAATATTTATAGGGGTTGGTATTACAGTTGTTTATATCAAGAGGAAGTTTAGGGAATAAGGAAATCTAAAATTGCTTTTAACAAATATCAAAGTGATACTCACAAGACTTTTTTATAGTAATCCTCCATGGTTGATCTCCAACATGGCAGAATTTCTAGACATTCCAAATGTAAGAAAACATCAAAGAGTCACCACATATGTTTCTGGAGAAATACCTAAGTATATTAAGGACAAGATCATGTGGTAAGCTCCAATAAAGTTGTAGAGAATACCTTCTGCAGGCCACTGATTCAAGTTACTAACAGCACTCTTGTCTTCTAGAGGACCGATGTAGAAGCTTTCTTTTGAATCACCTGCACTCCAATTATGAAATAATTAACTCAAGATTTAAGCTACCTTCTGTCTTACTATACCCAGAATCAACTGGCAAATGTAACCAACAAAAGCCTACTGAAGAAAAGTGGTAGAAGAGAAAATCTATACACGAAAGCATTTGTTAGGCAAAGAGCTA